>WWET01001574.1:149672-165960 GCA_011038615.1 Limnodynastes dumerilii | reverse complement strand
ACACGACATGCTGAATTAACAGTGAACATAGTGAATAGTGATATATATATTTGCATATCCGGGGCCAGCCTACCCTATTTTGAAACTTAGTTCAGTCACAAGCTGAATAACTGTTGTAATAACTGTTGTATGACTTTCAAAATGCTTGGCAATGTGAAAATTGCTATTGGGAACAAGTACCTATTTTTATGGGTAGGGCTCAGGCTGCAGCGGGGCTAAGGTTAGGATTAGGCCTTAAGAAGGGAGGGTAAAGGATAGGGCTCAAGAATGGAGGGTCAGGGCTTAAGAGGAAGGTTAGGTTTAGGACAGGGGTTGGGGAAAGTTAAAGTTAGGGGTAGCAGCAAAGGCTTACCTTACATAATAGGAACCTTTGTGGCTCCAGGAGCTGTAACACCGCTGCCATTGATAATGCAGACTGACATATAATCGTCTTTCAAAAAAGTGACCATCTTGTCAACAAACCACACATAATATAGACATCAAAAGAATAAAAACTGTGTAATGTGCAAATGAAATGTGGCCCTCCAATATGTAAAATATGTCCAAGCAAAGAGAGTCTTTTTTTGTAGAATTATTCTATTATTATAAACACAGAAACATCTGAGCATATTGTAGTCGTTCTGCTTTAATTATCAAACACTCGCCTCTTGGTACTTTATGCATAAGACTTTGTTAAGTTTCTCAACAGGCAAACTTAAAGGAAAAAAACAAAAACAAATAAAAAAGGGAACATTCTATTTTCTTCCATATTAAATCTATGTCTGAGATAAGATTAGAAGGAGTAGTGTACATATAAAAACACATAATCCCTTTGCTTCTCTGAGCTGATCACGTAACTTATAACCAACTGTAATGAAGGCCATGGGCAAAAAATAAAAACAAAACACTGATATAGCTAGTTGTTAGGCCATTTTAAAATACCTTATATGGGTTTCACACAAGGCTCCAATAAAGTATAAAGCACATCCCAAAAGAGTTTATTCCAAGCATTCTGGAAAACTGTTAAACATGATTTTGAAGTTGCACTGAATCACAATCTACCAAAAATTCTGTAAAAATAAAAATCCTTTACTATCTTATAGAATTGCAAAGATAGAGAAAACTACTTTCTCAGGAATTAGTAAAGGCTATTATGTAACTAATACTGCATAAGTATAAGGGTATGAAAATTTGATTTATTTTAAATAATCAGAAACTCTGAGATGAAAATATACACTATTTTAATGGTGCAAAAAGAAAAATTAATATTGTCATCTAGAAATACATTCAAATAAAGGATGACACCTGCACAGTGACAGCAAACATGGCATGTCTCCACTCTTGCAGATGACAGGCTTGCTTTCCCTTGAGGGAAATGTACCCTACAGACTACAGTACTAAATGTATCTGCACATAATGATTTACAGCGGTCAACCTAAAATGTTATTTACATGTCACATTTCTGTCTAGCAGAACAAAGGTACACCGGGGGACATGCATCACACGATAATTCAATTATGCAGAAATAGCCGTGACCAAGAAATAATTAAGAAACTCTATAGGAGACATAAATCCACAAAGGACGCAACAAGAATTTTCTACAGATTTTTTTTTCCTCAAGGCAGAAATCTATCATCCACACAAGACTTGTTGCTATGACAGCACAAGTGTCAACCACAAGCACATAATGAAAGGTCAAATCAATGGGCAAGATGTAGTCTCATCAATGCAAACTACAGAGTGTATCATAAGAGTGTCAACATGTGTCAAGCAAGAGTAGTAAACAGTTGTCCACAATGACAAGAAAGCAGGGTAACAAAGAATTTACATTGCATTGCATGATGTGACACTTCTCAGACAAAGGAGGAGACAGCCCCTTCATTGTAACAAAGGTTCAGCAATAACATACACTATATAACTCATGTCATAATGTTATTTTGACATACAGCCTCAGTTTTCACTTTAGAGTGGTAGAAAGTCTTTCGGATACCATTAATTGATATTACCAAATACAGGTTACTAAATTGTTCTTGGGTTTTTTTTTTTTAATAAGGAGCAATAAACCCCAAACACAAAAACTACCAAGCAATATAGATGGTTTAGTAATGCATTTTAATGATACTAGGGTATTATTAATTAAATTCTATAATTATTTTAGTTTAATACATGTTTACACACACTTATTGGATTTAGTCATCTTTATTTCTGCTTGCCAGTGAGCATTGTTAGACTGAAAGTTATTATCACATAACGGAAATTATTTAACGCACAATAACCAAGAATCAAAGAATACAAAGAATAGTTAAATGCCAAAAAACTTGGTAATATACAAATTATCAGTGAAATTAGCATATGGCCCATACTTCATACAAATTATAATCAAATATTACTCAACCCTTTTTTGTCCATAGTCTTCTAATTACAATGCTATGCTAGTTTTGACTTTTCAGCCATTGGCCCTCAGAAAGTGTTATCGCTCCTGCTCACTTCAGCTTCGCCGACATTGCCCCAACGTTCAGTGGCAAGTAAATAAACAGAGGCCCATATTCAATTGAGCACAATGTATGGTTTGGTATTAGCCAATTTGCATATACCATATAATGGATGCACTGTTTAAATTGCGCCATTCTACTGCAATAGATTACACAAAGCTGGAATTGAAGGGAGCAGGAGGGTAACATCCCTATTCAACTGCTCAATATCAACTGTGATGTTGTAAAAATCACTGCAATGTTGAGCCCAAAATTAAGCATTACAATTTGTACCTAAGAGAGGTGCAAATTATAATTTTATGCTATGTGTCAGGATATAATCAAATATTATGTGTACAAATTAAATATCTGTATATATCATGACCTCTGTTTGGCCAGGGTCTGGTGATTCAGGGAAATACCTTGAATGTAGTGAAACAGAACAAGGTGGTCAAGTTAGGGCCCTGTTGTTAAAGGATCAGTTTATTAGGGGGGTCATAAAAGCTAGATTTCTGCAGAAGATCCTCTCCAGACCCTAAACTGTCATGTGTCACAAAGGTGGGGGCAGTCTGGAGAGGGGCAGGTTTTGGTCTTTAAAAACGTGTGTAGGATACATACACGGGGTGCACTTCATGAGATCTTCTGGACGGAAGGAAGTGTTCCATATTCCCCAGTAATCTGCTAATCTCAGGCAGGGAAGGTTGGGTGTAAGTCTTTCTTTTCCCCTTTTATTTTATAAGAAACAGTTCTGCACATTGTATGTCTATTTTGTTATTCTCTGTAACTAAGCATTGTGATTATTATCATACTAAATATCAATTAATAAGTTCATGTCTCTGTGTTCTTACGGATTCACGTGTCAGACCAGCTCGGCTATTATACGCTACTGACGGGTAACAGAAGAGGTTATTTTGGGTTGATGATAATTCTGGTAAAGCATAACTGTGTGTGATTTGGGTAAAGGAGAACCGAAGGCCTCCTGTGAATAGTCTTGGTGGTGGCAGTTTATTGGTAATAAGTCATATTTGGGGTGGGAGATGGGGCATTAGTCATTGTAGAACAGACCAGGTGGCTGTTGTGATTAACCCCTTGAGCCCCAGATAAGTCACGAAAGCCTCGGGTGAGGTCAGGGTCGTGACACTATGTAATACACCATTTTATAGGTTTACTACAGTAAACAGTTAGCCCAGGCTGCCATTAAAAGCTTGGGCATGCTGGCACTTTTAGTACTCCAACTGTCAGAATGCCCATGGCTGCCAGGCCTCTCTGCGGGTACTATTGAAATCATACAGTAAGAGCTGGTATTGGCCCTTACATACCATTGTCTTATCCACAAGTTTAACCTCAAATGCAGACAAGATAAGGTAGGGTTATGGAGGGACAAATGAACGGAAGCCCTTCCGCATGTACACAATCCGCTATTAGGTCTGGATCAGGCCCAATATTATAAAACTAAAGGCTTTTAATTACCATAACATATAGAATACTTGTTAAAGGATTCAAGGAAAAAAATAAGGTCAATAAACAAAATTTCTAAACGAGCCACATATATATATTTTTTTTATTCCAGACATAAGAGCATTTTATGGATTACATATTTTTCTTGTACAAATTTAAAATGTTTTTATATTTCTAGTAATGAAAGGTTAATTTTCTTCCAGATTGCATCCTTGTTACTATATACTTGTTAATCATGTCTGAACATTCAGCTCCACTTATTAGAACAAACATCTGCTACACGCATCATTAATGAGAGACGTAAGGACAAAATGAAGGCAAGACACGAGAACACGTTGATTTGTAGAGGAGCCAACAGCTTTGAACACAGCGCTTCTCCACATATATTGTAATTAATAATTTTAATGTCATTCAGAGAATTTCCTCTATTAAGATCATCACAGTTAATATAACATGGACTTTTATAGGTTAATAATACTTTAAGGGAATAATTTCTTATGTTTCCAAAAAATACAAGTCATCACAATTTGTAATGCGTCTTACTTGATATTACTATTTTAATTTTGTGTTTAATTCCCTGTAAATCATCCTTTAAAATAGAATAAAATCACAGATGACAAGCATTTAATTTATTAAAAGCCATATTCAGTATATTTAAATACTGTATGATCTTCTTAACCTACACATTCTGATTTATTCAATTACAGCTTTCACCTTAGTCCCTGAAGCTTAATAAATTTTCAAAAAAACGTAGCACAAATGACATGGCCTGTCTTAATGGTAGTATACTTTTGGGACAATAATTGTATGTCCACACATAAGTAGCCATAAAATCTCTGCCACTGAAGTCCTACTTTCACAATATGTGAAAAGGCAAATTACCTGACGTTCTATACAATTAGGGCTGCACCTGCCTAAATAATTTCACCATTCTCACTATTAATAATAAACACACTGTATAGTAAGTATAGACTATGGATCCTATACAACACCTGTGCCTTTGCAGTAACAATTCTTTAAGCTAGATTTAACTGCAAACATTAAAACTACTAGCAGCAACATTTAATGTGTCTTGTGTATTGTGATTTTGAGTAGCTGTTCTACTTACCGTGTACCATCTGCTTTCCAGCTTACTTTATATGACTTCTGCTTGAGAAATGCGATATTCTTTCTGTCCATGGATACAGGCTGTGCTCCAGGGAACCCAGATCTGAAAAACATTGTTGTTGGTTTTTTCTTCACTTGATGATAGTAGGGATGAAAAGTGAAATAATATTTGTGGAAATGGGTTTTCCATAATACAACAAAGGCTTGCTATAAGCATAACACACATTGCATAATCTGAGCAGAGGAATGATATACAATATGTAGTGGCTAAGAATGCCAGACTTCAGAGGCATAATTTACACAATATTTTAATGACATATACAGATATCTATTATAGGAAAAGGTGTGCAAAACAAAAACAGATACACTAATCTAAAAGTAATCTGTACGTAAAAAGTCATACTCGTAGTAAAGCAAAAAAACATGTAACATGGTTAAACATTAACTGATATTTTTAAAGACATTAATGGAAATCAAATCATTATGTACAAAATGAGTTTATAGGGGCATGCAATGCATTTTAAATAAAGTTTTCTGAAGTAGATCTGTTTAGTGGTGTAAACAGCAAACTATTCCTATTCAGACATGTTTCTTCTGATTGTAGAACAGTGTTTCCTGACCTCTGCCCCCCAGAACCACGAACAGTCCCTATTTTTCAGGTCTCCACACAGAATCACAAGTATTATAAAGAGTACCACCTGTGAAGCTTTTAAAATATGTCTGTCAGTAATGAACATTGACTGACATTTTTAAAGCTTCACAGGTAGTACTCTATTTTCCTGTACTCTAGCAAGAAGGTAGCGATCCCTGAGGACCCCGTTTGGGAAAGCATAGATGACGATGTAGAAAAAAATATATATTTTGTTGAATCAAAACAACTATTTGTCTTTATCTTTCTGGCAGTATAACAAATGCTTGTACCTTTATATGCAAAGTGTATTTAAAAAGCCAATGTCTAAAAAGTTGTTTTAGTTCACACCAGAATGACGTGACACAACAAAAAACTTACTGGATCAGATCTTTATATCAAAATTCAGTGCTTTCAAAATTCAATAGGGGATTCTCACATTCGTGCAAGTACTGGGGTAACCGCTAATAATGCTTACGTGGACAATTAACATTTGGCCCCTGCGTTAAGACTTCTTAAAATGGTGACATATAAAACCAATGAATCACTTGTTGTTAGCACAGGCTGCCCAGTTGGAAGCAGTCTTTGGAACATCTTAAGCCAGAAGTTTGGACCGAGGAAATTTACATTTGTTCAGTAGCATGCATATGCGAAATTCATAAAATCAGAGCCAAGTTGTCTAGAGTCTGGATCTGGAACACTGTTATTAAACTACTCCCAGTTTGCTGCAGGATTTTGGTAGCAATACCTTTTATTACAGCAGTGCATAAGCTAAAGTATATTTTCAGTAATGAAAAATAATATCATCTAATCATCAAAGGAGGATAACCTTAAAGCTTGTTCTATTTGGTCTAATAAGTCTCGGAGACCTATATATGTACTGCCATCTCAATGTGTGTTACTAAGGATTCACTGTGCCACCACTGCAGTCATTGGTAGTTAAGATCAGCTGGGAAAGGTCTCTAGGGAAGAGTATAGCTACGGCCTGACTAAAGTACCCTGAAACAACAGCACAGTATACCTGAAAAATCCAACATTGGCATGGATACATCAAACTAACTACACATAAAAGTGATACCTTTGGACACTGATCAAAGACCTGCAAAGAGGATCTTTTAGGAAAAGTGACAAAAAAAACAAAACACTATAAACTCCTTTTCACTAAAATATAGGTTTTATCATTTTTCTCCAAAAATATACTGGTAAAGGCTTACATTTATGGCTATACAAAACAAAAAAATAAACTCTACTTATTGGGGCTACCTTCCCACTGACCTGTGCCAAACAAAATAGGGTCCACTCAGAAGTGGTTGAATCACTTGGGAAAACTGAGTAAGTAAAATTCATGGATTTTACCTGTATGCGGTGCATAATAAAATCTGCAATGCTAATTTGCAGAAAAACAGCACTGCGACCAAGCCTGGTCATGGAGAACGAATAGGGCCCATAGTGATTAAGCTCCAAAATAACACAGATACATTGATACAATTTAGACATACCCTTCCCAGGAGCAGAACTGCTGACATTTCCTTTGTATTTCTCCAAGTTTTGGTTGTGTCGTTAACTGAACTACATGTTTTACTGGAACACCTTCTAAAAATATTGCACCCTAGGGGGGAAAAAAAATATTGATAAACATATCTGGGTCAAGAAAGTCACAGAAGTGTTAAAATACTTAATAACTAGAAAAAGAAATGTTATTAATAAAAAAAATACTTATCACATTCAAAGTATAAAGCAAAATTACTATATTTTATTCATAAATTAAAATCCATTTTATATAATATAAAATGTTGATGAAGAAATAATAATAATCAGCATCATCAACTTTGGAAAGGCTTAAGAGCAGCAGATTGTAGTGATCCATTAATACAACTAATATGTGTCCCTTAATGCTTTTGGAGCATGGGGGAAATAGTAGTTTAGAAACAACCTACTTACAAGACTTCTATTGTACGCCTTGTACATTTTACTGAGTTTAGTTAGACCCTTATGTTGTATCTTTCAAGAGACTTCTTTTTAAGGGGAAAAAAATGTGCCTATTTTACAACCCTATGAAAATACTTCCATTATGGGAATTTGTTGAACAGTTCAAGGTCCTGGTGCTGCTATATAATTAAATCTCTGTTGATTTAGGTCTTTCATCACCAGTTAGGAAAAATATATAACCTGTATTATATGGCTATAGGCAAAATAGTGTATGAGTTGGGAGGACTGATAAGACAGACAAACATAATTTTGCTGTGGAACTACATTCATAATTATTTATATCCCACAAATACAATGTATACGTATAGACAAACATAAAATCATACCCATTGCTAAACATATGGGGGTGGAGGTACAACGTTTCTAGAAACTTTTGGATGTTAATGTCCATAATAATACTACTACTTAATGATTGCAGTACAAAATACTCTAGAAATAGGAAACAAGTGGGTAGTGGAGAGGAACTGTCCATTTCTTACAATAGATTAAAAAACAAAAACGGACAATGCAGAATAAGATACCTGTGTTTAATTACAAAATGTCGCCCATTATAAAAAAAAAAGCAGATTCCAATACCCGCTTTTCTGTTACATGCAATGATTTTCCCATGCATGCAATTTGTAAGGTCTATAAATACATGTTAGAGATCTATGACCATAACCAGGAAAGCCAAAGGTAACAATATGTCTTCTAAACCATATCAAAATGCAAAATGTGCTTGCCTAACATCCTCCTGTGAACAACCAGAAAGGTGTGCCGCAGAAGGATGATGCTCAGGGGCACATATGAAGGCAATGCTCACAAGAGGATTTACCTACCATCTGCTACACAACCAAGTCTCATCAGGAATGGCGTCCAACCACTTCAATAAAAGGAAGATTGCTGGGCGGGCAAATTACTAAACAAAACCGTTAAAACCAGTTAAAATACTAGAGGCAATTGAAAAATGTGAAACCTTACGAGGCTTTCCCATGGCACTGATGCAGGTGTGGCACTGTATTATGGAAGTTATTTGGGATTTTACAGACACTGGGACAGATCCAGACCCACGCACAGCTTAAGTATGTGCGCGGGTCCATTCGTACGATCGTGAAGTGGGGAGTGCACGCCCCCTGTACTCCCCGCTCAAGGTAGAAAATCTGGACACTTATGTTTCCTACCTGAATTATTACGACTAAGTCTGTGGCCTTACACTGTTTCGCCAAATACACTGAACACTCTTCCCCCACCAGAGCACAGTAAAATTTTAACTTATTATCTAAGAGAAATTATAAAGACAAAAGTTCCACAATAGGGTTTTCCCAAAGACGATTTCCACAAACATCACTGATTGCAAAATTAGGAGCTCCCAAATGTCCAACCGCACTGTGTGATGCTGTTTCACAAGTATTTAAAAAGCATTGTTGGACAGAACACATTGGTATAATGTTGGAGATTATTTAAAGTGATCATGTGATTGGCGCATTAAAACACTTCACTCTGTCCCCAGCTTAATGCACCTGCACCACACTTATATAACTGCATGTGAAGGAGTCAAATTTTTTGTGGTTATTGGCAGCAGATTTGTTATGGATCAGTCAGCAAATTGTGTTCCTTTTGGCTCACTGAGGATGCTCCCACAATGTCAGAGGATTTTCACTGAAAGGAGGGTGGGGGTGAAGCAGTTGTCGCTGTACATCAGAGCAGATTTGCAAAAAACTATAGTTAAGGTCTGGCTTAGCCCTACTGCCCCCTCTCTGACTTCCAAGAAAACAGTTTCCATGTTTTCAAAATGGTTCGGCTGGAAAAATTATACGAAGGGTGAAGGGGGTAATATCTATATCTATACATTATCACCTGCACTTAGGCAGCAAATTCATTACAGCTTCTACTTTATAAACTTGTATATGTTGTGTCAAGCAACCAATGTCCCCAATATCCTTTTAGGAATAATGCTTTTTCTTTCTCTGTGGATCATAGCAGTGTTTGCTTGTGGCAACTGATGTTATTTTTTACCAGTTACAAATTTACACAAATGATTAACAATGTTTTTTTTATAAGAAAAAAAGGTGCAGGAATTCACTCCTCATCAGCCATTATTACAGCCCCCCCCCCATATGTTTTCAGCCCTTATTACAGCTCCCTCAAGTTTCAGTCCTTATTATAGCAGCCCCCTCCAGTATCCATATCTGCCTCTTTATTATTTGGCCAGCCTCCATGTCTGCCTCTTTATTATTTGGCCAGCCTCCATGTCTGCCTCTTTATTATTTGGTCAGCCTCCATGTCTGCCTCTTTATTATTTGGTCAGCCTCCATGTCTGCCCCTTATTATTATGCCCAGCCTCCATATCTCAACTTTATTATTTGTCCAGCCTCCATGTGTGCCCCTTACTATGGACAGCATCCATGTGTACCCCTTATAATGTCCAGCCTCCATTGTCTGCCCCTTGTAATGTCTAGTCTCCATTTTCTGCCCTTTTTAATGTCCAGACTCCATGTCTTCTCTTACTTACCTTTGATGTCTTCTCCCTTCCTCCCAGCGCTCCCTCTCTCTGACACACCCTGGTCTGGTCTGCTGCAGTCATGTGGTGTGGTAGTGGTAATACTACAGGAGCCCCGTAGAACCATATCTGTTTTTAGAGTTGCAGTGACCGCATAGGTTCGGTCACTGCTATTTACAATAACAGGTTTAGTCCTACAAGGCTCCCGCCCTGTATTACCTGTACTGTGCAACCAAAAGTGCTGCCGCATATACAGCAACATTTAAAGTGGCACAGGCTTTTAACAAACAAAACAACATTGTGCCAAGAGTCTGATATCTCAGGACAATTTGTTAGGCGGCAACGCTAGAAAAAGGTGCCGGAACACCGTTTCGGTGCATCTGACGACTAAAAAAAAGCACTGGTTATTAAAAGCTCTAAGGGAGGATTTATTAAACAACTTTTCTCTCTAAAAGAGAAAAGACAAGGAGATGTCCATAGCAACTCATCAGATTTTAGCCATCTTTTAGTAGATTTCAGACAATTATAGCTAGAATGTGATTGATTACTATAGGCAACACCTCTACTTTTCACTTTCAGAATCTACCTAGTCTGTTAGTGATACGGACGCATTGCATTTGCGTCCGGAATTTTCAGCAATGCGTTACTGCGCATGCGCAGTAATTTTGTTATGTAATCTACGTTACTTTTTGCAACGTAGACTGCGTATACGCGGTCTTAAAGAGTTCTGCATACGGCCCAAGATGCCTCCTGAATAACTGGAAGGTAACAGGCCTTTGTTATTCTGAAGCTTATTTGTAAGACATATTGCACTTTTGTCAAACTCAAATAGTATTTTAAACAAAAATATATTTTTTTTCTGATCAATTAACGAATGCTTTCAATACTTACAGATCTTGCAGAAAGTTGTATACAAAATGTATGTTTATGCAATTATTACAAAAGAAATTAATTAATCAAACAATAAAAAGTTATTGATACACAGCACATTTGTTGGTTTTAAATGTATAGACGGATTGTTAAAACATTTAAATATCAGACGAGTAAAAAATAATTTCCATGCATTGATCACAATACGACCATGGAAGACATTATATCCTCGGCCGAGGACAAACGTCATGGTAATCAAGCAAAGTGGTTCTATTGGCTGGAATATAAAGAGAGCCCAGATTACAGAACTGTGCCAAACCTGGACAATCCACCCAACCTCCCTTAAAAAAGACCAGCCTTATTCTCCATATTTGTAGAGCCACTAAATTGCAAATAGCCCGCAATTGGAAAAAGCCTAATCCCCCTTCAAAACAGGAATTAATCAATCATATATGGTACGTTTCAAGCATGAAATATCCCAGTAGCCTACAGGACAACACAGTCCTCAAATTCCATAAAGTATGGGAGCCATGGTATGGGTTCCACGGCTCCCCTATGCCTGGGTCTCTTTGATTCCCTCTTTAATTTTTTGGGTGCATGTCTCCCCTTCCTGTTTATTCGTCCTCCCTTTATTTCCCCTCTTCGTCTTTAACAAGCATGTGTATACGGATACTACAGCACATCATTTGTACTGTCTATGTACTAGTTGTATGTAAGTGTTGCGTCACTTAAAACTGTTTTAATGTGTCGTGCCCCAATGTTGGGGAAAAGTTACTATATTGTTATCTATTATAAGGTTTGTCAATAACATGGATAAATCAATAAATAAACAGTTAAAAAATAAATAAGGGGCCGTATGCAGAACTCCGGCTGCATTGCATTTGCGTCCGGAATTTTGAGCAATGTGTTACTGCGCATGCGCGGTAATTTTGTTATGTAATCTACGTTACTTTTTGCAACGTAGATTGCATATACGCGGTCTTAAAGAGTTCTGCATACGGCCCAAGATGCCTCCTGAATAACTGGAAGGTAACAGGCCTTTGTTATTCTGAAGCTTATTTGTAAGACATATTGCACTTTTGTCAAACTCAAATAGTATTTTAAACAAAAATATATTTTTTTTCTGATCAATTAACGAATGCTTTCAATACTTACAGATCTTGCAGAAAGTTGTATACAAAATGTATGTTTATGCAATTATTACAAAATTAATTAATCAAACAATAAAAAGTTCTTGATACACAGCACATTTGTTGGTTTTAAATGTATAGACGGATTGTTAAAACATTTAAATATCAGACGAGTAAAAAATAATTTCCATGCATGGATCACAATATGATCATGGAAGACATTATATCCTCGGCAGAGGACAAACGTCATGGTAATCAAACAAAGTGGTTCTATTGGCTGGAATATAGAGAGCCCAGATTACAGAACTGTGCAAAACCTGGACAATCCACCCAACCTCCCTTAAAAAAGACCAGCCTTATTCTCCATATTTGTAGAGCCGCTAAATTGCAAATAGCCCGCAATTGGAAAAAGCCTAATCCCCCCTCAAAACAGGAATTAATCAATTATATATGGTACGTTTCAAGCATGGAATATCTCACTAGCCTACAGGACAACACAGTCCTCAAGTTTCATAAAGTATGGGAGCCATGGTTTGGGTTCCACGGCTCCCCTATGCCTGGGTCTCTGATTCTCTCTTTAATTTTTTGGGTACATTTCTTCCCTTCCTGGGTCGGCCTCCCCTTCCTGTTTATTCGTCCTCCCTTTATTTCCCCCCTTTGTCTTTAACAAGCATGTGTTTACGGATACTACAGCACATCATTTGTACTGTCTATGTACTAGTTGTATGTAAGTGATGCGTCACTTAAAACTGTTTTAAAGTGTCGTGCCCCAATGTTGGGGAACAGTTACTATATTGTTATCTATTATAAGGGTTGTCAATAACATGGATAAATCAATAAATAAACAGTTAAAAAAAACAAAAAAACAGCCTTACCCCTTTCATAATTTGTTCAATGCCCAATTCCTCATTAAAGTAAAGAGCCTGGAATAATCCTACGCTCACATACACATACACACACACCCACATCCATACACACAGTTTACCCCTTACCACACTTCCCCTCCCCCCTCAAAACTCTCTTATAAGAACCTGAAACTTAATCAAATTATTGTTATTGGATCTCATGCTGCTCCAGATAGTTTGTCATTCACTTATTGATACCAGTTATTGATGTGAATCAACCTTACCATCTGTATCCTAAGAAACTTGTTTGTAATAAGCGCATTTACGTTTCTCTAATCTGGATTATGCATTTTCATGTCTCATAAATAAAGAATTAAAAAAAAAAAAAAATAAATAAATCAGATTTTGCTACTCATTTCAGCAGAGCTCCAACATTATAAAAAAAAAACCAGAATATTTTAGAACAATATTGCCATTTATTGGGATGCCATTTCTCTGTATTAAATAAAGAAACCTAAATAACAGTAGTTGCAATTTTCAGATTGTAAATATACAGTGATCAGTGATACAGATGGTCTACAGTAACTACAACAGTGCAATCTACAGATTTACTGCAGTCTGCCTGCAAGCATCAAAGGAATCCCAGTAGAGAAACCATGTCATGTTGAGTAACCATCTGCTTTATGACACCTTAAGGACACAAACCCATAGGGTAGAAAACCTTTAAGGGAGACAAATACACATTACCTAAAGGGCTCATTTCAAATTATACAAAAACACAATTAACATTTAGTTTTATCTTGGCAGGGATCAAGTATAAGGCTGTAGAATATGTAATAACCTAAAGTGACATTTACAAAACAGAAGAAAGATAATGTATGATGTTATCCCCATTGGCAACATCATGAAGAACAGCATTAAAACAGATGCTGACAGCTATTAAAATATTACTGAACATATTCCCCCATAAATACAGTATAAAGCAGCTGGCATTGTTATGGATGTTACATGTAAGACAGGCATGTCAAACTTGCGGCCCACAGGCCACATGTGCCCCAAAAGGTTTTGCAGCCCCATCTCAGGGAGGTCCGACGAACTATCAGCCACTGCAGCAGTTAAACAGGACAGCTGATAGCACAGCCCTTTTCAGCCGTACAGCCAGCATCACAGAGACAAAGATGGAAGGTAAGTTAGGTATAAACAGGTGAGACTGGAGGCTACTGAATGGGGAATTACTGGTGAGCTGGATCCATAAAAATGGGGAATACTGAGGAGCTGGAGACATAGGATGGGGATACTGAGAGCTGGAGAGACATGATGGGGATACGGAGAGCTCTAAGGACATGTTGGGAAACACTGTGGAGGCTGGAGACATATCAATGGGGAATTACTGGGAGTTGCAGAAAAATATCATATGCGACTTATTATTTTTTTGCGGCCCACACAATCTTAAACTTTGATTTTTGTTTCTGGCTGAAATGGAATTTTGTGTTTGACGTGCCTGATGTAAGAGATAGTACACAGAAAGAGTCACATAGACTCCAGAATATTAACAAGGAAAAGACACACATACAATACAAGAATAGGTTACAGCAGACCCATCAATGTTAACATTTGTGCCAGGCAGCATAATACGTACACAATAACAAAGCAATAGTGCTTGAAAGTAGTGGATGAAAAAAAAGCTACACCATTTATATGCAATGTATTGTCTTGTCTAAATATAACACAATATTAGTCCAGAGAAATTATCAAATTCATTTTAATAACCTTATACAATCAAATAGAAAACCTTTCCTGCAGTCATGAATAAAGGTATGTTTAATTATGTAATGGTAATAGACAAACTATTAGCTGCTGGTTACAACACACATCCAGCAATTAGAAACTGCTACATAGTGCTAGTAGTCTTCATTATTGCATCTGATTCAACGCCTATCTGCAGATGTATCTATGCTTCTATTACGAAGCCCCATATATACTTAGTCTATGCATGACCAAGCCATTACTGTACTGCCTCACCAGGTGTCAAATGACACAAAATGATACATTAAGACATATCCACTACTATTCTATCCACTTATGGTTTTATGGTATGCATAACAACTGTATAGAAATGTATACAAGCTATAGAAGGTTATCTTAACATTTCAGGAACGAAGGCATCTTCAAAAGTTTAGCTACAGCACTCAATAGCAAAGTAATGTTCTTGGTCAATGACCTCTATACTTTATAGTGTTGAAATGAGCACTTTGATGATGCTTAAGGGTTTTATCACAAAGAATGTATTTGTTACAACATGTCAATAATCAAATGGAAAACTGTAAATGCATTATCTGATGTGTGAGTAGTATACTGCTACAGATATAGTATATCACTGTTCACTCTGCAAATAGTACAAGTCTGTTGAATATTCCTTTGTGAGCAGAGTAAATTATCTCACATATTTGTGTGCCCCCAAAACAACCTTTTTCAAGGTGACAGGAAATTGTCTCCAAAACAACAAACAATACTTTTTTTTTTAGAAAACAGGATATTCAATAAAATATATGAACCAACAGACTTGAGGAGGAATTAACCAGGATTTAGGAAGAGAGGCATAGCTGTAAGAAAATAGAAAGATTCATTTTGTATAAACCACTTTCTAAAAAGTATCTTCAAAACAGAATATCCCTGTGTACATAAAAATTCCCAAACAAAGAAATCGATTAAGCCTCAACCACTTCCACCATGTCCATACATGGAGACTAAATGCTAAATAATATAATTATATGCACTTTATGTTTAGATAGCAGGAGAATGGAATCAAAGGGTAGGTTAAATCAACCAATCAGTAAATAACCTATGCCAATAGTGGGTGATACATACATCCTTTTACTTATTAACATAACTAAAACACATAGCACAATATAGCAGAAATGTAACTATATCAGGGCAACCACCACAAAGCAAGCTTGACTAGCAACTTTATGTCATTTTGATGTGCTCATCAGACAGGCCCAAGAAAGAACAGTCTGTAGCAGCTTTGATATCCACACAAGCAGTATTCAAAAGTAACTCAGCAGAAAAAAACACTCGAACAAGCTTTCTGCTTACTATTTCTCACATTAAGAACTCCCAAGTCTTTCCAAACCAGGGGCTTCCTTGCACACTTACTGTACTTAAACTGGCAGACACATGTATACATACATTCATGTCTACTGCAATAACTGTTGCAGTACAAATGAAAAGCTTTACTCAGTCAATTCACACAGTTCAACTCTAGAAATCATTTTAATAACAATATTAAAGACAGCATAAATGCAATTATTTAAAGCAACATAGAGATCTAA
>WWET01001574.1:127867-143056 GCA_011038615.1 Limnodynastes dumerilii | reverse complement strand
CAGCAATATCAGGTTGCGAAGGGGATAATGGAGAGGCTTCTACTCTAAGCGAACGCTGGCTAGCAGTCGAACACACTGGCATGTGTTGCTGTAACAACAATTGCACTAAAGCAGCGGCCGACTGCCCTAAGAAGCCCACGCGGGCTCACCAGGCGCTGGCGGGGCCACCCCAGGCAGGTAAGGGATAACAACAGTTTTGCCTTGCATTTAGCACAAGTAAACTAATTTGCTTTAACCTTATGGAGCTTCCCTTTATCGGACATCATTAACAGAATGACCAATATGTACCCACTCTATATGCCTAAGTGTCACTTCACACTAGGATTAAGGGTAAATAACACAATAAATTATACACAGAAATTATGATTGAAGGTACTTAGCGTATCTGAAGCAGCAGCAGCAAGGGAAGCAGGCAGGGAGAAGATAAATCCTGCCAGGCAGGCTTCAAACACGCTAAACTTCACACTACAATCGACAAAGTGCACCTGGATCAGCTGCAGCAAGCAGAATACTTCCACCTCCTCTCTTAAAGGGGGGGTGGGATTCGATCAGCCCCTTAACTCTATGCTTTCCCCTCTGCTGGCAGAGGATAGGGACACAGCACCTATTACAATGGCGTTCCGCCATACTGGAGCGGAGCGTGGGGCTCTCCGCCCGCTACTAGAGCTGGGCAGCCCCGGTTCCGCTCTGCTGCGGGAGAGGGGATCTCTGCCAGAATCGCAGTACTGCCATGAGTCATCTACCAAAGGAATCCCCAGCTGCGCCACGATCCAGCTCTGGCGGAGAGTGGGCACACTGACTACAATGTACCCGCTCTCTTAAAGTAAAAATGATGATAAAGCATCAGCATTCCATATCTACTATGCCAAACTCTTTAACAATATTATTCCCACAATTTCCTCAACTATCCACGGACAATCGAAATGCTCTGAATTCTCTGTGACTGAATTGGAAGTGACGCTTTAATCTGCCCCCGCCAGCATAAGCATTCCCCGACAAGTTTCTCTCCATCTTACTGCCTTTAATGCAGTTTTTAGAGTCCTCTCCTTTTTCTCCCCAATCCCTAGAGGCGTATATAATCCTGATCACAAAAGAGGGGAAGGACCCGACAAGATGCAATAGCTATTGCCCTATATCGTTCCTTAACACAGATTTAAAGCTCTTCGCAAAACTGTTAACTAACAGACTGCAGCAGATACTGCCAAGCCTTGTCCACACCGATCAAGTGGGGTTTGTCCTTGGTCGGGAGGCCAGGGACAACTCCACTAAAGCCATCAACATAATTCACTGGGCTAATTCCCATGGCACTCCAGCAGTCCTACTATCTACCGATGCTGAAAGAGCGTTTGATCAGATGGCTTGAGACTTTATGCAAGGGGTCCTAGCACACATTGGTCTGGGTTCTTCCTTCTTACACTGGGTCATGGCCTTATATGACGACGTGCTTTCCTTCCTGACGACATGCTCTCTTTCCTAACAGTCCCAAATTCTTCCATTCCCCTGCTAATGGAAAAATTTACAAAATTTTGATCACTTTCAAATCTTAAGATTAACTGTTCCAAATAAGAGGCCTTAGGCCTACACATTAGCGACATTGATGCAGCCGCCGATCCAATGACTCAAATTCTATTGGCGCCACTCCCACATCTGCTACCTAGGGATTAATATCACAAAGGACTGCAACCAGCTTTACACACAAAACTTCCCCGCACTATTGGCAGAAATTTAAAATGATCTTTCATCTTGGGCAGCCAAAAAAATCTCATGGCTGGGGAGGATCAATGTCTTAAAAATGAACATCCTCCCCAGATTCCTCTAGGTTTTTCAGGCAATACCAATTTATATAACCCCCTCATTTTTTAAATCTGCATAAAACCATATAGTAAACTTTATCTGGAGAGGAGGTAGACCTAGGTGCTGGAGAGAGGTCTTGTCATGCTTAAAAACGCAGGTGATCTCTAGGCTCCTCTTCTATCAGCCTACTATTGTGCAGTTCATCTTCAAAGGGTAATAGGCTTGTGGTTCTCCCAACTGGCAAAACAATGGACGTATCTTAAGAACAGCTTCATCGGACACCTCTGCAGTTCCTCCCACGGCTCCCCTCACTCCATCCCATGACCCACCCTACTTTTACGCCAACTTTAGAAGATTGAAGACGAACTTGTCTAAGAGATACTTTCTCCTCTCAGCGTACCCCCTTAGCCCCCTTCTGCTATAACACAGACTTCCCTCTTGACTTGAATCCCCGCAACCTTGCATATTGGTCGGCAGTCTGGCTTTTACAAATCCACTAAATATTACACAGTGGTTCTCTTTATGCCTTCCCTGAACTTCAATCCAAGCGCTCCCTTTTACCTTCCTCAATCTGGTCCTATATTCAAATTCGTCATTAAATTACATCTACTAGGCAAGGTATGCAAATAAAAAAAATGAGCTCACCGCATTTAAGGTGCTTTGTACCAAATCACCTCACCCAAAACATGCAATATCTAAGCTACTACTTAGTGACCTCTACCCCTGTAGCCCCCGATATACAGAGGCCTGGGGACGTGACCTAATTAACCCCCCAATCCCTGAAGAGTGGTCTCGTGTCTTCCAAATCTCCCATGGCTGTTCTTGCAGCCTCTCTTTAAAGGGACTCAACTCAAGATCTTAATGAGATGGTACAGAATATCCAACTGCTCCACTTGTTTCTCCCTCATGACTCTCCTCTTTGTTGTAACCTCTTCACAGGCTCCCTGGCACACATTCGGTGGAGCTTCCCCAAATTCACTCCGTTCTGGGACCAGGTATTTGTGATAGTTTGCAAGGTGACGGGCACAGATATCCCCACTGACTCAAAATTTTGGTTAATGTCCCTCCCTCCGGGTCCCTGAAACACTCCCTTTTGCTAAATATCAGCAATGCCACAAGAGCTATGATCCCAGTTCACTGGAGAACTACTACATCCCCCTCAATCTCTAAATGGCTCAAGAAAGTGGAGTTCTACAGGTCCATGGAGGAACCGATTCTCTCTGCCACCGCTAAATTCTCTGAATACACAGCTACCTGGTACCCATGGATCATGTTCCTTGACACCTCTCCCCTCACCAACTCATTATAAGGTTTCAGAAACCCTACATATACACCCTTCCCTGAAAGAGTCTAAAACATCTGCAAATAACACCTGGCTACTATCTCCTTCCTATCTTTTCTTTCCCTCTCTCCCCCTCCCTTTTCTCTCCTACTCTTACTATAGATGCCTTATAAGACACATGTGTCCTGTTGTCACTTATTCAAATCTTTGCCTTCCTTGACTGGGTGTTACATGCATTTGGCTGGCACTGTTTGTACATTTACTGCTTGTTTCCACTTTCTATAAATAAAGAATCTATACTAAAGCGCTGACAGGTTTAAATGATCGTCACCTTTCCAGAGAAGAGAGTGGAGGCAGAGCTGTGGAGACCGAATGGAAGTAGGAGCATGAGAAGGGAAGAGAGAAGGAATAATTATTTTATTTTTACTATACTTTTTAGTGATTTCGGATTGATATAGCTGACTGTGGTGTTGACTATATCCTTGACGAAACTGTTATAGTCACCATAGCAACTTCAGCTACAGAAGTCTTAAATTTGTTTTTAGTGCAACATGTTTTGCGCTTTGATGCAAATGTGTGCAATTCTAAGGGCTCCATTTATTTTCGATCAATGCCCACATTACATAGGTACAAAACCAAGCTATGTAAAGCAGGCAATTATTACTTACCTGTTACCCGATCCAGCATGGTAGCTGGACTCCTCAAAAAGTCAACTGACACCAGAAGCAATTATTGCCAGGTTGTACTCCTGGTTTGAACATCTTTTGGCTCAAATGAGTAGTACCAGAATTTAAGAGGAATTAATTGGGGAGCTGAAAACAGGCTAAATGCCGGGATGATGTTATCCAAATTGCCAAGAGAAACCTGCATATACAGTGCATCCAGAATTTATTCACAGCTCTTCAATTTTTCCACATTTTGTTATGTTACAGCCTTATTCCAAAATGGAATACATTTTTTCCCTCAAAATTCTACACACAATACCCCATAGTATTTCGGAGATTTTTGCTAATTTATTAAAGATAAAAAAAAAACAAGAAGTCACATGTACATGTAGTATTAACAGCCTTTTCTCAATACTTTGTTGATGCACCTTTGGCAGCAATTACAGCCTTAAGTCTTTTTGAATATGATGCCACAAGCTTGGCACACCTATCTTTGGGCAGTTTTGCCCATTCCTCTTTGCAGCACCTTTCAAACGCCATCAGGTTGGATGGGAAGTGTCGATGCACAGCCTTTTTCAGATCTCTCCAGAGATGTTCAATCGGATTCAAGTCTGGGCTCTGGCTGGGCAACTCAAGGACATGCACAGAGTTGTCCTGAAGCCGCTCCTTTGATATCTTGGCTGTGTGCATAGGGTCGTTGTCCTTCTGAAAAATTATCCATCGCACGATGAACAGCTGCTCCAGTCTGAGATCAAGAGCGCTCTGGAGCATGTTTTCATCCAGGATGTCTCTGTACATAGTCTCCCAGTTTCTGCCACTGAAAAACCATCCCCACAGCATGATGCTGCCACCACCATGCTTCACTTTAGGGATGGTATTGGCCTGGTGATGAGCGGTGACTGGGTTCCTCTAAACACAACGCCTGGCATTCACACCAAAGATTTTGGTGTCTCATCAGACCAGAGAATTTTGTTTCTCATGATCTGAGAGTCTGTCAGGTGCATTTTGGCAAACTCCAGGCGGGCTTCCATGTGCTTTTTACTAAGGACTGGCTTCCGTCTGGCCACTTTGGCCTAATTGGTGGATTGCTGCAGAGATGTTTGTCCGGTTCTCCTCTCTCCACAGAGGAACGCTGTAGCTCTGATAGAGTGACCAGCAGGTTCTTGATCACTTCCCTGACTAGGGCCCTTCTGCCCCGATCGCTCAGTTTAGACGGCCGTCCAGCTCTAAAAGAGTCCTGATTGTTCCGAACTTCTTCCATTTACGGATGAGGGAGGCCACTGTGCTCATTGGGACCTTCAAAGCAGCAGATATTTTTCTGTACCCTTCCCTAGATTTGTGCCTCAAGACAATCCTGTCTCGGAGGTCTATAGACAATTCCTTTGACTTCATGCTTGGTTTGTGTTATCAAGTAGTGAAGCCGGAATAACGGCTCACGTTAACCCCAGCGCTCAGTTCACAGACGGTAGAAAGAGAGATGCAAATTATGCAAGGGTAAAGTACAGCCCCTTGGGTCAAGTACATGCAATAAATAAATACTTTTGTAGTTGGTTAGAACAGACTACTGCCTTGCTGCGCTCATCATTTTCAAAGTCTAAGCACTATCCGGTAAAGACCAAGTTACGTATTGCAAAAGAAAAATAAAACAATTGGATGAATAAACACAGTTCCTTAGAATAAAAGTCTATCACCATTCTTTAGAAAATGTCTGTGTCCGTGATACTAGTATGTCAAATCTCAGTTAAACAGTAGCGTTTGTTTGAAGCAGAAGCAATTGTGAAATAAAGATCTAGTCTGTGTTACCACTCGTTTAGGAGAGTCTTGTATCAATGATAACAGTTTACTACAACTCAAGTCTGCAATAGCGTTCGTTTGAGTGGAGGCAGTGGTGCTTTTACAGTTTAGTAACGCACTCTGTCTGTTTCCTCGTGAAGCAAGCCTGTGTCTCCTTACTGTCGGCAGCGTCAATTGTGTATTGATGCTGGATTTTCTTCTAGTCTTTCTTCTAGTTGTTATTTGGCTGCTGTTAGAACAACTTGAATCCCCACAGTTTTCTGACTTATGCTTGGTTTGTGCTCTGACATGCACTGTCAAGTGGGGGACCTTATATAGACAGGTGTGTGCCTTTCCAAATCATGTCCAATCAACAGAATTTACCAAAGGTGTACTCCAATTAAGCTGTAGGATCAAGGATGATCAGTGGAAACAGGGTGCCCCTGAGCTCAATTTTGAGCTTCATGGCAATAGCTGAATACTTTTGTACATGTGAGTTCTTGGTGTTTTTATTTTCAATAAATTTGTATTGTGTGTCGAATTTTAAAAGGAAAAAATTTATTTATCCCATTTTGAATTAAGGCTGTAATATAACAAAATGTGAAGAGCTGTGAATACTTTCCGGATGCACTGTAGAACACATTTATCATCTGAAGATGACAAAAAGTTACAGCACACTGTGGATAGAAAATCTCTGTTTTTTGTGCTCATAAATTTCAGATCATATCAAGACAGGACTTAGCAGGTATCATATTCATAATCTGTAAGTAATAAAGTGCTGGAGAAATTACAGTCTTCTTCAGTGCTACACAAATAATAAATCCTGCAACAGCATAAAAATATTTTGTAATAAATTATAGGTTTTTATTATTTAGTTAATGGATTCATATACACAGTTACTATGTGTTTAAAAAAAAATATGTGGATCTGAAATTTATGACAAAAACAAGCATTAGAAAAGTCTATAAAATATAATTATAATTTAAAGTACATCCAGAAAAATGCCTATCATATAAATACTTTTTTCCTTCAGCTTAACAGCCAGAAAGAAATGCTGCTAATGTCTCATTTTGATGTGTGGCTTCTGTTTAATTGCCAGATTACATGTAATCAAATTAAAATGCTGAGGATATAATGTTGAAAAAAAAACATGCAAAGAGCTAAAAAAAAAATGTATGAAGAAAAAAAACTAAGACTAAAGAGATTAACTAAAGTTAGCAAACAGAACAATTTCACAAAAAGATAGGATGCATTTACCCATAGGGAGGTGATTGATGTTAATTAAACATAATGGGGAATCTGCAGACTTTCCTTTCCTTGCAGAATTACCCTAATAATTAGAATTTAGTCTTAATGCAAGTTCTGTAACATTTGTTCGGGACACTAATAATAGATTTTAAAAAAATATAGCTTTAAGTTTAAGGACTTCTGAGTGCATGTAATAACAAGATACATTGCAGTTAATGCATCAGCAATTATTTGTTGTAAACAAAAGCAAGAAATTTCATGTTTGTGACTAGAATCTTGAAAAGCCACACTAAATATTCTACAAGTCTATATGGGAAAACAAAGGTTAGAATGATCAGCAGTTAGTTAAATGTGGTGGTCATAGAAAATGGAATAGGCTATATATCTGAAGTGCGAAAGCTAGAAACATTTTGAGATCTTCATATGAGACAAAGCAGGGTATTATTTTGTATAAAATAAATGGACTGGTCAACACAATTAAGTGCTAAATTTAGAAAAATGCGTCATATATCTATAATAATATTCGTGTTCTTATCAATGCCTTGTGAATTTATCACAAAGAAAATATCTAACCTGTTTAGTTAGTCTTTGACCTAGGTGAACTGATTATATAAAAGCTAGTTATTACGAATTGTGTCAGAAGCCACATAAATTCCACACAGATAGGATCCTTATTAAGTAGCGTAAAACCAATATATTCCACCCAAAAAAAAAGGACACCTAAAGTGAGTGAAATGCTGGAAGTTAGGCTGCTTACCTCCAATCCATCTTTTCAACTAAAAAGGCACTGATTAGGAAGCCAGTTCGGTTAAATCCATGTGTGCAGTGGACACCTAAGGGAGAAAAAGACAGTAAAAACAAGGGACAGAACTATATCCACTAATTGTACTTTACAAATACATTTTAACATGAGATTTCAAATGTAAATCTTAACATTTAATAATGATTAACAGCATAATACATTTTCTTGTAAATTGCTCTGAATATTCAAAGTTTTATTAACTGAAGACATCATTCTTAGGAAGTTATAACTTAGCCTACTCAAATCTGCTTTTTAGGATACGTTAGAGCTAATAGACAGTTGGCACCATCTAGTGACAAATGCACTGCATTTCAATTTTTTTTTTTAAATACGTTTTCAGTTGGGGTGTTTAATTCCCCCTCACCCGTCTCTCATTCATAAAAAGTGTGTCTTACGCTGTTCTGACCAGAGAAACACGCTTAAGTGGGAAAAACCTCCCACACTGTTAAATTTTAATTGGCAGGCGGAGGGGAAGCTCAGCCCTTTTCCACTTAAACGCCATTGTACAGAACTTAGTCTCGTACAATGGAAGTTACGTTAGATAATCTAATACTTTGCATGCGTAAGTGGGCTCACGGTATTAATTGTGGATCTGACCCTTAATGAGTAAGCAATGTTCTTCACAGAATATTTTGCCAGCCGGGTGGTACTAAAAAGTAGCCGGGTGGGGGTAGCGTAATACTTTGTAATAATATAACTGGGCCATTGCTACTGCGGAGCTTAGTGCAGCGGGTTTCCAATTCCAGATCCGCAGTAACTGCAGTCTTCGGAAGCGGAAAACATGTTTCTGCTTACACTAAATAAACCGACCTGACCCCCTACCTTAACATTTCCGATGCATTCTCACTTAAAACTCACTCTTGATAGCGCGGCGTGTATTGGACTGCATTCAGTTAGTGGTGCACCAACATGTGTAATGCACAAAACGCAAAGTTGGAAAGCACCCACTTAAGGAAAGTTTGTATCCAGTCCGCTGTGAGCATTTTAGGCACTGTATGACAATACTCAGTCTCCCAACTAAAAAGAATACATTGCCTACATAAAATGTAATTAAAGAAATATACTTTAAGCTGCAAGATTTCAAGTCATAACCCAGTAGTTGGAAGTTAAGTGCTTTATGTAAAGACCTGAAGTAAGAATACACACTTACCATATTATTTAAGAACAGCCCCAATAATAAATAATGGCACATCAAATAACCCCAATAATAACGCCACATCAATTAACTCCAATAATGCAATATCATATAATAGCCCCAATAAAAATGCCCACATTAAATAGACTAAATAGTTCTGCCCAGAAATTTCATGTAAAACGTCTGTAACTATAAGATTTGGGAAAACTCATTCACTTTTAATGGTAACAGGATTGTACCTTCTTTTGTGTGTGACAGTGTTTCCTATGTGGTGGGATTTGGCAGAATAATCAAAGTACATTTATTATGTGGCAGGCAAAGGGTCAGTCTTCTCTGTCAGTCCGTCAGGCATGTGCACAAAGTTACACCCCCTTTTAAGCATCACTCACAAAGTCCCTCCCCATTCCTCTGCAAAGCCACATCCCCCTTTCAGGATTTTTTTTTCCCAATGCTTCTGGTTATTAAAAGTGAGGAGGCCTATGTCCAGGATTTATACAGGGGCTCCCTCACATCCCCTGCTGCTGCAGGCCCCTATAAAAGAAATATCATGTGGTAATAATTACCGTCTGTGTAAGTTACACAAAAACTACAGGATTTTCTTTTATAGCGACTTGCATAAAGTCAGAAGCTGACCAATGTGTCCCCTCCACAACAGAGAGTGCACACTGGACACAAAATACAGAGAAAAGTGAGACAATTAACCCAACAACCGGGGGTATCTACCAGAACCCCAAAGCAGTTTAAAACAGAAAAAACGTAGAAGGTCGACAGGTAAAAAGCTCTGTGCAATTTCAATAGATGTAGAACATTGAATGGAACACACTAAATCAGACAGAAAAACACCAAAAAGTTATGCATAGGACAATATAAAATATATATGGGGAGAAGGGCAAATCAAATAAAAAACAATAAGATAAGTAATTGATAAGTAAAGATATCAAAAAATAGGAATAAAAAAAAAAAATCACTAAATTAATCCCCAGACAAAAGACAATGGTTAAGAAATAAAATACATATAAATTATATAATTCATCAATCAAAAAGTTCAGGATCCAAATAAATAAATAAATAAATAAATGTCCATGATCCATTAATAAAGGTTCAAAAAGTCCAGTGATATTAGTAGAGTAGCCAATCGCGGTACATACCCTTTTCGCAAACGCCTCCACTGACGCAGGAGACCCAGACCTATCGGACATGCCGCACCAACCAGACCCCGTTGAGTAACATTCTCTGGGGACTTTTAGGTTTAGACAAAGGGGAAGTGAGGGTTAGGGCTAGGGTCAGCCTGCGGGTAGGGGTTTCTAGTCTTAGGCTGCAGGGATGGGAGAGAGACATTTCGGAACTGTCTGGGAGTGAATGGCCCTTTGGAAATAGGGAGCTTCTCAGTGGCTACCCATACCTTAAGTTTCACACCCAAGGTCCAAGTTCCCTGCAGTAATTATTCCAAGAAATGACCACTACAATAATACTGTAATAATGTCCAGTATTTATTAATACATGCATGTGTCATTTAGAGAGTTCAGTTTTATACAGAAACAAAGATAAACAAGATCCCATCATGTTAATAAATGCATATATGAAAATATCCCATAATGAAAAAAATGTATGGTTACCCAAACAAAAAACGTTTATTCAATTATTTTAAAATAAAAAAGGCAAAACGCACAACTTGATAATAAAGCCACATGTGGTTATCGTCTGGCAACATTTCCCATTTAATCTGACTACTTACATAAACAAATATTATTGTGTCTATTTATGCTACAATTTACAGTCATCTATATATGAATTCACTAATTAAACCACAATTAACAACAAAAGTGAAGGGACACTTAAGAACTTATATTGGAATGCAAGTATAACAAAGGGATTGTCCATACTACATACAAACTTATTATTTATTAATTTATTTATTTACCAACACTCCCATTTGATGGTTAAACAACCCGCAGAGGAAAATCAGCTGCAAATCACCATCACATATACCCAGGTCCATGCAGCAGAAATGTAAATACTAGTGGATTATATAAATGCTCTATATCAAACTGTCACAAGGTTAACATGCTGCAATGAAAGACATTTAAAGGCAAAATGGAGGCCAAGATTAGTTTTAGAAATGTTAAAGCCCACGTGGCCTGAACTAACTGAAGGGCAGAACAATTTTCGTTCCGCCAGTTTAAAGCAGGGTACACAAAGTTTTTAGTGATGATCAGACATCATGTCAAGTGTGTAGTCAAGATTCTAGCCCCAACCTGTTTAAGGATGCCCCCTGTACACACTGCTCTCTAATTTCCTGTGGTCATTTCACAATCTGTTCAAATATACCTTTGCTGCAAAGATAAGCTCGCCCAGAAGGTGGCCATAGGCAGAGATATGAATTTGAATTGTTGCAGTGAAGATCGTTTTAGTTAACGCAGAAGTTTTCTTTAGACATCTTGACATTGCTGATCATGTCAAATTAGGAGCTTCCAAAAAAAAAAAATCCCACTATGCGATGCATTTTAAGATTCTGCAGCATAGTGGGACAGTACACATTGGTAAGATGTCGAAGCTATCATACGATTAAAGTGTGACAGGCAATCACTAGAAACCCCCAGCCTCTTCCTGCTTTAGAGACAGCAAAGTTGAACCTTGTCCTTCACATACCTTACTGTACAAGCCTCAAATCCCACTTGCAGATTACCCTTTGGTGGTTGTTCAATTTGTGTTTTATGCAGCAAGAATACCAACAGAAATGGATTTAAAAATAGTAAAGTAATATTGTCAGTCTTTTCTAATAGAAACATTTACAGTATTTTCTTTATAGCGGATGTGCTGCCATGGAGGAGGCAAGGAAACCATATTAAACGTTTCCTTACCCTCCTTTCTGGCAGCACTAATAAGGGGTCATACCAAGCAGTATAAAATGGGAGGGAAACAGGCATGTACATTATATATATTTTCTGATGATTCAGGTAGGACACCACAATTTCTTTTCTGACTGTACTATCAGGTGCTTGTCTTGTAACATTTCATGGAAACAATGGCATGCCTGTGTTACTGCTTGCATCTCCAGAATATTGGAGTGCATACCTGTTACTTGCTGATTCAGTCTCACCATCTGAAAGTTGCTGGCGTTGTAAGTATAACATGACTGTTAGCTCTGAGATGTTCTCCTTTGGTGAAGTTCCTGGTCTGATCACCACAACAGAGCCCTTCTTGCTTCTGGTGATAAACTCTAAAGTTGGTCCAATTGAAGCAGAACTTTGTTCCATTGTTTGAGAAAACAGCTTTGTAATCCTTTTATGTGGAACTTGCCATAGATTAGTCTTTATAGTCACCGACATTAGGCCCAACACCATCATGTAATCAGCTGATGTTACTCGTGGCTGAGGTCTCACACATAACTTTCTGTTGAAGCATGTCTACTCGTTCCTGTTGAAGGAACACTTTCTTCCATCAAGTTCCTATTATCACTCCCAGATATCTTATGACTTAGGAAGGTGCTAGCTGATGTTTTTTGTAATCCACAATCCATCCATGGGATCCCAGAATATGTAGTACTCTCTCTGTGACCCAATGATTCTTACCTTGTGCAGGCTGCTATCAAGAGGTCATCCAGATATGGTCAGAAAAAAATCCTTGTTGTCTCAGAACTGCTAGGAGAGCAGTTCTGGGGAATGTGCACAGGCCAAATAGTAGAGCTGGAAAATTGAAAATTAGAAATGTGGAGGTAGGAATCTTCCAGGTTTATTAATGTCAGAAACATATTCCCTTGTAGTACAGCTAGAATTGACCTGACTGATGATTCATTTTGAATTTCCATATGTTTAAATGCTGATTTAAGTGCCTTAAATCCAAAATCGTCGGTAGTCTCATGAAATTTTTCTGACAAATAATCTTGAATAGCAGCTCTGAACTCTCTGACTAGTTAATACCTTCTTTATCACCCGTTGCAGTAAAAGTTCTTTTGAGTGCTTCTTTCAAGAGTTGGGGATGGTGTTGAAACTCAAGGGTTTAACCGCATTGTATTATGTTCATAACCCACCTGTTTGTGATGAATGTGCTCAAAATACCTTAGTCTGTCAGACCATGATATCCACAGCTGAGCTCCAACTTCTGGCATCATTGGACCAGATCCAAACTCCTGCATGCTTTTGGTCTGGCAGTATGCACAAAAGAGGGGCATCAACTCCCCGTCACTCCCCTCTCTCGTGCAGACTGCCTTTGGATTGTTAGCCAACCATGGCTTAAGCCACAGATCTCTCTGTGTAACTGTGGTGGTGGATAAAGATCTTGCTCTCAATTTAACGGAGTCCATAGATGCTTCACATAAGAACTCTATTGCTAACTGAACATCTTAAATAGTTTTCAAATGCTCACCTCTCTTACTACCGTCCATGATGCTCTTCTCTAGGTCATTACTTCAGACACAATAAACCCTAGATGTGATCGCTGAGGTTACTGTTACTGTGCTGCCCCTGTAATACAATGTAGTTTTTTTAGGTTCACCTCCATCTTTCGTTCCATGCTGTCCTTAAAAGTGTTAGCATCTTCCAAAGGTAATGCTGTCTTGTTAGAGATTCTTGAGACGGCAGCGTCGACCCTAGGTGGTTCATTCCATTTGCAAAGTAATCATTTACAAAGGGGTACAGCCAAGTAATTCTATTCAATACTGTCTTCTTATTCAGATGTTGTCATTCCTCCATGATATCCTTAATAATCTAGGAGACAGGGAAAAATCTGCTCCTTTTTTTTAAATCATGAAGCATTTTATCCTCCTTAGCCTCCTGCACATTTAACACTTTATATATCAGTTTAACAAATTATCAACCAAGTCAGTATTAAAAGATACATTTCCTCGTGAAATAACAGACTTATAATCATAACTAACAGACTCCGCAGAAACATATTTTATTACTATACTTATTATACTTATTCTTCCTTTGTAATAAACATATCAGAAAAGGCTGCTTTCATTAACTGAATAAACTCTGACATTTGCCGAGAGAGATGCTGCAGCTGTTTGACTTAACAGTCCTAACAGGTTCTTCCAGCAAGATCACCTGGCAAATTTACATCAATGCACATTATAACACTCGCTGCGTCTTCTGAATATCCTTCAAAGTCACACTTGCCTTCCCTTTGCTAGCTTCAGATCTATATGAAGACACACTAATAAGAAACAAGTACAGTATAACTACATTAACCAACACCAACCAAAGCAAAAAAATTAAAATAATAAAGCTACACTGGGCTTACCCAGTGTCTGTTCTCACTGTATTATATGTAGCAAAGAATTACCAACACAGTTGAGAGCAAAGTAAAAATCATGCAGAAGCAGCGTTGTAGAAAAGTAAGGAAGACCTTTAAATATAATTTCCCCTTTGCAATAGGCTTTGGGAAAATGGTGATGCCCATTTATGAAGTGCCTCGACCCAAGTGTAATATTTTACACTTGACCTCCACCAGAAATCAGAAGTCTGTCTTTTTGTCCATCTGCTGGAAGAGGGATGGTCAGGCATAATACAGGCCGCAATATGTCAGCACACAGTAGACTGCTGTTCGCTATTCAAAATGCCAGTCACCTTCACCTCCCAGGGCAACCAAACGGGGAACTTCGGTTCTCCGGATCTGGGATCATGTGGTTAATACCGCCAAAGGCAAAACCTAAACATAGTAGTAAAGGAACAAAGCCTGTCTGGCTCTAAATTCTAAAAGATAGGAAATATAAAGCCAGTGTGAGGAAGGGGTGGTCCTTATATGCAGGCTCTGGGTCTTCCTTTTTTTCTGTCCTGTTTCAGATTAAAAGAAGTGATATACCCATAGTTAGTGCTGCCAGGGAAGAGGATAAGGAAACATTATTTCCAAATGAAACCATTGTAATTACTTAACTAGCAGCAAACCTCTCGATTTTAGAAGCACTGAAAATATTAGCACTGTACTGACTGTTTCAAATTACTTCTCATCCTTAAAATTTGCATATGCACTAGTAATGTTTTACTCATACCAGACCAGATTCAAAAACCTACATTTTTTCAACTTATGCAATGAATGTGGCTCGGAAGTCTGGATTGTAGTTTGCTAGTGTGCTTATACCGTACATGTAGAGGTGTAACTAACATGGGAGCAAGGGGTGAGATTGCTACGGTGTCAAAAGGAGAGGGGGTCCCAAAACAGCAACCCAAAACTCTAAGCTATCAGAAGCAAGCAGCTTAAGAAAGCGTCAGAACTCTATGACTGCTGACCACTGTTTACAAATAGATTGCAAGAAATTCAAGTCCAACCTCTCCAAACCCCCTCCTAGCCTCAGGCCCCAAGTCAGTCTACTTCCACTCCCGAGTCCACAGTAATATCAAGTCACACCCACTTTCAGAACCAACATACCCCAAACCCCCTGTTCTAAGAATTTGTGTCATGTCGGCATCTGGACAGAGCAGATAGCAAGTATGCGGGCTCATCTACAGAACATGAGAGGAAGAAATCTGATCAAACAGTACAGGAAAGA
>WWET01001574.1:104157-127844 GCA_011038615.1 Limnodynastes dumerilii | reverse complement strand
GAGTGGGTTACAGAATGAAAGCCAATATAGCTTACTTTGTAAGATGTGCATTTTCAGATTGCTAATGTTTTTGGCTTGTGATTCTGAGCTATTAAGCACTCTCCATTTGCTCAAGTATTAGCGATTAAACATATGAGGTACTTTATGCAGTTTTTGCTTCTAAACAAACCTGTGAAAATGGAGATCTAACCAGAAAATAAAAGTCAACAGCTGTTGAGACATATTAAGTTCTTCTGAAATATTTGTTAGGCATATAAACACCAAATTAATATTTCAGAGAGCGATAAATTAACACAAAGCTAAAACCTACTTAATATTTACAAGATATAAATGTTAATGAACGGTGATGAAATCTTTACCCTGTGCTCCGCATAAATAAAAAGGAAAATAAAATGAGCAGTTATGCCCTGTTTACTGCACAGTCTACACAAGGATTTAAAAAAATAAATAAATGTAGGATTTCACTAGGAGTCAAATGATTGCATTTTCCAAACGTAAAATATAGCAACATAAACATATGTCAAAACATAGGATAATATATGTATATAAATCCAATAGGCTTATCAATTACCAATAAGTTCCTCTGGGTTCCTGTCTAAGAATCTCTCACAGAGACGAATAAACGTTTCTGTATTTTCTGGAGACGGACATTCCCCATGTCTGTAAAATAGAAAGATCCTTGTTACAATACAACTATTCCAACAACTGCTGAATATATTAACAGAATAGATTTCAGGGCACTATTTTTATTTTCATAATTCATATTCATCTGAACAAGTGACGCTCATTATTAAAACATAATAAAATGAATTATCATTATGCTTGATCTGAGGAACTTCCTCTTCAGAACTGTCAGGATTCATGGTGCTGAACCTGTGTATGACTGTTTGAGAAGAGGACTTTAAAAGTACAATGCTAATCCCAGTAACAAGTTGACCCATGCTGCTCCCACACCTGGGATAGTTCTTGTTCTGTAAGCATTACACCTATTATATTACTGAATGAATGATCATATTTCACATTAAAACATTTTTTTTATAAAAGCCAAAAAGCAAGATATATGACCATATCACAGACCTGTTTTGTTCTAAATAGACCTCTTGCAAATAATTCTGCAAGATGTATTTTAGTGTTTTGTTAAGCTCTATACTTAAAATTGAAAAGGAAACACCGCTTCCGCCTTAAATATTTACACAGGGCTTTTAGAAGCAATATTTCAGCACTCAGCCTTTAGATTTTTCCCACAATAACACTAAGGGGACATAGTAAACTGCTGCTAACAGTAACCGTTACAAAGAGACAGTGACTATTATGTATAATATCTGCTCTGCTGTTATTTTTCATCTCCACAACATGTTCTCAACAGTCACAGGACAAGTGGGGAGACAATATTAATTTCCTTAAAGAGAAATGCAACAAATGGACCAATACCAAAAAGTTGGCTTTATGTATGGTACAGATATGAAAGGCTTTAAGTATCATGTGATAGCTCTGAAAGTCTGACTATTTTTAAGATTGCTCCACTGTGTTGCCATCACTATATAGATTTTTTACATAATGTTCAAACTGACTAACACTTATTATTATTTATTATCATTTATTTATAAGGCGCCACAATGTGTCCACAGCGCCGTACAAAATAAATCAAAATTCAGTACAGACATACAGGGCAGGGATGAACAGCATAGTACATAATAAAATACAATCTAAATACAAAAATATCACAAAAATACAATGAAGTGAAGCAAGCACAGGACGCAAGGCAAAATGCGAGGTGTCAAGCTTGGTAGATCATGCAGCAGGGGATAAAGTGCAGTGAGAGAGGGATACAAGAGGGTACGAAGTAAGGGGGGGTGGTGGAGGAGGGAACAGTTTAAAGAGAGGTCTGAAGCAGACAGGAAGACAGTGTAGGGTTTGACATAAAGGAGAGGCCGAGGTAGAGGGTCGTGAAAGGAAGAGGAGCCTGGAAGCAGCATCGAGTATAGATTGAAAGGGGGCAAGACAGGTGAACGGAAGACCTATGAGGAGGAGGAGGTTACAGTAGTCGAGGCGTGATATGACTAAAGAGTGGATGAGGGATTTAGTAGCTTCATTGGTGAGGAAGGGATGGATGCATGCAATGTTGAGTAGGTGGAAACGACACGGATGTGTGTTATAAAGGAAAGTGAGGAGTCAAGGATGACACCTAGGCAGCAAACTTGAGGGGTTGAAGAAACACCAATGGTTATGGTGATGGAGTGGGGGAGAGAAAATCCTAGTGGGATTAAAACATGAAATTTTTTAGTTAAAAACAAATATTCTTCAAATAAATACTGGACATTTGCTATACATTCTAAGAAGTAGGATTCAGCAGAGTGGGTGTATTTAGATCTTACTGAAACACTAAATACTGCATTTATATCACAAAAGTCATCTTTCTCAAATTAATAAACTGCTATATTAGATAGCAGACAGGGCACCCAGGACCATGTCACATTAAGGTTTATGGCTTTAATAATTCCCGTGCTTCCTCAGTTTGCAAATGGAAATTCCGATACTCTGCTTACAGCTCAGACACGCACACATGACAGACAAAAAGGGTCATTCCATATACTATACACATCTGACTAGAAAATCTCAGTGTGAGAAACATTGTCTAGTATTTCTCAAATCTGTACCACTTCAGTAGCTAGAACTGAAACAAAAGCCTTTTACGTTTTGTTGTGCAACTTGAGGTCACTGTATTTAAATAAAATAAAAACTATATAACCAAAAAAATACTGACAAACATTTTAGTTTTGTGTCAGCTGTCAACCTAACAGGGAGTTCACAAACTACTGAAATATATTACTGATAAATTATACTAGGGAATATTATTGTGAAGTTACTATAGTGCATTAAACATATCTCTCAGTGGATAGACCAACAGCAGAATGACTATGCAGACTGCTACCACATTAACTCCTCTAGCGATTGATATAGTTTACACCTAAATTGTAAAGCTATTGGTGTTAAATACTTTAGTCACAAAACTGACAATTTTTCCATACATCAAAACTACATTTCCTTAAGTAAGGTAATCCTCTGCCCTAGCCCTAAAAATGGTCATGTAAGAGAAGACAGAAAAATATGTAGCTTACCCCTTGCATTGAAGCTTTGTATACTTTATACCTTCTTTTTCTATATCATTTCTATCATAGAATCTTGAAGTGTTTGTCAAATCAATTAACAGACCCATTTTCACCTGAAAGGAGGGTGAGAGGAGAAAAAAAGGACATTTTTTTAAACATACCTATGAAAAATCGAAATATAAAGTTATTTCTACAGTAAGTTTCCTACAGCAAGGAGGTTATGACTGACAGGCACCACCAATATTAGTCACGCTTCCTTGAATAGCAACCTGGCAAATTTTGGCATGGCTCAAATTTCTAGTCTGTGGCAAGAGCAGCATGAAATGGTCACAAAGGCAATACCAGTATATGAAGATAGCAACTAAATTTATAATTTTACTGTACAAAAATGCTTTGTAACTATGGTGTTTATCAACCATGACATTCAGACTACAGTTAAGAGGAACTGTAATACTAACAAAACAGTGTGTAGTACAGTGCAGTACAGTGACATTCTCATGCATATATTTACATCAACAATATGCTATACAGTCAATCCTGGGGATGTATATTATGTGAGCCATGTGACAAGTTTACATGAGCTGCTAACTTTCTTTGTTCATGGCGCTAAGAACCAGTTCATAAGATCGTTAGGATTGCAAATCTACAAGGAAGGAAAAATTTATATGACTGATGTGGAAAAGAAAAACCAGTATATTCTGGTGAAGTATTACTCAAGTGGTTATGAGAAAGGACTATCCAGCCCTAATCACGAGAAACCACAGACCCCCAAATGATAAATTTAACACACTGTAAAGATGTACATTAATTAACTACCTTATAAGGTGCCTAAAACTGGCCATACACTAGGGCGATTATCAGTCCCAGCAAGGAGTGGGCCGATAAATGGGCCGATTTCACACTAGGGAAATGTCCTGTTATCGGCACCATACACCTCCTCTCCTGGGACCGATAATCCTACCAGAAGAGGGGAGGGGGCAGGGCTCTCTGTTGCTGCTGCTGCTTTATATCTATGTGCAAAGCTTCTCTGACAGCTTTGCAGGTATGCTTTAAAGCTGTGAGAGCAGCATAGCACACATATATACAGCAGCGGCTATTGCATGCAGTAATACAGATAAGAATCAACCAAAGCCGCGCTTCACACAGCGCATTTTCAGCTGATCCCTGTCTTTACTACTCCCTGCAATAGCCACTGCTGTATATTTATGTGCTATGCTGCTCTGACAGCTGTAAAGTATACCAGCAAAGCTGTCACAGTACCTTTGTACATAGATATAAAGCAGCAGCTTTGAAGAACAGGGAGCCACTCAGCTTGCTGATTGGCTGCCTTAAAATATCGGGAGCTTTCTCCCGATTTAAATCAAACATGCTAAAAGATCAAATAATTGCACCAGAGCGTATCTGGTGCATTTATTTGACGTTTCAAAAATGTATCTGTACCATCCACTAGAGTGATTATTTGCCCGATCACCCAATAATTGGGAGATCGGGCCGATAATCGTCTAATGTATGGCCAGCTTTAGTCTCTTCCTAATATGTATAATTGGTTAAGTCGGCCACAACTGGTATCTACGGCATATAGTCTCTTCCTTTTCAGTATCAGTATACAGGTTTGTATCCAAAAGCAAAGAGTAAAATGTAAGAAATCAAACTAAATAAGAGCAGTATTCAGAATAAAGAAGTTTGTCAAACCTTAAGGCTTTTTAAGTAGTTAGAGAGCATGCTTGGGTGAAAGCGATTCTCCTCAGGGACTTGATCATCATACTTAGGTCCCAGCATAGTCTTTAAAGGTAAAAATTTTCCTAGAAATTGAAGGAGAAACAGAAAACTTTTTTTTATGAAAAAGAAAAATAATTACATATTACCATGTAAACACAATGAGATATTAATATACAGCAACATTGTGTCCAGGAATTTCATAATGCCATTAGCATATTATGCAGTAAGGGCTTGGCCTAGCCCTTACGTACAATCCTTCATTATGAACAAGGGCATGTGCGTAAAAGATAAAGGTATGGTTCTGGTCACAGAAGCTTTGTACACGCTAGGGCAGTGCTCCGAGCTACTATCACAAAGTTAGCCTAAAAGCTTTTAGATCACTGTAGAGTACCTTAACTTTAAATAACAAAAATCATTGTACAATCATTAAGAAAACCTCTTTTTCTTTGAAATAAACAACTTGTATTTTAGGATGACCACCATTAAAAAAAAGTTCCATATAATAATTAATAGACAAATCCAAACCCACCTATTTATTGTTTAATTAAATTAATCACTGGTCAAAGTATACATGGACATAGTACATATCAAATTCAAACATAATCCATGAAATTCTAACGTAGACTATATGGTATGAGTTACCTTTGGCCGTCAATGATCTAAATCTGACACTGCAACGCTCTATAGACCCAGGTTAGTTGCTTGCACTTCATTCCAATATATGGGCTCATACACTGAACACCATTTAGTGCCTATGTTTTACCAAGCTCTGTTTTTTTTTGCGGTTTTAGGCCTTGGTGCAGATGACTAAATTGTTCACTCTATTGTTATCTTTGTTATGATGTGTGACTCCTCATACTGATGCTTTTATTTTCTCTTCTGACTATGTAAATAAGTAAATAACACCTCTTGCAGAAAGGAATAGTGTTGTAGCTTGAAGTTTTGAGCACATAACACATTTAAGGTTTATACATCTTCATAAACCATACAAAATGGAACTTCCACCAAGTTTAAAAGATGTAACTAGCAAATACAATTGGTGCCAATTCAATTGACCACAAAGACAGTGTAAAATTGTACATATAACCATCTATTATGTTAGTCAAAATTTGCGGATTTTAATAGACACCTCTATGGGCTGTGCATAAAAAACAACCATATAAATTGTAAACATTGTCTTCGCGGTCAACTGAATAGGCCCCATAGTCAGGAATGCATGTGCTATTACTGTTATTTTTGGACGTCTGTGGGATTACAAATAACTTCAACATACAGTCAAACTGTTCCAAAATACCTATTTGTCAATTAAGTGTTGTCATGACAGCGTCATGTCATATGCAGCTGTCAAAGTACCGTTTAGACTGGTCACTTGTCAAGTGAGATCACAATAAGCCACCACTACTAATGCAGGTTTCTGCTGCACAATATAAGCATTAAACATTTGAGTTTCATAGTGTAGTAAATGTTACAGAACCATCTCCAGTCTACCAATAATTAGGTTACCCACTGTAACTGAAAATCATGTTCAGATTTCACTACACCTGTTAGCAAACCAACATATTAAAGCAGATGAGTTATTATATATGTTCTATATCTGCCAACAATAGTTTTAAAATATGGTGAAAGTTAAGCACAGTAAATATTATTATTATTATTATTATTATTATGAAGCACCATTAAAAACTAGATTTCATATAGTAGCATAAAATTGCAAAATTTGAAGTATTTTATTTTCATTTGGTTTCTGGTGATTTTCACTATATTTTGCCACAAAATAAAAATACAAAAAAAAAAACTATATTAAAATACTATACTCTATCTACAAAAATGATCATTAAAAAACAAGGCATAAGGTTATAATGTATGTAAGTATTTAGATGATCACATAAGTCATGAAATATTTATACAATTCAGGGAAACAACTAAATATTGTCAAAAGGGATATATTTCACAACATATGTGTAGACAGTGTTTTATTGGAGGAGGATGAAAAATTAGCCCCGTGCTACAAAATAAGTACATTCATTCACTTCATAATGATTCCCATGCACCTATTTACCTGCAACCGGCTGTCCCCTGCGAGGGCAGTTCAGCCACCTGGGTGGTATCTTGTTGTGAGCCATACTGTTGTTACAGAGACAGTGGTGATAGGAGAAGGCTACAGGAATATTTTGTTATTATTGTTCCTGTTGTCTGTGCCGTCAGGTGGCTCCGCCTACAACCACTCACACCTCGACGTTTCACAGTGTGACGTCACCCCTACGTGCCTGCACGGGACTCCCACCGGGATCCCGCGTCTCTCAAAACCCCATTCAAAGTGAAGTAAATGCCCCACCATGCACTGCGGTTCTTACTTCCCCGGGGAAGCTGCTTCCGGATAGGGAAACTTCCGGTTACAAAGATTAACCCAATCATCGCTCGAAATGTTTAGGAGCGACATCTGGCAGATTCCCGGAGAATTGCATTTCGCGAATAGTGTATTACAGTCATCAAGCAACGAGTGTACAACATATGCCGGGCTTCTTTGGGTAGCAGCGGTTGGGGAAGCCTTGCGGGCTTAGTCATAGCCGTGCTTTTTAAACACTATTATTCCAGAAGAATTTCCTGTTTGTAAATGATGTTTGATCCCCCTTAAACACAATCACTACTTTGTCTTCCTCGTTAAATCAATCATGGATGCATTTCAGATTAGTTACATCATCATATGAGGGATGCAGGTCCCAGCTGCATTGTCTGCTCTCAGCAAAAGGGTCTGATTTAAAACGCAAAGTATTCAGTTAAACTGCCAGCTTTAAAAGGCCACCTGGTTTAACCTACTGAATTTCCTCTATTCGACAGGGTGCTGGATCCAGAACTAATAAAGTCAGCGACTTTCACAAGCTGCAGAAGTGTGGTGATTTTCTGGTGCAGCACATGTACCATAGGTTTTCCAGTGGGGTAGACAGATTAAGGTAAGTAGACAGCAGAATGAAGATCTGCATTCGGAGAGATTCAGATCCGTGCAGAGCTTTTAAGGCAGGGTTCTGAACACGTAAGTTCACTCCCTCTCATTTGCAGATTTACAGACCTTTGCACGTACAGAATGCATTCGGAAATTAGGATCAACTCTAGGATCATTTACAGAAAGAAAATTGTAATGTATAGTATTACAGTAGTCCCAAATTTAATCCTAACCATTAACAGAATGTGAAGACACCACCTTATGTTGCAGCTGCAGTGGCATTCAGCAATACACAAGCTGAGACAGGTTCAGCGACAGTTGGGAGAATAGCACATAGAAGAGAAGATGACAGCTCCAAAGCCAAGGAACAGGGCTGCCATCGGAGGGACAGCCAGAACGATTGTCCCAGGCCTGCAGCTGATGGTGGCCTGCCATCGTTTTTACATGGCCAGTGCGCAGGGAAGGATTTCCCTGCACACCAGCCAGATGGTAATGCAGGTCTGTGGGGCCACACCCACATGGTGTCACTGATGATGCCACATAAGGGTTAGGGCCCCACTGGTGTGGCCCAGGTCCTACACATTCTGAAGGCAGCCCTGCCAAGGAAGATCATTATAGATCCTGTTTTCAGTGTGTGCCTGCTCTTTGTCTCTTTTTGCTTCCTAGCATTTCTTCTGAGTGTCCCTACTATCTCTGTTCCTAGTTTACCCTTTCCTGTGCTCTCATTCATTCCTGATTTTTTCCTGCTTGATTGCTCTACTGTGCGTGGTTGTATCTGTGAGTGTTAGTCCCTTGTCAGCCCCTGTCTGTTTGGGTGTTCGTCTCTCTCCTTGTCATTGGTTTTCCGCGTCTTCACAACTTGTTTAGTGTTTCTTGTCTTACCCACACTTATAGGTTCAGAGTTCTGCAGCCCAGGCGGTCCCCACCGGGTGTGGGTGCCGCAAAGAAAATCTGAATTGTGAAAATTCAGATTTCTCCCAGCCAGTTGCAAACAGGCTGGGATTTCAATTGCATATACCTCGAAGAGGCATTGCAATCGATCCACGGAGCACCGAAAGCTCAGTGGTCCTAAAAGTATTAAAAAATAGTCCCACACTCCTTTCCCTAACCCTAACTCTCCCCTCTCACTACCCTAACCATCCCTTCCTGGCAGCCTGACGCTAACCCTCCCTTAATTGCAGCCTGACCCTAACCCCTGCAGAGATCTTTTTTTTTTTTTTATTGTGTTTATTTTTCAAAAACATAGTACATAAAAACACAGACAAGCTAAACTTACCAACATCAACCATCAGCATTCCCCGCCCCCCCTCCAAGTAACCCTAGAGATGCATCCATAATAAAACCAACAATATTACAGTGCAAGGATAAATGTACACAGTAATGTGAGCACTTACGAAAGAACCCCATATCAGGAGACAGGAATTACATCTAATGGAAGACTATCAGTCCATGTCAGACAAAACCATTAAAGAAAAAAAGGTAGTAAGTTGTAATGGGAATAAAATATTTATCTAACCACCTGCCAAAGCTAAGAAGTCTAAATCAGAGAGTAAACCAGGCATTGTGTTCTTCATTATAAACTAGATGGGACTTGCGTGAGGGTCTGAGAAATAGCAAAAACAGAGTCCAAGGAGACCAGATCCTATAAAAGGAATCAACAGTGTTACCCTTAGTGTGTACAAATTTTTCATGGTTCATTGTGGCGTTAACCAATCCAACCCAGCTATGGGATTAGAGTCAATGGGCCTTATCCAGACCTACGCTCGCAGGCGATCTAACGCTGATCGTAAGCGTAGAATCGCCATAAAAAACGCACTGTGCATAGTGACAACTTCCGGTCGTACCAAAGACCTTTTCGTAGCAGCAATTCGGGCGTCTGTATTGTTTGCGTATTTTCTGACGACGGGGCATGTTTATAGTACGAAGTTAGTACGGACGCTAGAGTTAAGGAATGTAGGCGGGGGGAGCCATTTAAATTGTACAGTATGGAGTGAAAATTTTTACGCTGGAGCGGTAATACACTCCGCTCTCATGCGTAGGTCTGGATCAGGCCCAATGACTCTAAAGTAGGAACGGGCAAACGGAACTGGGGAATGCTGCAGAACAACATATAGGTATTTAGGTAGCATTACAATCTTAAATAAGTTGATTCTGCCGGTGAGACATAATGGAAGCTTACTCCAGGTGTGGATCTTGCCCTTAAACCAGTTGGTTATAGGATGTAAGTTAAGTACAGTAAAATCAGGAGCTGAGGGAGTAATCCAAATATTAAAATTTATTGGTAAGCTGTAGTGGGCACGTATCGGGGATCTCTCTCGGGGAAAGTTTACTTACCTCAAATATGTTGGATTTGTCCCAATTTATTTTTAAGCCAGATAACACCCCAAAACTTTCTACCAATGTAAGGAGAGTGGGCAGAGACTCCCTCACCCCCTCCAGGAACAGCAACATATCTTCGGCATAAAGTGCAATCTTGTCAATCCCATCTTCTGCCGATAGCCCATTTACACCAGGGTGGGCTCCAATAAGACATGCCAGAGGCTCGAGGGTGAAGAGAGCCGGGGAGAGGGGGCACCCCTGACGCATGCCACATCCTAGGGAAAAAGGACCGGTAGTACATCCGTTTACACTAACCCTCGCAGCCTGGGAACAATATAACAATTTAACCCAAATTTTGCTAGTACCTCCCAGGTAGCCCCACTCCACTGAGTCGAAGGCCTTGGCGGCATCGAGGGACACCACCACTGCCCCCCTCCTCAGCTTCATGGGGCATCTGTATTTGAAAGAATAACATTCGTAAGGGTAGATATGCCAGGCATGAAGCCCGTCTGATCAGCATGGACAATTGAGAGTATAACCTTGTTCAAACATATTGCTAGGAGCATAGCTAGTATTTTAGTGGCCATGGCAACAAGGTAATTGGACGATATGAATCTGGTAATAAGGGATTCTTTCCCGGCTTGTGAATGACGACTATTACAGCCTCAGACATTGAGGGGAGAAGGGAACCGAGTTCAAAGAAATGGTCATAGCATTCAAACATTTTAAACAATTCAATGGGGAGCCCATCCACACCTGGAGTTTTATGATTAGGAAAGGACATTTAAGCAGCCTCAAGCTCTTCAGCAGAAAAGGGAGCTTCCAGTAGGTCTGAATAATCCGGAGATAAGTACGGCAAATCTACCTGGTCCAAATATGTCCACAATTCAGCAGCAGAGTAAGAGACTTTAGACGAATAGAATAGACTGGAAATACTCCATGAAAACCCCTGCTATAGCTGGAGCCCTACATTATACAACCTGATTCTCATCAATTATTTCTGCAACATGCCTGATCATTCCTAGCAAGGCAGGCCATATAGGACCCTCCATTATCAGTCTGCAGGTAACCCAGATGACTAGAAAACAGCTGACGTCTTCAAGATTTATCAAAGAGGTAGTCCACCCATTCCTCTGCGCCCTGAGCCATGCTACCCGATCCCCTTCAAGCCGTCCTAAGATACTCAGCCTCAAAAACGCAACAATCTTTTTCCCATTGCAAGCTCCTTTTCCCTATAGAATTTTTTAATGCCAGCAACTCTACCAATAAGCGAGCCCCTAAGAACCATGAGGAGAATGTGAGAATAAGATCTATACGGGAGAGAGTACTATGTATAGAAGAGTAACAAGAAAATTGCCAGACTTGCGGATTTCTAAGACTCCACACGTCCACCAGCCCAAGAGTATTTAAAAGTTTGGAAAAAGGAGTGTACAGAGAGGGGCCCGGGAGAGAGGTCGCCTTCCAGCGATCCAGTTCTGCATCAATGACATTGTTAAAGTCCCCCATACAAAGGACAGGGGTGCCAGGAGAGTCGGCCATAAAGGCTGCAGCCTTTTTAAGGACATCGTTGCTATAGGGTGGAGGAATGTAGACTCCGAATAAAAGGATCGGTGATAAATCAATGGTCCCCCTAATAAAAACAAATCTTCCATAAGGGTCAGTTTGAAGGGTATCCAGAGAAAACCTAAGCTGTTTGCTAATGAGCATTGATACTCCCCTGGAATTACTGGTGTGCACAGAATGATAAGCCCAGCCAACCCGTTGCCTTTTGAGAGCCAATCCGCAGAGATAATTTACTTACCAGTTCCAGGTCCGGCGATAGCAGCAGTGGAGGGATATCGCGCATTGCGAAAGTGAATGAGTGAAGTATGCCGAACGGCATACTCACCCATTCACTAAAAAAAAGTAAAAAGCGGTAAGTATTGGAAAAAAGGGACAACCGAAAAGTAACATTTGGACATCCCTTTTTCTAAATTCAGAATGTCGTTGCAGAGAGTGTAACCGGTCCCCACCATTAGGGGCTCCCGTGAACACCAAGCTTTGGTCAGACTCCACACCCTGGTGGTCTGCTTTCTTAGACATAACGGATAGAGCAAAGGTCAGGAGTGTAGAGAACAATGGCATAGAGCAGAGGAGTGGGGACAATAGCAGCAGCAGGACAAGACGGAGAAGGAATAGGGACAAATAAAAAGAATAAATGTTGATACCTTACCATGTCTGACATGTTGAACTTGTACCATTCTGAACATTATAGTTGTCTTTTTAGTGTTCCTTTTGACAATGAAACTGTCAACTTTATGGTGTTTATTGTCTACATTCTAACTGGCAACAGTAACCTACCTAGGCATTAGTTTGTTCTCTCATCATACGCTGTACATGCATTACATCACATTACTTTAGTAATTCTCTGTTACCAGTCAACTTTTATATCAAATTAGTGAAGGCCAGCAACATATGACTTCACTGACTGTGCATTGCTTAAACTGACTCTCAAGCTTACTCAGGCTAAAGTCAGTCTTTGAGCAAATCTTTCAGACGTAATCCTGTTACTGGAGCCTAAAAAATTAGCACTATTCCATATACCTAAAGCATGATTTTCCTTCTGCTGCTTTTAGTATATCCTGGGCTCTCTGTCAGCAGATTTATGTATTTGTTTCTTAAAAAAGGAAATACTCTCATTAATGCTCCAAGCGAAGCAGCAACAGGCTGCTGCCTTCCGTATGGGCGAGGTAAGGCCACTTGACTTGTTTGTACAAAATTACAGTCTGGTCTCGCTACTTTAAATCATCTTTGTATATGTTTATAGTGCAGAGGATGTTTAGCACATCCTCACTGTACTGTTTACATACCTCCTCCCTCCCAAATGGCAGAAAGTGATTTGCGCTTCCCATCCCATACCAGAGGACAAAATCCGTTCTGGAAATGTGGCTCTCGCACATGCTGATGTATTCTGAGTAATCAGAAAATGTCTCCTTTCCGTAAGTCTGGATTGAGTCCCTTGTCAGTTATTTCTGTCACGTTCAAGGGGTGTTTGGGATCGGTTCCGGGTTTCAGGGATTGAGGCAACTGAGATGGTTTAAATTGAAAGTGAGCCGGTTTAATGAAGGACGGGTGCATACAGAAATAAAAGGGAAACAATGATAATCAGTCTTTAAAACGGAATGCAGAGGAGCCAAGGGGAATGGAAGTGCGTTGATGAGGGTAAAGTCAGTGAGTAAGGGGTTCACATTGGCAGGTGTGACGAGGTAGTAGGTGAGGACTAAGGCTGGAGAGCGGTAGCTGATGAGTAGCCAGATGAGTCTGGGTTGCAGATACTGTGGAGCTGGAGTAGTGTAGACAGGTGAATCCGGGTTGTAGATACTGTGGAGCTGGAGTAGTGTAGACAGATGAATCCGGGTTGTAGATTCTGTGGAGCTGGAGTAGTGTAGACAGATGAATCCGGGTTGTAGATACTGTGGAGCTGGAGTAGTGTAGACAGATGAATCCGGGTTGTAGATACTGTGGCGCTGGAGTTGACTGGACCAGGACTGGAGTTGACTGGACCGGGACTGGAGCAGACTGGACCAAAACTGGAGTTTACTGGACCAGGACTGGAGCTTTGACTTTACCAGGACTGGAGTTGACTGGACCAGGAATGGAGCTTTAACTGCACCAGGACTGGATCAGGATTAGGCAAGGCAGGACAGGATCAGGATACAGGCTAGGCAGGATCAAGATCAGCGAGCTGGGTGCAACAGAACCAGGCACCTAGGAAGTCTAGTTGTTGACACTGATTGAAGGGACTGCAGGGTTGGCTGGAGAACCGAAGAGCAGGGATCCTATTGGCGGAGCGCTGTCAGGTGAGTCATCCAAGATGGCGGCGCCCACTGACCGGAGCTCCGCCGCACTTGCCACCAGGAACCATGAGGAAGACGACAGGATCCTCACCCCAGCCCCATGGTGAGTAGTGGAGTCTGTCACTGTTACAGACTTTGAGTGACCGCAGACGACGGAGCGGGTAAGTGCGGCGTCTGCCGCAATGTGTGATAGTACCCTCCCCCCTTTACGGGTGGCCTCCGGACACCCAATCAAGGACTTGGACTTATCAAGGAATTTTTTCACCAATTTAGGCGCATTGACGTCAGAGGTGCGGATCCAAGCCCACTCTTTAGGGCCAAACCCTTTCCAATCCACTAGAAAGTCTGTGTGACCATAACGGGTTCTAGAATCTTTGATCTCAAATTCTTCTTCTGTGAGCCAGAGATCTTGGATGGTTTCTTGGTTGAAGAAGAGTACCTATTGAGTACCAGCGGTTTGGGCAAATGTGGATGTGGAATGAGTAGGGTACCTTGAGGTAAGGAGGGTGATCTAATTTGTAGGCCACCGGGTTGATGACCCTACTGATTTTAAATGGTCCAAGAAACCTTGGGGCAAATTTCATGGACGGGACCTTCAACCGCAGGTTCTTGGATGACAACCACACTCGGTCCCTAGGCTGAAGAAAAGGTATGGCTTTTCTCTTGCGGTCGGCATGAAGTTTATACCACCTTTTGGACGTTCTCAACAAGGCAGATCTCACCATCCAAATTTGCGAGAATCTTTTTAGAGAAGTTGCTGAGGCAGGTACAGTTTCAGCGGGAAGTAATGAAAAGGGTGGTACTCTTGGCTGGTATCCATAGACTACTTTAAACGGGGTATCATCCAATGACTCGTGATAGTGGTAGTTGTGGGAGAATTCCGCCCAAGGTAGAAGATTACCCAGTCGTCCTGTGAAGAATAACGTTTCTAGGTCTTGGTTTACCCCCTCGGTTTGGCCGTTTGTCTGTGGGTGGTACGCTGTTGAAAACTTTAAGTTGACACTTAGACTTTGGCACAAAGCTCGCCAGAACCGGGCGGTAAATTGCACTCCTGTCAGACACGATCTCTTTTGGGCAGCCATGAAGACGGAAGATCTCTGAAATAAAGAGTTGGGCCAAGGTTGGTGCAGAAGGTAACCTCTTGAGCGGGACAAAGTGGGCCATTTTGGAGAATCGGTCCACGATGACCCAAATGGTGTTAAATTGTCGACATGAAGGTAAATCGGTGACAAAGTCCATCGACACGTGTCCATGGGGACTTGGGTACAGGCAGGGGTTGTAATGCTCCCAGAGGTGGTCTTCGTGGAGTTTTGTGTTGCGCACAATGGGAACATGCATTTACAAAAGCTTTCACATCTTCTCGCAAGGTTGCCCACCAGTAGAGCTGCGAAATGTAGGCAAGAGTCTTGGTAATATCGGCATGACCGGCGAAACGAGATGTATGAGCCCAGGACACGAGTTTCTTTCTGAGTGGTAGTGACACGAAGGTTCTACCAGCAGGGATGACTTGGGTACTTGACAACATGACAGGATCCAGTATTAGACGATCTTCCTCTGCATCTTCCAAACTGAACTGTCGGGACAAAGCGTCAGCTTTGATGTTTTGGGATGGAAGCGAAGCTGCAGATTGAATCGAGAGAAGAACAGAGACCAACGGGCCTGACGAGGGTATACACATTGTGCAGTTTTAAAGTACAATAGGTTTTTGTGGTCTGTGTAGACAACGATGGGGTGAGTTGCTCCTTCCAAGAGTTATCTCCACTCTTGAAGAGCTAATTTCATGGCAAGAAATTCCTTCTCTCCGATGGTATGATTCTTTTCTGCTGGCAAGAATTTTTTGGAGAAGAATCCGCAAGGGTGGGTCTGACCGTCTGAGAATTTTTGAGATAGCACAGCTCCAACTCCCTCAGAAGATGCATCCACTTTTAAAATGAATTGTAAAGTGGTATCTGGTTGCCTGAGAATTGGAGCAGTGATGAATGCTTCTTTCAACTGATGAAAAACTTGAAGACTGGGTGTTGGCAACTTCGCAGGGTTGGACCCTTTAGGGTTTAACGAGGTGATGGGCGAGATGACCGTAGAGTAGTGCTGGATTAAACGGCGATAGAAGTTGGCAAAGCCAATAAATCACTGGGTACTACTAAGGGTGGTAGGCTGTGGCCAATCTAGGATTGCCTGGACCTTGACTGGATCCATTTGGATCTGGGTTCCCGAGAGAATAAATCCAAGAAAAGGAATGTTGTCTGCTTCAAAGATGCACTTCTCAAGTTTACAATAGAGGTGGTTCTCCCGTAGGCGGTATAGTACCTCTTTGACGGTCTAGCGATGAGTGGCCATATCCTTGGAGAATATCAGTATATCGTCAAGATATACTACTACTGATGTATTCAACAGGTCCCTAAAGATCTCATTCACGAATCCTTGAAAAACGGCGGGAGCGTTACTTAGACCAAAAGGCATTACTGGGTACTCGTAATGCCCGTCACGAGTATTGAAAGCCGTCTTCCATTCATCTCCGCTTCGAATGCGAATCAAGTTGTATGCCCCTCCAACTTCGTGAAGACCGTAGATCCTTTGATTCGGTCAAACATCTCTGGAATCAAGGGTAGAGGATACTGGTTCTTGACGGTGATGGCGTTCAATCCCCGGTAATCAATACATGGGTGGAGCCCCCCGTCTTTCTTCACAAAAAAGAAGCCGGTGCCGGCAGGAGAAGAGGAAGGACAAATGAAGCCCCTGGCGAGGTTTTCCTGAATATACTCAGACATGGCTTGAGTTTCAGGCAGAGACAATGGGTAAGCTCTTCCTCTGGTATGAGACGTTCCAGGTACAAGATCAATTGGGCAGTCCCAAGGACGGTGTGGTGGTAAGACCTCGGCGGACTGTTTGCTGAATACATCAGTAAATTCTTGGTAGTGTACAGGTAGCTCAGACGATGATGTGGTTTTGACAAGACGGTGAGGTGTCACGGAGGAAAGACAATGTTTGAAGCAATATCCGTTACAGCGGATGATCTCTGACGAGCACCAATCTACATGAGGGCTGTGCTGCCGAAGCCATGGTAGACCAAGGATGACTGGGAAGGTGGTTTTGGGTAGCACTAAAAACCGGATAATTTCCTTGTGAAGGACTCCCGTCTGAAGTTGAAGTTGACAGGTTTGGTGGGTAATGGTGCCACCTGGTATCCGGCTGCCATCCACCGCTGTGAGGTAGGTAAGTACAATGAGTGACTTAGTAGTAATTTTCAGCGCTTCCACAGTGTCTTGAGAAATAAAATTTTCAGCAGCTCCAGAGTCAAGAAGGGCTGTAAGATTGGTGGAGACAGAGTCCAGGGTCAGGACAATGGACAAGGTACAATCTTTGACGGTGGAGGAGCGAAGTGGCACTCCTAACTTAGGCTCCTCAGACTCAGTTATGAGCGCGCGTTTCCTGGGCGCCTGGGACAATGAAGTCGAAGGTGTCCGGGCTCCCCACAGTAGAAACACAGATTGTTGTTAGTACATCTTTGACGTTCTTGATCGGTGATACGATGTTTACCTAATTGCATAGATTCTTCAGACGGAGGCGGTGAATTTAGAACAAGTGGGTAAAGACGTCTTCGGCCGATAGGCCTCTTTCCTTTTAGAGGCTCTCTCCTAATGATGGATATCCACTCGAGTACAGATAGCAATAAGCTCATTCAAGGAAGTCGGTAGCTGAGAAGAGATGAGGTTATCTTTAATACAGTCTGATAAACCATGCCAGAATACAGAAACCAGAGCCTCCTCTCCCCATGATAATTCTGAAGAGAGGGTCCGGAATTGAACAACATACTGACCTACGGTCAGGTCCTTCTGGCGTAGGCGCAGGATTTCAATTGCGGCAGAAGTAGACTTTCCAGGAGTATCGAAGATAACTCTAAAAGTTTCCAGAAAACTGTCCAGATTGGATAACATGGGATCATTCTTTTCTAGAAGAGGGGAGACCCAATCCAGGGCTTCTCCGCTCAATAAAGAAATTATATATGTCACTTTGATGCCATCTGAAGGAAAGTTTTTTGGTTGCAGCTTGAAATGAAGCAGGCATAGGTTCAAGAAACCCCGGCAAAGTTTGGGAGTCCCATCATACTTCGCTGGGGTAGACAAGGGTATCTGAGGAATTCCAGAAGAATTTCTGGACGAGGAGTCAGGATTCTTGTGCATTAGTGTGTTGGAAGGCACCAACTTGGTTAGCTAGTTCATGGAGTCATGTTACCACTTGTCCCAGGGTCACTTCTTGTCGCTTAATTCTTTCTGCCATGTCAGAGGCTGTTCCCTGGGGGTTTGCCCCGGTAGGATCCATCGGGCCAGAACAAACTGTCACGTTCAAGGGGTGTTTGGGATCGGTTCTGGGTTTCAGGGATTGAGGCAACTGAGATGGTTTAAATTGAAAGTGAGCCGGTTTAATGAAGGACGGGTGCATACAGAAATAAAAGGGAAACAATGATAATCAGTCTTTGAAACAGGGAATGCAGAGGAGCCAAGGGGAATGGAAGTGCGCTGATGAGGGTAAAGTCCGTGAGCAAGGGGTTCACACTGGCAGGTGTGACGAGGTAGTAGGTGAGGACTATGGCTGGAGAGCGGTAGCTGATAAGCAGCCAGATGAGTCTGGGTTGCAGATACTGTGGAGCTGGAGTAGTGTAGACAGGTGAATCTGGGTTGTAGATACTGTGGAGCTGGAGTAGTTTAGACAGATGAATCTGGGTTGTAGATACTGTGGAGCTGGAGTAGTGTAGACAGATGAATCCAGGTTGTAGATACTGTGGCGCTGGAGTTGACTGGACCAGGACTGGAGCTGACTGGACCAGGACTGGAGCTTTCACTGGACCAGGACTGGAGCGCTGTCAGGTGAGTCATCCAAGATGGCGGCGCCCACGGACCAGAGCACCGCCACACTTGCTACCAATAACCACGAGGAGGACGCCAGGATCCAGACACCGCCAGCCCCATGGTGAGTAGTGGAGTCTGTCACTGTAACAGTGACAGACTTTGTGTGACCGCAGCGCGGAGAGAAGAAGGTAGACACCAGCAGACGATGGAGTGGGTAAGTACGGCGTCTGCCGCGATGTGTGATAATTTCGTTTTGATGCTTCTGCTATATCCTCTGTTGTTGCTGTTGTCTTAGTTGCGTCTTTGCTTATATGTCTTGTGGAATTCATTGTCTATAACTGGAACACTGTTGTTTTCAAGTACCTACAATGGCCCGGATCAAGAACTACGGGCGTCTTAAAGACCGCATATACGCAATCTACGTATCGAAACGATACGTTGATTACATACAATAGCTACTACGCATGCGCAGTAGCTATCTTTCAGCAAATTAGTTCTGGATCCGGGCCAATGTATTTATCTGGACTGTTCTCAAACAATAATTATTTAACTTCAATCAACATTAATTTATACCTAGATGCTTTACTATAATACCAAAACTAAACTCATAAAGATAAAAAAAAACAGCTGCGCCTGTTTAGATTGTTTTTTTGTGTAAACTTTGTTTATTGGTTTTAGCAAACAGTAAAACACATCCACAAACAGTTGAGGAAGTTGCATACAAGTCATTAAAAACTTCAGCAGTCGCCACAAAATATAACAACTAAAATACTTGGTAAGAGCAAAGCAACAAATAGGTAATACAGAAAACAAACAAGCCTTGAAGTGGGCCAGTTAATAATATAAACTGATGTAACAACCTAATGTAAAAAATGGAATCAGATAGGCGCAGATTAAACCCAATGAGATATACTTGAATAAATACCCCTTTAAACGCTAAAATGTGTTTGATGTCGGTGAGGAGGTCCGTAATGTTCCAAAGGGAGAGGACCTAATGCACAGATACTCAACCAACAGGAGAAAATGAAATAAACAATTTATTACCACAAATAAAAACACATTTAAAACGGGAGATACACAACACACAGGGCAATGTGGTAAACTGTCTCCGTACTGTAGATGTAAGGAAACCGCGGCCGACAGGAGGCTGAGGGAGCTCCAAAACAGCACAAGCTTCCTGTGGAGGCGGAGGAAATGGGGACCGGAGACAGAAACCAAAGCACGTGGACTACCAGCAACGCGTTTCGGGCAGGCATGCAACCTAACCGTGCCTATGAAAGCTAACAGGTAGCTGAACTGTTATCCTAGATACTATGGAGTCAAGAAAGGGGGGGTGAAAGGATAGGGTTAAGGGGGAATCAAACTTGAGGAAACACATCACTTCGACCAGGTGTACAATTATAGTGGTGGCAGTAGGTAAATTAAACAAATCAAATAATACAAGAAGTCTCAACAGGGCGAGTAAATGGCTTTTGCAAAGATGGGAAGTAAATTTGTGGGTCTACCAGTAGATAGAGGGAGCTGGAGAGACTGTGAGAATGGGTGCATAATTTATGTTAACCTCAGAGATTTATATAAGTCAAAATCTTTAAAGAAAAACCAGAGCACCCATATGTCTCGGAAAGACTCATATGTGGAAATGTCAGATTGGATTTCATCCATGGACAAGTAAAAATCTATTTTGTTTATCCAGTCCATAGTAGTGGGAGAGAGGGAGGATCGCCACCTTAAGGGAATTACTGCCTTGACAGCATTACTAAGCTGGCATACTAGCGATCTTTTACAGGATGAGGGGGAGGTGGGAATCCAATTGAGAATCCAACACAGTGGAGAAGTAGGGATCTCCCAGGATGGTCTTGGAGGTTTGTAGGTCTGAATTCCAGAAGTTACAAAGGGCGGGGCAGGACCACCATATGTGTAACAAAAATCCCACCGAGCCATAACACCTCCAACAAAGTTCTGACATGAAAGTATGACCTTTCAGTGATCTCGACACTTGGAGAGCTTGAACAAATTTGAAATATTTTGTCCCATTTTTCTTCTTCTATTGTCAGCCCCAGATCACGTTACCAGGCTTTGATAAAGGGAGTGTATGATCAAAAAGATCTAGGATGAGCAATTTATAGATACGAGATATGCCATGCATCTGGGGCCTGGCAAAGGTCCTTGAAGAGTTTGGGAGGAGATGTAGTGCCTTGGTGGACTTACAACATAAGAAATGCCTCACTTGACATATCTCCGGAATTTAATGTCAGGTAGGTGCCATTTACTCTGAAGATCTGAAAAAGGATAAACTTCTCTCCCTTGAATCATCTGACCGAAGCGAAAGAGCCCCGCTTCCTGCCAGGCTTTGAAGGACAGGAGATCCGTTCCGGGTGAAAAGGCCGAGTTAGCTAACAGCGAACGGAGAGGAGCAGCCGGGGAAGAGATAGACGACAAATCCCTTAGAGTCCTCCAAGCTACCAACGTCGGGGTTATAGTGGTGTGGGAGGTCCTAGGGTAAGGCGCAATCCATGGGGCAAAGGCAGCTGGGAAGCCGAAGCTAGGCCCTTCTATAGCTATCCATTGCTTATTATCCAAGTTTAATGTCCACTCCATTATTCTAGTTAGTAATGCAGCTCGATAGTAAGTGTGAATATGGGGAAGTTGAAGACCTTGGGCCTTTGGTTTACAGAGGATCTCTAATTTCACTCTTGGTTTTTTACCTTGCCAGATAAAATGGCAAATCACTTCTGAAGGTCTGTAAACCATTGCCTTGGGATCTGAATTGGCAGAGTTTAAATCAAGTAAAGTATTTTTGGGAGAGAATTAATTTTAAATATATTTATTCTACCTACCCAAGAATACATACCCGATGTCCAGTTTTGAAAATCTGATTTGATCCTTGTAAGTGCTTCTGATTTGCAGAAGTTGATTTTAAAGTTTGAGAGAGCACTAAATGTTGCAAATTGCAGTGTAGTGGCAGAGTTAGTGAGGATTGCCAATAAGACATCCGCAAAGAGGGCAAGTTTGTACTCTGTCCCTCCCAGCTTGATTCCAGTGATTGGATTCTCCCTGACCCCTCTCGCCAAAGCCTCCATGCACAGCAAAAAAAAGCAGAGGCGACGGGGGCGTGGCCTGAAGCTTACCGCGAGCGGTCGCATGGTTCCTCGGCTCCTGGGACTTACTGCATTTACCACCCGATCCAGGCGCCCATTAACCTCTCCCTGGGTCCTCCGTACCTCTGAGGGCCCTCCGGTGCTCCCTGGCCTCGACGGAGCTGGTCTGTTCCCTCCGGCGCCTCTGCCCGTCCTCCCTGTCGGCTGCGGCCTGCTCCCGCGCGGGAGCACGTGAGTCCTCTCTCTCTCCTGATCCCCGCAGGCAGTAAGACACGGCCCGCGGCTCCCAGCGGTCCACTCTCCTCCTTCTTCTCTGCTCCACCGGACAGTTGTAAAGAGGCTTGCGGTCAGTGCTCTCCTGACTGCCGACGCAAGTGTGCACTAGAACAAGCCCGCAGGCCTAGGGTCATCAGCGGCTGCTGTATGACCTGCAAGCTCACCTAGCCTAGCCTACCAGATATCTCTGCCCTATCCTGGGGTTGCTTCCACCCTTTTGCCAGCCTCTCCGTTGGGCCATCTCTCTGCTGCACAAGCTTCCCCTCCCCTGGAGGAGTGGGGATCCTGAAATCACTGCCTCATACAGTGTCACTGTTGCCACTTACCTGCCAGAACCAACAGGTAAAAGTGGTCACATTCCTTACCTCACTGACATTACCTGGGCCTAACTGAGTCCTATATTCCTTCCCTACCACTCTATCCCAGTACTTACCTGCCTCCTGCCTCCCTCCCTCCAATTAACCTCCAAGTTTTCTCTCTTCAACTTCGGGTACCAGTCCTGCCTGACTACTACATGTGATGCCCCGCTGCTGAGGACCTTTCTATTTGGTATACCTGCACGCCTCATAATGTGAAAACCCTACTAACTCTACCACCCCAGACCGCTTTTATGTTATTGTAACCTGCACCATTTCTGTGTGCTGCCCATCAGTTATCATCATCGACAACCTCCATTACCGCAGTCTCGTGTTGTCCTGTACCGTTGCAACAATGCCTCCAAAGAAACAGAGACTTACCACCCTGGCTCCCCCGCTGAAATTTCGGCCTCGGAAAACAGGAACTGATAACCCTTTGCCTCCACAGGACAGCCCTGCCTCCTCATCTTCCCCCACCACTCAAAGCACTTCTTCGGCACCCTCAAGGGATCTTGACCAGGAGTTTAGCCCGACCTCGGATGCCCCAGTCACCATACGTACCTTGCATCAACTATTTACCACCCTTCGAGAGGATTTCTTTGCAGAATTCAAGGCGTCCCTCTCCGACTTGCACCGCGATGTCTCTGAACTTGGTACGCGTACCGACCACCTGGAGACTAAAATGGAGGAGGTGGTGGCGTCTCATAACTCCTTGATCACAGCCCAGGAGAGTATCCAGACGGAGGTATCGCAGATTTGGGACAAGATTGCAGACCTTGAAGACCGGTCGCGCCGAAATAATATTAAAATCAGAGGCATACCGGACTCCGTCAGCAACACAGAGTTGGAACCTTATGCCCAAGCGCTGTTCCGCAGACTTGTCCCGGACCTGGACGACAGAGATTTAATTATTGATCGAATCCACCGTCTCCCCAAGCCGAGCTCTGCCCCTTCCTCAGCTCCGAAGGATACCCTCCTCCGAGTGCATTTTTTCACGGTCAAGGAGCGCATACTACGGGCAGCCCGACAACCAGACCACTCGGAGATCCTCAACGGCCTCCAGCTCTTCCAAGACCTTTCAATGGCTACGGTGAATAAGCGTCGGTCCTTCGGCCCCATCACAGCAGCCCTGCGTGAGAACTCGATTCCTTATCGGTGGGGATTCCCGGTGAAACTCCTAGTCCA
>WWET01001574.1:80017-90139 GCA_011038615.1 Limnodynastes dumerilii | reverse complement strand
TCCCCCCGCCCACCTACACTAACCTGAACGTAGGGACGCTGGGGGACGTCCCCTCCAGCGCTCCCTACAGCGCTGCTACGGACGCCCAATCCAGGATCAGGCATTGCCGTAGCAACGTCGGGCAACATCTGCCCGGCGCATGCGCAGATATTAGGAAATATATATATTGTAATAAAATATTGGTGTCAGTGGATTTTAAATTGTATTTTAAATTATATTGCTTGAAACACGATGTAAAGTAAACAAGGAACACGTGTTGGTAATTAGCATAACAGCACAGTGATTGGCTCACTACCGGCACTGAATAGCTATTTATACGCAAGAAGATCAGAAGGCTGCACCTTACTTTGAAAAAGGGCGGTTCGCGCCCGAAACGCGTCAGAAGGAGCAGCATTTGACAGGCAGACCACGGAGGGACGAAACTAGACGGAGAGGACTGCGGGCTGGAGCCGTGACATTCCCGGGACATCATCTGTCAGACACCACCTTGCGTACTTCCCCAATAGAACTCTCCTCCCCAGGTACTGCTGTCTTTTATTTCAATTTATATTGTTGATGTGTTTGTTTTTGATGTGACAGCCTACACTTATGTGATAGGTTGTTTTTAGGACATTTGATCCTGATATTTGTGAATAAATATTTTTATATTTCACACATCCTTATTCCCTATTTTTTTGGAGCACATATAGGGAGAAGCTGCACATCTCATATATCTACTGATATTATTATGATCAAACAAAGCACAAAAATTAAAGGTGACAGTGGGCAACCTGGTGCCATTATGGATTTGTAATGGGGGGGAATGCCGTTGATGTAAATTCTAGCCCACATTGAATTATATAAGTAGAGGATCTTGTTAAGGAAGATCAGACCCAAAAAAAAGTGCTGTAAAACCTGCATCATAAAAGTCCAATCCATCCTATCAAACATTTTTCAGCGTCGGTGGATAGCAATATGGTGGGCACAAAGGATAAGCTAGTTGCATACATAAGGTTAAGAACCTTGGTGATGTTATCCTTGGCCTCCCAGCCGAGAACAAAACCAGCCTGGTCCAGGTGGACAAAATCAGGGAGTAAGGAATTTAGTCGAAAAGCTATCATTTTTGCCATCAATTTGATGTCTACATTAAGTAGCGATATAGGCCTATAACTAGCGCGTTGCGTCAGATCTTTCCCTTCTTTTGGTATGACAGATATGTGTGCTTTGTATGCGTGTGTGGAAAAGTGTCGGGAGTCAGAAATCTCATTTAGGGGAGCTATTGATTTCTTATACAATTTATAATAAGAAACCGTAAAGTCGTCTGGCCCAGGGCTCTTACCCGACAAGGTTACTTTGATTGCCGCTTCTAATTCCACAAGGGTGAATTGACTTTCTAGGGAAGCACATTATTCTGCAGATAGACTAGGGAAGCTAATGTGGGACAGGTATTCATTTATGACCTGGGTCCGTTCTTTGACTGTAGGTTTGGGGATATTGTATAAGTCCGATTAGTAGTGTTGAAATTCCTCTGTGTTACGCTCTGAGTTGTGTTCCCTGATGGTCTTTAATTTTGGGGATAAAGGTAACAGAATGTTGGGAACGCAGAGCACAAGCTAATAATGTACCCGGTTTGTTCCCCCACTGAAATAACTTGTAGCGGCATTTACAGGCTGCATGTTTAAGATTATCACTCAATGCCCGTCGGAGGTTCGCTCGTGCCTCCTGTAGTTCAATCAGAGTGATAGGATCTAAGGAAAATTTATGGGCCGTTTCTAGTTCTCCAATCTTGATTAGAAGTTTTTCAATGTGGGCTGACTGCTGTTTCTTTTCCAAAGAGGCTAGCTGGATAAGTTTCCCCACAGAACACATTTATGTGCCTCCCATTGAGTGATATGTGAGGTGTCAAGGGTAGAATTAGTTGCTACATAATCATCAATAGCCACCTTAATTTGTGGCATATATACAGGATGCTGTAAAATGAGGCCATTGACCCTCCACTGCCGATGACCCTGGGCCACCTCTGGGAGATGCATGGAGAAGGAAACGAGTGTGCTCCAACCAGGTAATCTGACCAATCTCCGTGGAGACCAAGAGGTTAAGATGTCTGTGGCTCAAGAATAGATAATCTATCCTGGAATAAACTTTATACAGGTGTGAGTAAAAACTGAAGTCCCTATGATTGGGTATGCAGAGCTCCGGCCACATTGCAAATGGAGCCGGAGTATTCCGATATGTTCTACTGCGCATGCACAGTAATTCTGTAACATAATCTACATTACTTGTTTCAACGTAGATTGCGTATACACGGTCTTTAAGACTTAAGACTTTAAGCTCTGCATACGGCCCTAGAATCCTAAAGGTGTCTCCCAGATGGGTCTATCAATGGGTCCAAATGCCAATTGAGATCACCTCCCAAAACTAGGATCCCTTTGGAGACCGTCTCTAGCTTGTCCAACACCTTAGAGAGAAAAATGGTCTGACCCTGGTTAGGAGAATACACATTGACAAGCATGAAAAAGTGGTCAACTAATAGGCAACATGGTCAGCTACTAGGAAACCTGCAATTATTTCATGCGAGGTAAGCTCAGATAAAGGTAACTGCCTAGAGATAACTATCGTTACTCCCTTGGATTTTGAGCCGGAGTTATTACTAATAAAAAACATGTGGGAACCCACTATTTTGAAAAGTTTTTCCTCCAAAAATGGGTTTCCTGGAGAAAACCCACGTCCACCCTGTTTACTTTGAATGTACGGAAAATTTGAGAACGCTTTTCTGGAACATTCAGTCCCCTAACATTAAGGGAAAATACTCTTTTTTTTTTTTTTTATATATATTTTTATTGAAACGTGTCTTCAAAGAGCATAGAGTACAAATTCTCCAACATTTGTCAAAAAAACGGTGTAATAACATAGCTGAGACAGAAAGAAGAAACAATCTCTATGAAAATGAACAATTGTGTGCGCTCAAAGGGTCCCCACTCCCCACTAAACTATGGCCATAGAACCATAGGAGGGTCACTCAAATGGATTTGTAGCTCAAACCAATATGTGTTTCGGAAGCAATCCCAAATTCTCTTTTTAACTTCCTCTGAAAGAATAGTGATAAAGCTGCCCCATGACTGGAAAAATTTCTCAACCTTTACGTGCTGCTGCCGAAATGCAAGATAGCAGTTTTCTTATTTCTATGGGAGCACGTGAATTTTTGGGAAGTATCCCCAAAAGAGCCCAAGTAGCGGTTAAAGGGAAAGGAGTTACTAATAATTCAATTGTGAATCTCCACACTGTTCCCAACATTCACCAGTTTGCCAATATTATTAATACCTTTGCGACTCCACATCGTGAAAAGGTAGGCGGCTGCACAGTCCTGGAAGTTCGGGTTAGCCAGCAGGGGAAGGTGTAAAGAAAAATAAGGATTCAAGTTTAGTGAGTGACGCAATCGAAACCATAACTTCCGAGTGGACATTAATAGAGGATTAGCCTTAGCTGAATCGGGAACCTCTCCATCATGTATATGCAAAAAAGCTATTAGATTTATATCTGGGATAAGTTGTTGTTCGAGACTGGTGTTGGTGTATATCTCAGAGTTTACAATCCAGTCACGTAAGTGGCGAAGTTGGGCTGCCTGATTGTAGACCCTTAAATCTGGAACATTCATGCCACCCTGACTCCTACTCTGCTGGAGTTTAAGCAGACTAATCCGTGGCTTTTTGTTGTTCCATATAAACTTGCGGAAAATAGAGTGGATCTGTGTGACGTCCTTATTACTAAGCCAAAGTGGCAATACCTGCAAGGGATAAAGCAGCTTAGGGAAGATCACCATTTTTATTAAATTGACCCTGCCTCCATACGAGAGGCAGAGGTGTTTCCAGTTTGCAATGACCCTCTCTACCTGGAAAATGGCTTTACTGACATTCAGGGAATAGAGATTGGCTATGTTTTTAGGCAGAATGATTCCTAAATAGGGAATGTGGTGTTTAGCCCAAACTAACGGTAAATTTATAGCCCACCTAGGTTTAGTACAGTTAGGAGCAAGGTAAAGTGCGGAGGATTTTTCAAAATTAACTTTAAAACCCGAGATTGAACCGAATTCTCTGATCTTCGACATCAGAGGACTCAAGATGGCTTCAGGGTTAGAGATGTATAATAATATGTCGTCAGCGAACGCCACCCGTATTCCCCGAAAATCCTCCCATCTCTGCAGGGCCCTTAGCATAGGGTCCAGGACTAAATTGAAGAGCAAGGGAGACATTGGGCAGCCCTGCCGCGTGCCTCTAGCCATAACAATGCCTGGACCTCTCAGTCCATTAACTAGTAAGCATGTCTTAGGGGAGGTATATAAAAAATCAATCAAGGTTCTGAATTTTATCCCAAATCGTCTCCGTGATAGGACCTCTCTCATATAAGGCCATGACACGGAGTCAAACGCCTTTTGCGCGTCTAAGCTAAGGAGCATGTTGTTGGAGCCGCTATTGTTAGAGGCAACTACCGCCGCCACTGCTGATCAGATACCTTTCACTGAGTGCCGTCCGGTTACAAAGCCTAATTGATGGGATGTCAAAAGCCCAGGCAACAAGGACTGGAGCCGACCGGCCATGATTTTGGCGAGAATCTTACAATCTAAGTTGAGGAGTGTAATCGGGCGATAGGAGGATGGATGTTGAGGATCTTTTCCCGGTTTGGGGATGAGGATGGTCAAAGCTTCATTAAAGGAGGGGTATAATGGGGTTGCCTCCTGTATATGCTTGAATAACTCTAGGAGAGCGGGCACAATCTCCACCTCCAAGAGTTTATAATACTCGGAAGTGAGACCGTCTGGGCCTGGTGATTTATAAAGTTTAAGACCACGGATTGCTAGCTCAATTTCCCCAGATGTAATAGGGGCATCCAACCCGTCCCTTTGGTCTTGGGTCAAACTGGGAAGACGTAGATCAGACAGCAGGGAGTCCATTAATACAGGATTTGTAGGCTCTGCCGAGTATAGTTGTGCATAATATCGCTGGAAAATGTCCACAACATCCTGAGAATTAGTATGAAGTTTAGTTAAGTTGTCCTTAAGTGCAACCACATGACTCTTTTTCCTCTCTCCCCTTGCCAAATTAGCCAACAGTCTACCAGCCTTGCCCCCCCACCGAAAGAATTTGTTTTTCATATAATCTATATGTTGACGCGCCTTCGCGGTTAGGAAACTCTCTAAGATAAGGCGAGCCTCTTTATAGTTCTGCAGATTCTCCTCGCTAGGCGTGCGGACGTAAGCATTATATAGCCTGGAGGCGGTCTGCTGGAGAGCAGACTGCCTCCGCTTTTGCTCCCGGTTCCTATTTGCTACAAAGCTTATTATATGACCCCGCATCACGGCCTTAGATGTATCCCAGAACAAAGTGGGCTGGTCCCAATGCCCTACATTGTCGTCAAGAAAGTTGTTCCACTGAGCTTTTAAATAATGGGCAAAAGATTCTGATTTAAAAAGATATGCCAGGAACCTCCAGAGACGGGAACCCCCCACCGCATTGGGAAGCAGAACTTGCAGGGAAATCACAGCGTGATCAGAGACAACAAGATCACCAATGTCTACATCCGTGACCTGTGTCACCAAATCCTCCGCAATCAACCAAAAATCGATCCTTGATAACGAACCATGTACTCCAGATAAAAAGGTATAACTTCTACCTGAGGGATTAAGGAGGCGCCAAGGATCTATCACCCCAAGTGCGTTCTGCATATGGTGTATAGGAGATATAGTAGAAGTGTTAGACCAAGACTGCGAGGGAGATTTATCTAAACGTGGGTTAGCTACACAGCTGAAATCCCCCCCTAAAATTAAATTATAGTTATATCTTTGTAAAAGGATGCTAGTCATTTGATTTAGAAAGTCTTTTTGTGCCGAGTTAGGGCCATAAATATTAACTATCGTGTATAGTGAGTTCTGGATTCTAATATCCATAATAATAAACCTCCCGTCTGGGTCGAGGTCCGTATGTAGAATCTCGTACTGCAGGGATTTTGCTAGTAGGACCGCCACTCCCCTACTTTTGGTGCGGTATGTGGTCGCTATGCAGTCCCCAATCTATCTAGCTTTTAACGTGGCCTCACTTCCCACTTGCCAATGGGTTTCTTGAAGAAGAACTATATCCGCCTTATGTTTATATAAATGGGCAAGGACCTTACGTCGTTTGATGGGGGTGTTGAGGCCACCCACATTCCATGACCTTAAACGTAAGAATGGGGGTGATGTGTCAGAAACGGGGTCAAGGGGGATGGACTGTGCAGCCGACTCACCCATCCTCTCTGCAGACATGATTCACTGAAGTATAGTCACAGGGTGCGGTTAAGTACGAGACTGTGAGATTTTCAACCACAACACAAGGGACCCCTGAGGCACAACCTGACAGCAGGATGATAGAACAATTCTGTAAACAATGAGAAGATGTGACAATGACAAATAAACAAATGACATCATGTTTCAACACATTTTCAAAAATTTTCCAAAACCAAATAAACAGTGAGTGTGTCCCAGAAAACACACCAGGACACACTAAAACTACTAGCAAAACAATATAAGCTACCATGAATTACAGTTGTCAAACAACGAAAAAACGGAAAACGAAAGAACCAATGGCCCTACATGACATTAATTGCCCGGTGAGGGGGGTTGAGAGGTACAAACAGGAGAGAGCACAGGAGAAACTTGGGACTACAGGTGGCGTCTGGCCTCCCTTGGGTCATCAAAGAAGAGTGTTCGCCCATTTTCAATGAGACGTAATTTTGCAGGATACTGGAGCACAAATCTTTGTCCGTTCTCTGCCAGATGCTTACATATGGGGGCAAACTCTCTGCGTCTTTGTGAGAGAGCGACTGAATAATCCTGGAAAATTAAAATTTTTGCTCCTCTCACAATAACTTGAGCCTGCTGTCGATATGCCCCCAAGATCCGTTCTTTTTGACGGAAGTCAAGGAATCTGGCAATCACCGGACGGGGGCGTGTAGCATTGCCCTCCCTTTCCCTTCCAATCCGATGCGCCCTCTCGATATTGAGAGTGCCCATCGCATCAGAGACATTAAGTGCTGCGGGTAGGCCTTCAGCAAGGAAAGTATTTAGGTCTTGGCCCTTTACGCTCTCTGGAATCCCAATGAAACGTAAATTATTTCTCCTGCTCCTATTCTCAAGATCCTCTATTTTGTCCTGCAGAACTTGCAGTTGGGAGGCATGGCGGTCTGAGATATGTTGCAGGGATATGGTGGTGTCCTCCATGTTGCTCGTACGCTGTTCTAATGCATTTATTTTAGAAGTATTTTCTGAAATTTTTGCAATAGCTGTGTCTAAAGATTGCTGAAAAGCGTTAAAGCGCTGATCAAACATAGGCAGTAGTACTAGCGAAATTTCCTTAGCCATATCAGCAGTCGAAGATGGAATGTTTAAATTTGCTCCGATATGGACTGAGGCCGTTTGGCTAGTAGTAGGTGAAGGAGGGCCTAGGGGCATAGGAGGTTGGGTCACAGAGGCGTGCCCCGGCTTGGAGGCGGCAGGCTTAGTTTTGCCCATGGATGTTAACTCAGGCTGGCACGAAGATTTGGAAGCAGCGGCCCTGCTGTAGTATTTATGCATGCCCTCCTAAACGTTGTCTAGGGGAGGGTGAGCGAGCGACAGCGGAAGACACCCAAAGCCTAAAGAGATGGTTCCCACGGTTGGAACATAAATACCTGGACACTACCTATTACATGCTGTGATTACAGAGATAAAATAGTATGCTAACTGACTTGCTATGTCTAGGACGAGGTACTAGAATCTAAACAACAATCTTAACAGTTACCACTAGACAACCAAGCAAAATAAATAGCCAAATTGTGTAGAGCGTGAGTTTTTGCCCCACACGCGCAAGCTTCGTGGCCAGCTAGAGGTCCCAAGAAAGACTCTTAGAATGCAAATACTGCTATAAATGAGAACTGTAAATAAGTATTCCCAGCAGGGAGGCCTGACAGATCTAGTGGATTTTCCGCCCTCCAGACGGCTGTCGGCTAGCTGGCTGGCGTTGACCCGTTTCTACCACTCTCCGTCTAAATCTGCCAACGTCCTCGGGTGAATGAAGATTAGCTTTACAGAATATGAAGCCCAAGGTCCAATCTGCGGCTTTATGTAATACAGAAAGGGTGGAGGCAATTAGTCCCTGACAGTCCAATACAGATGATATTGTCCAAATGTCTGCCAAGCACTATCCTCTATCTAAGCGTAGCAGTGGTCACCAGAGGATACTTATGACCTGTATTTGTCAACTGGATCCACGTATGAGGGGGGTAAATCTGTATTGCAATAGGCTAAGCCTTGCAGGTCCCACTATGCTAGCAGACAGGGGGAGAGAAAGCCACCAGCACCAAACAACCTGCGTGCCTGACCACCCCAGCTGACAGGGTTTATTTAAGAGAAATTTCCCCTCTAGGCTTCCATATGGCCACAGGGATTCTGGTAGTAAGCCTCTTCTAGCACATCCTTCCAGCTGGCAGCGGAAGTGGGGGAGCCAGGTTACCCCTCTTCTCCAGTAGGCAGGCTCTTCCCTCTCCTCAGCAGCACATGGGCAGGTTCCCCTCTAGGCTACAGAACAGCAACAGGGAGCAGTTTATCACTCCCAGCCCACACCTATAGATGGTTGCAGTGATAGGGGGCCCCTGTTACCTCCCCACCACCAGCGGGCAGATGTTTCCAGCTCCTCAGCAACGATCACTGCAGCAGCGGATCAGGGCTTCTCAACTCCCGGCAGGATGGCCTCCCCTCCACGCTGTCCAGCAACCCCCAGGCGAAGGTCCCGGCAGCGTTCTCCGACCAGTACACAGGCGCGGGTGTCACTCCTCCGGCACCACGCGCCAGATGGGTAAAATGGCCGCCGTCACCGAGCTGTCGGTTCCACCGGCTCCCTCCTCGTCGCTGGTAAGATCACCGCACTACAGGCATCCAGGGTGAGTCAGCAACGGCACCTGCAGCAAGTCTCTCGGCAGCAAGTCTCTCGACCTCTTGGCCACCCACAAGTGCCCTGACTTCCTCCAGCTGTCCTCACACGCCGTGCAGGTAAGATGGCCGCCGGCTCGGGAAGGCCTCCACAATTGAGGCAGACTCCGGGGAGATGCGTCCACTCCCAGTGGCCAAGTCCGATGCAATCTGGGCAGCAGGGTTTTAGCCTCAGTCCACCGACCACCATATGGAAAAAGAGGGCCCCAATATGCAGCTGTATTAGCCTGAAGGAGCGGAGCCACTGGGAGCTAAAATAAAACGCGGCCACCTTGGTGCGCCGCCCACCGGAAGTCGGGAAAATACTCTTAAGATGTCAGCCATTTGGAATAGGAAGGGCAAAATACCTGTAGAGGAGAGACTTCATTTGCAAACCCTTGAAGGTGGTCATTTGGAGGCGCAGCCGTCCAGTAAGGGAGGGGATGAGGAAAGGAGAGAGTAACAAGGGGGGGTGGTTGTAGAAACAACACAGAAAAAACAATATAAGCTTCCATAGTTTAAAAATAAATCTGCAAGCAGTAAACATAAAAATGAACGCCTCAAGGTTCCCGTGGAGTAGAGGTTAGGGGGTATTTCCCAGAATCGGGAGTGAGTAGAAAGCTCAATGAGAGCTCAGTCCTAGTCAGGGACGTAAGGGGTACAACATGAAGTTAACCTTATCACCTAACTCTTAAAAACACAAGCATTAGGATCCCTGGAGAGGCTCTAGAAAAGTGACCTAATTACACATGTATCTAATTAGAAAAAAACATTTTAAACTGGTGAAAAACAACAAAGAACCATATTAACTTAGGCAGCACTAACATTTGTACTTAGTCTAGCAGTCCCATGACCGCCCAAGGGCTCAGCCTAATTGCCCCAGTCAAACAATGTATAATGTCCTTTCCTATAAAAAGAGCAGACAATAGAAAAGGTCATATAACAAAATATTGCAGGCAGGTATACAAAAGAAATACCTGGATAGCATCCGAACTGTCATCTGTGTTATCCTGGGGAGGGTAGTCGGCCTGGTGGTGTCTGCATCGGCAAGGCTCCAGTCTCTGCCAATTCTCCCTAGGACGAGGTGCAGGGGGCAGCAGGTGGTGAGACATCTGGAGCCACTCAGATAGATCAGGGACAGTAATGCCAACCGAGTCGCAACAGATCGG
>WWET01001574.1:38995-52243 GCA_011038615.1 Limnodynastes dumerilii | reverse complement strand
TGGTGTCATTTAAATTGATATTTATTTCATGTTTTTCAATAAAACAGCGTTATTACATTTATTAGACTTTGTATTATTGCTGGCCTAGGGCCACCTACAGTGCCTTTTTCTATTATATATATATATATATATATATATATATATATATATTGCGCAGCACTCCACTCCTCTAACCATTTGTAATAGCTTGCTGCGGTGCTCTACAGACCCACCATTTTTGATCTGTCTGTGTGTGTATATATATATATATAAGGAAAATAAGACAAATCTTGATTTACTGTTCTTTTTCTATTATATATATATATATATATATATATATATATATATATTGCGCAAAGTGGCACTCCTCTAACCATTTGTAATAGCTTGCTGCGGTGCTCTACAGACCCACCATTTTTGATCTGTCTGTGTGTGTATATATATATATATAAGGAAAATAAGACAAATCTTGCATTAATTTACTGTTACAATCTACAGATTAAAACATTCATAATCAGAGTGGCTTTATACTTTTATTTTAGTAGGATGAAATTTAATTATGTATTTTATATACATTTTCAACCACAAAGAAAAGAAAAAGAAAAAAAGAATAAAGAAATCTATTTTGCTAGTTAGGAAATATCTTGACCGCCTGTTGTTTGTATAGCAGTGTATAAGTAGAAATCAATGAAATCCTATGTGGTTTTGTGCAAATTTTCAATCAATGTAAACTGATTTGTCGTTTCGGAAGGTTAAGGCAGTTTAATGGTTGAAAGCATAGTACTGTTCAGCAAGATGCATAAGTCAAAGGGTTAGAGGATTAGGAATTTTTTTTAGACATGACATGCCACTTTTTATCCAGAGACACTTTTAATCACATTGTACTACAGTTTAAAAATGATCTGCAAAGTTATACAAAGTGTTTAAAGAAAAAAACAAGGTAATGGTTTTTTTTTTGCATTGTAGCATATTATGTCAAAGGTTATTATTATTTCTTTTCATTCTAGCTTATAATTACCAGCAGATAAAGCATGTATGTAGATCTAAGATTTTTGATTTTCTCCACCATGTACAAAGTTTTCTGTATTTATTTTTCTTGGAAACTGTAATATTTTACTTCTTTTTTTTTTTTTTTATGTTTACATTTTTTTATTACTATACTGAAATTATTATTATTTCCTAAGTCTAGTAAATGTGATGTGATTTGTATGGAGAGGAAAGCTACTCCTGGGCAAAACCATGTTGATCTCAGGGTGAGTCGAGGTAATTGTATTCTTTGCATGCAGGGATATATCTTTGTTTTTGTTTAGTGCACACATATACTGACCAGCTTTACTATTATACTGTTATTGAACCTTCTACTGGAAAATGCCACCTCTCGAATCTAATTCTATTTGCAATGGATGGAATTTGGCTCCTCTGAAATCCACAGGGTTTTGCCCAGGAGTAACTTTCCTCTCTTATTTTCAGTCTCTGAATCAGGTCCTTAAAGCTTACACTTTTCCACTTTTTGCTAATTATTTGCTTTTTCAAGGCATCAAGAGCTGTTGGGTGATTCAGGCTTACTGGGGAGCTGTGATTGGTGGACTACTCTGGGGCATAATAATTAAAGGTTATTTTTTATATTGATCTTGCCTATAACATTGTAGTTGTAGAAAAAAAATGAAGGATTTTGTAATGCCGGTTTCTCTAGAATTAAACTTTGAAATACAGTCATCCTAGCCTGATCCAGACTTAAGGTTGTTTTATGTACGCAAGCGTACACTAGTTATGCACTACTAAATTTAATGCACTCCCCCTGACACTCCCCTCACACGCATGTAACTTAGCTGTTCAGAACACTACCTTAACTTTTCCTTGCGTATTTCTGGTCGTACTTATCACCTTTTCATACATAAGGGCCTAACCCAGCCCATACTGTACAATTTAAATGCCTCTCGTTACCCACAATGCGTATTTTTGACTTGCATAGGGATGTCACGTCCTAACGTACGGAATTTCGTACAAGTTACGTACGATCAGGAACAGATATGAAATATTTGTTAGGGTCAACATTTCTTTAGATCCTACAGGGAGGACACATCTCAGTGATCTCTGGCATGCACGCAGAAGATTGCACAATTGAATGTGCTGAGATCAAAGGGGTAAATGATATTTGAAGGAAATTCATATTATTTATAACTGGGGGAACGCCAAGTTTTACAGAAATGTGACATGATCTCCTGTGTACAATACTGGGACGTCAGCAAGATGTAGCACACTGAGAAATGTCATTGTGAAGTATCAAGTCCTGTACACAAGTGAACTAAAAGATGTTTGATAGTCAGTCATGGCTAGCAACGCCAGGACAATGAATATTATACTTTTACAAGTAGTACCCCCACCCAGAGGTAGAAATATGGTTTTATCATTTAGTTATCAAAATCAGATGGGCAATCTCCAGAGTCACTGATTAGCCCACAGTGAGGTCACAGCTCTGACTGTCCAAGTACTGTCTCCCTGCTAGTCAGGGGGAAGTGAGATAAGACTGCCTTTAAATATGGAATGAGTGCAGAACTCAGGGTTGTCCCATGCGAGGCTCAGCTTAAAAGTCTGGTGTAATTATCCAAAGTTTCTGCTAAGCCTCTAGGTAGGATTTAATTTCCACAAAGGTGATTATTTTTATTTTATTTTGTTTTTTCTCCTTTTATTTTAAATTGCTGTATGTGTTTATTTTGTTCTAAGTCTTGTAAACTTGTATTGTTATATATTTTTGTATAATAAGCATTGTGGACCGGATCCACAGGTCCATAGGTTAAGCTATTTACACATGTAAAGTGTGTATGTGGCCTGTTTTGTCGTTTCATGATTATAACTTCTTAGTTCCCTGCGATAGTTGTTCCGTCCGATGGGGCAGCTCTTCCTGTCCGCCCACACATATTACAAAAGATAGATGGGAGGAAGATTCAAAATAAACAGTAGGGGCTGGGGTTTGGGGTATGCATGGATCAGCGGTTGATCCGTATGTTTAACTTAAGGCAGGCTTATGGCAGCGTAACTACCATAAAGCCCACACGAGAGAGGGGAGTAACAGGGGGAGTTCACTACCCTCTCTTGTGCGTAATGCCAAACCCCTGCACGTAGAGAAAATGTCTGGATCCGGTCCTGTATCTCTTACTGTAGAATCAACGGTTGATTTATTTAAAACAAAGCAGATGTGGTGGATGCTCTAAAAGTGTTCAGTGAATATACAGCAGTGTTTCTAACAAAATAGTATATCAAGGGGTCAAAGTGAATGTCAAACAACACTAAATCCTGGGTAGATTTAAAAAAGGAAAAAAAGAAAAAAACTGTAAACACCAGGCAATTATAAAAACTAAATGCTGTAGGTATAAAGGGACAAAGGGGTTCTTTTAGTCAAAAAACTAAAACTAAAGTATGTACTAAATAAATATGATGTTTAAAAGTGGAGCTGTGCATATATCATATGTGAAAGAGTATACAACTGTAACCAATTCATGAATCAAAGTGACATAATAAGTAAATAAATAAATAAATAAATAGCACAGTAAATACATCACAAACCAAAAAATATTTATCCAAAAGCTGTACAAGTTGATGTAAAATGAAAAAGGCAAAAATAATCACAGTTCTAAACAAAAAAAAAGTGTGTCAATTTTGAAGAAGAATCAATTTAGTTCATACAGTCTAAAATGGCAATCCTAGATGAGATACCGAGTTATATATATATAGATAAATGTCACTTACATCTCCAACAAATCTGTCTGGTTCCACATGGAGTCCCCACTGTTGAAGGATCAAAAAAGAAATATAGAAAATTAGAAGATAACGGGCTGGATCCAGACTTAAGTAAGCGCTTGAAATTAGTTACTCCTGGGCTAAACCATGTGGATTACAGGGGGAGTCAAGTTAATTGAATTCTTTGCATGCAGGGATATATCTTTGAATTGCTTACTGCACACAGATACTGACCAACTTTACTATGACACTGTTATTTAGACTTGGGATAGGGAACACCACCTCTTAACTCTAATACTGTTTGCAACAGATTAAATATGACTCCCCTGCAATCAACATGGTTTAGCCCAGGAGTAACTAATTTCAAGCACCTGCTTAAGTTTGGATCCAGCCCAAGGTCACAATTTGAGTCTGTTTCTCCTTGTAGACTTTCATTTAGTAGTCCGGGTTGAGGTGAGGGGATACCTCCCTTGTGGTCTAGTTCACTGTTCCCTCCGTTTACCATTTTAGTAAATAAGAGTTGAAAAGATATAATAAAAACGATTTTCATTTAGATAGAGGTAGGCAGTGCTAGATTATTAATGCGGATTTCATTTCTAAGCACTCAGGTTAAAATAAAGCAGGGTTGCCAACTCTCCCGGAATGTCCGGGAGACTCCCGAAATTCAGGCAGTGCTCCCGGTATCCCGGGAGAGCCAGCAAATCTCCCGCAAGTGACTTGAGGCCCGTGGTTTCACTGAAACCACGGCCTCAAGTCCTGCCCCCCTGCCTAGCAACACAAGTATACTAGTGTTGCTAGGCACAGGAAGGGACTTGCTAGGCACAGGAAGGGACTTGATGACTGCATCAAGCCCCGTCCCGACCCCTATTTCAAGTAAAAACGGGTCAGTATGAGCAGGGGGCAGAGCCTAATGACGCGATTTGCATAACCCGCGTCATTAGGCCCCGCCCCCTGCATGGATCTCCCGGAGGGAAGCTGCCAAAAGTTGACAACCATGAAATAAAGTAGTTTTACAAGTCAGGTATTCTGACAGGTGGTCTGGGTCATTGGCAGTTCTTCATTCATATTCTGTATTCATTCATTGTAGTCACTAGTGTGCAGGTTGTACTGTATTGCTGTCACTTGGGTAATTATTAGTCTAAAAATAATTTATAATTGTTCTTAGTTTTATATTTTAACAAAGAAAGGTATGGATCAGATAGAGCACCTCTCATCCGTCAATGCCCAAAGGAGATGTTCATTGCAGGGGGCCTCCAGTAAGTAAGAATACCGGACGTCCAGAAAGGTAAGATGTAAGAGTCACCAGGGGGATCCGACACCGATGCTGGCAGAGAGATGTTTTCCATAGTGTCGCAGACCTGGAATTTCTTTACGCGTTTCAGGCTGCGCCCTTTCTTCACTTTTGTTGACATTTGTTTGGAGGTGGACTCTCCGGGAGCAGAAGTACAGCAGAGAATAGAAGCGCATCATAGTGATATATCTTTATATTTTACTGTTTGTATTTTAACCTCCATTTTTTGTGAGTGAAAATGTTGGAGAGAATAATGTAATTTGGGGATGTTACGACTTATACCACTGACCAGGGCTCGGAGTCTATCCAGGAATCTGGTGTTCGCTAGAGCCCCTGAAGGTGGGGATAGTCTGGGCTGCAGACCCCGGAGGTCGCCACCTCTGGCAGTAGTACGTCGAGGTTTGGCAGAAGGACTACCGCAGCTACCAGCAACTGAACCACAGAAAAATAAGGAGAGAATAGTCTCTCTCAAGGCTGGAGTACACCACCCAAGGGGATGAGACAGGAGAAACACGCACAGGGGAAGCGGCAAGCTGCTGACAACAGGACAGACAGAACTAACAAGGACTATTATACCAGCAAACACAAAGGTAAATAAAAAGGGAAATGAGGGTTGGCAAAAGGAGATGGAAACAAATAGGAGCAAATAGGAATACAATGGGGCACTCAGTAGTCAATGAAATAGGAAGCTAAGCAAGAGAGAGAAGAAGCAAGAAACAGAGAAAGAGCAGGCACAGACAGATAAACTGGAGCTATAACCGGCGAGGGAGAGAGGGCAAATGGTGCTTATATAGAGGCTCCTGTCTACCCATAGGCTGACCCTGAACTGCAGGGATCCCATAGGAGTTGCCCTTGCAACGGCCAGGACGCAGGAGAAGGACGGCACAGCCAGCACCACAGCACATGGCTAATTCGCATGCGAAGGGAAGATGGCCGGCGCAACGCTGGAGCAGGGAGAGGGAGACGATGCATGCCATTCTGATGGCATAGGACAGAGCAGCGGCGCCATGGTCTAGGTGAATGCCGTTCTGACGGCATGGGGCAGAGTACAGGGGCGCTAGGAACGGGGAGTAACTGCTGACTAGCGGCATGTAACAGGGGAGAGGGGTGACTGTTGGGGTGTAATAATGTAATGTAATATGTAACCAGCACTTGTGCCAACCCTCTAACCAAATTGGCTAGTGCCTAGGAGTTTGTTGCCCAGGTCACTGCCATATTTCTGAAAACTGGTTACAACCTTATACAAAAAACATAGTTATAGCTTTATAACAGAACCATGGATGTTACTATAAATGCAATGTTTTCCATTGTTATACAGGATCAGATCAAGAACTAATAGCAGATTCCGTACAATAGCCTCTGTTCCGCACACAGGAATTCCAGCAAGCACCGTGACCTGGACCCTCCTGATGAAGAATTCATTGCACTGTGCATGCGCAATACAGATTGATAGGAACATTATGTATGCAAGTGTCCTATTGTTATTACATCAGGATCTGGCCCACAGTATCAGCCCACATGTTTTTATGAGTAATAATATTGGCTCTTACTGGCCTCTGTTTACCAACCAAGTTAAAGTAATTAATTTATTTTCACACATTGGTGATGAGAAATTTAAGATATAGCAAAAATTGTGAAAAACATGCTTTTAAAGATGGTATTAAAGGATTTAACCTACTGGTAAAAGGATTGAAAAGTGCAATTTATTGTTCCTTTCGGAGTGACATGGAAAGAAAAGCTGAAAGCTGTGCATGCTGTTTTCTGAGTGGGCCATTTCAAGTCTTCTGAAGAATGGTATGTCCCACTGGAATTCTCTATACACAAGTCTGAAAGGGAATGGATTAGGACTCTTTTTTGTGCATGTAAATGAAACAAAAAGATTTTTATGATGTAGCAGCATAAAATAAGAGGCTTCATTGTATGACTGATTGCAAAGATCCTTTGAATGAACACTCTACGTTGCTGGTCGTTACCCTTAAGAGGTGAGATTTTTTTCGTGGAGCGAACGTATCTCATGTAGAAATCCTAAAATCACTCTCATTTCAGGCAAGGAAGAGTTTATTGGTTTGATTCACTTTATTTTATCCACACCTACCAGTAAGAGGACTACAGGGAGATTTTACTCTTGTGAAATCTGCTTCTAATTAAAACAAGTAATTAGTGCTCCTTCAGGCTTTGCGGTTTCACTCATTTTTGCTGGCCAGACCACATTAGTTTGAAAAGCAATCCAATTTCTAGCAATAACACACTGTAAAAAAGTAATTTAACAAGTATATGAACATAAGGTCTCTGATTTACTGTTATTATTCGGTAAATATTATAGACATTACACCTGTAGTGTGTAAAACTGTTTTTATATTTGTATTATTTAATATTATTCGCAGAAATAAGCAATAAAGCTCAAAATCAGCACTCCGAGCCAGATATAGAAAATTTAAAAGATCTTAAATGTATTAATAATCCATCATAATAGGTTAAAAAGTATATAGAACTGCAATAGATATGCAAAGTTAACATCCATAGATAGCTATCATCCATAGAACACCAAATCTCCCTGCATATAGTGCAAACATGTGCCAATGCTAATCTGGATAAAGTCAAACCGCACAAAATATAGTGCAATCGTATGCTGGAGGTATATAGAATAATGCCAAATTCTGCTAAATAGTATAATATGTCCAATGTATTACATCAATATCAAAACTGGCCAATAACATATTATTATATGAAGGGAATCACCAGGTGGCAGAAATCACAACCATAATTGTGGCGTGTGTCTCACGATGCGGGCCAACTCCGCCGAACACATGACATCCGCCGGGCAAGCCCCCGGAAGTGATGCACCGTTACCAAGCAACTCAAAAAACATCGCTCGTTCCGACAAGCCACTCCCCGTAAGGAACCCCTGGAGGACAATACAGGCGCCGCACAGCTAGTCAGCTCATGAGCGCAACAAGATAACACATCGCAATATTACAAAAGTAGTAAATAAAACAGCTCAATAGGATAATCTTCTAGAGATATACATCTTCAGTGGGTAATACTCCAAAAAATGGTAAATGGAACAGCTCAATAAGATAATATTCTAAAGATACACATCTTCAGTGGGTAATAGATAAAAATTATAAACCTAGAAGTGTGGCCACAATATATATAGAGACAATCATCAAATAGAATTAAGAAAATTTAGGAGCATAAGCTATAAACAAATAAGTAACAAGAATTATTCAAGATCAACACAGGTGTGTTAAAGAACAATACCATATCACTTATTAAAGTGTCCGTCCCCAAATGCTGGGAGATCTAGCCACTAATGGTCACACAATCAGAAAATATTTAAATTATGTCAGTCATATATGTGTATATGAAACTGAAGATATGCATCAATATAGAATAAAATAAGCTGAATTATTATACTGGAATATCATCATCAACAAGGTGTTAGTAAATAAAAAAACATTTAGTAATATCAATCACCAACAATATGTTTGTACATATAACTGAAGATTGCATCAATCTAGAGTAAAATAGGCTGAATTAGACATGGCAAGAGAGCAGAAAGCAATTGTAGTGGAATGTCATCATCAAGATATCATTTAACACGATTAGATTACAGGAAACAAGAGAGACTCAAGTCCATCCGCTAGGGGCCACAGTGTCAAATGAGAAAATAAGTTGGGCTTCCTTTTGTAGGAGTAACAGGACCCTATCGCCACCCCTTCTCAGAGGGGGGATGTAAACCAAAGGAATACAGCATAAGTCCCTTAACTTATGATCATGTTCAATAAAGTGCTTGGCTATTGGAGGAGTTTTGGAATCAATTTGTCCAAGGGCTTTCTTGATTGAGGACCGATGTAAGGTCATCCTCTCCTTGAACATGCGCAAAGTTTTTCCTATGTATAAATTCTTACACGGACACACGATGGCATATACAACATATTTTGTATCACATGTCATTCTATGTTGTATTTTAAAGTTAAAGCCCTTGGTCGGTTGTATAAATTCAGCTCCAGTGATTAAAAAGCGACAATTCAAACAACCGCTGCATTTAAATACTCCTTTACCCAAGGAAAGCCATGTTCGAGAAGACGTGGGTAAAATATCGTTGCGGACCAGTCTCTCAAATTTTTCTGTCTCTTATAGCTAATCATCGGAGGTAAGGTGGCCAATTCTTCCAGTTTGGGATCACTAGCAATAACATGCCAATGTCTATAGAGTGCAGATTTAACAATCGGTGAAAAAGTAGAATATGTAGTGGTAAACACCAATCTATTGGGATCTGAAGAACGTGCATTCTGTTCTGTTAGTAAAGAATCACGATCCAGTAATAAGCAGCGAGAGACAGCCTTATCCACCTCCGTTTTACCATAGCCTCGATCCAAAAATTTCTGTCCCATCTCTTGTAGAGCACCCAATAATTTAGTCCTATCCGAAGTCAATCTCACTACCCTAATCAACTGAGAATAGGGCAAACCAGATTTCAAGGGATTGGGGTGGAAACTGGTAACCTCTAATAAAGTATTTTTGTCAGTTGTTTTTCTATATAACTCAGTAATGAATCCAGCATCAGATCTACTAATGGAAATGTCCAAAAAATGTAAACATGTTTCACTATATTCGCAAGTGAATTTAATGGTAGTGTTTAATGTATTTAGATATTCAACGAACTCTACAAGTAAGCTAATGGTGCAGTCCAAAGAAAAAACAAATCATCAATAAAACGAACGTAAAACTTAATGAACTCAAATAACCGGGACTCATGCAAGATGTAACGATGCTTGTATTGGTCCATGAATAAATTGGCATAGGAAGGGGCCATGTTTGACCCCATTGCCGTGCCTTGGGTCTGTGAATAAAAAGAATTTTGAAACAAAAAATAATTTTTAGTCAAAATGAAACAAATGATGGCAAGCAAAAAATCGCATGCTGGACCCTCATATTGACTGTCCGATTTTATCTTATGTTCAATGGCAGAAATACCTTCTTCATGGATGATACTCGTATAAAGATTGGACACGTCAATAGTGACCATAATACAATTCTTGGCCATAAAATCGTTGGCATGAAGCTTTTTCAGGAAATCGGTTGAGTCCCTAATATAACTGGAGGTAAGTAGAACCAAAGGTTGAAGAAAAAAATCAACATATTGGGACAAAGTCTGACCCAGAGAACCCCTCAAGGAGATAATTGGTCTCCCCAGGGGGTTCTCTAGGGTTTTATGTATCTTAGGCAACAAATAAATTATAGGTGTCACCGGAAAATCTTTCAAGAATCTTTCAAGAATCTGGCTGTCTCTGCCGAAATGATACCCATCAAAATAGACTGATCCAAAAAGTTATCAATTTCTGACTTAAAAGTGCTGGTAGGATCAAACGGTAATTGCTTATAGCAGGAGGAATCCGACAATTGGCGGAGGACTTCACGTGTATAGTCTGCAAGGTTGAGCAGTACCACTGCTCTGCCCTTATCAGCAGGCCGTATAATGAATTCCATGTTATTCTGTAATGATATAGCTTGTTTCTCAGGTGCAGATAAATTTGAGTGCCATGCTCTACCAGCCTCCCAATTGGAGCAAATATGCTTTTTCACTAAACGTAGAAATCTATCCACTGAAGGACTATAGGTCTGCGGGGTAAACCTAGATTTGCCTTTAAACTTATTGGGGGCATCAGGATTTTTTCCATAAAAAAACAATTCAATCTCAATTGTCGTTGGAATTTGAATAGATCAATCTCCAAAGCGAATTTGTCTGGCCTCTAAGTTTCAACAAAATAGAGACCCTTATTAAGAATTTTCATTTCCATGTCAGTGGGATTATAATTAGAAAGATTATAGACAACTATCTCCTTTTGTTTTTGTTCGTTCCCCTGCTCCCACCTGCGATGTTTTTGCCCTCCACGTCAATGTCGTTTTTCTTTTTGCTGCGGGTTCCTATATCCCCGCAAAAAAATTGAGGCTTAGATCTTGTTGTGATTTCTGCCACCTGGTGATTCCCTTCATATACCTGTGTTTTAGGTAAGCCAGATATACCTGCAATTGTGATTTTGCCCCTGAAGACGGTTATTTACCGAAACAGCCGTCGGGCCTGATCCTTCTTGACCTCCATAACGGCTTCTCCTCTGCTCCACCTGCTCCTTCAATCCAGGAAGACAACCCATGGATTCTTGCTGATACCTGGATTCCTCCATTGCTTATAGCTCATATGCTTTAATCTGGTTATTATGCACATTAATGCTGCTGGAAGTATTTTATATCTTATGTGATGTTATTGGGCAGTTTTGATATTGATGTAATACATTGGACATATTATACTATTTAGCAGAATTTGGCATTATTCTATATACCTCCAGCATACGATTGCACTATATTTTGTGCGGTTTGACTTTATCCAGATTAGCATCGGCACATGTTTGCACTATATGCAGGGAGATTTGGTGTTCTATGGATGATAGCTATCTATGGATGTTAACTTTGCATATCTATTGCAGTTCTATATACTTTTTAACCTATTATGATGGATTATTAATAAATGTAAGATTTTTTCAATTTTCTATATCTGGCTTGGAGTGCTGATTTTGAGCTTTATTGCTTATTTCTGCTATTTATCTTTGATCTGGCACCCTACAGTTGCTTATTGTGGTCATTAGTGGGTGCTGACATTCAGTCAAATTTATTGCCTGAGTTTACTTTGTGATTTAATATTATTCAATAGAAGCTTGATCCCCTCTGCATCCTAACTTCCCTCTCACACATGGATTTATGGCTTCCCTACCTTAAAAGGTGTAATATGGGGTTGTTGGTAACTCTGGGTAGTACATAAGGGCTAAAACCAGCTCTCACTGTCCAATTACACTGTACACATCTCGCCCTGTCCCACCCCTCTGCATGTCGCAAACACTTGCATTATGGAAGTCTGGCTCCAGATCATTAATATTGGTTAGTGTTGTAGTTTGCAATTGTGACTTTGCAAAATAGGTGGAAAGTTACACCTTAGCAAAACCATGTTAAATTATAAGGGAGGCCAATGTTATCTGTTGCTATATTAGAGTTGAGAAGTCTAAAAAGTTCAACAAAATAGCAAAAAAAAATTAATAGAGAATTTAACATGGTTTTGAGGTCCAGATTTACTAAACTGCAGACAGGGAATGTTGCCCATAGCAACCAATCAGATTCTAGCTGACATTTTCTAGTATGTAATAGGAAAGTGAGAGCTAGCATCTTTTCTTTTCCAACTTTTCAACTTAGTAAATCTGGCCCGGGTATGGATTGAAATAAGGAGTTGTACTTATAGTTCCATAGAACCCTGTTTCTTTACATAGATTGTTTTAGATTATTTTACAGGAGGGACGCCTCCATACACGCCAGTGTATGCTTAAAAACAAACCTTTGTGGTGGCATGGACAGGCAGAGAGTTGTGTGTCCCACATAAGTCTCAGCTGAGGTCAGGGTCGTGACAAATCACCTTCATCATAACACCCTTTAATGTTCTCCACATTGCTGCCAATAAACTCCTGCATTCATGTCTTAACTTGTGCTTTTCCCATCATTAAACCTGTATCCCTCTCCCTATTAGGATTTTACCAATACTGAAATTCATGACAGACCAACAAGGTGTTGTGAAGCTGCAAAAACCATCATACTTTGCCCAATATAAGCTATGCTTATTCAACTAGATTGTACTTGGTCCAGAAGTTTTACAACACTTGGTGAGTCACAGGTTGGCCAGGCCAACTGCTAGAAGTAGAGACAGCCGCAGGCTAGTTTTTGGATGTCTCTGTTGCGAAAAGGCAGCAATTTTAATTTTTTTTTAAATAATGGGTGAGTATGCTGATTGGCATATGTACCCATTAATTTTTCGGAAAGCTGCTGTAACTGCCACACCAACTGACCGGAGAGGTAAGTAACGCTCTTTGTGGACTTTTAGTTTTAGGCTGCAGAGAAGAGAGGGTAAGGGTAATGAGGGGAGGGTTAGATTTAGAGTATTGAAAGGAGAGGATTAGAGTTAGGTGAGGCTTGTGGGAGGGAGGGGGTGGAGACATAAAGGTGCCATAAACACTTGCTCGGTGAGGAGGTATACGTTGTTAGCCCCCAAAACAGTTTTGGGGGATTTAGAGGCAGAGAGTGTTGTTTTCCCCGGAGTCTGGCCTGCAAACTAGGCCATCCCAGTCACGCCATAGACACAGTGTGATCACGGTCCTGCATGTTAACGGAATTGGAGGCAGGTGGTCTGTGGGCTAGCC
>WWET01001574.1:25423-37849 GCA_011038615.1 Limnodynastes dumerilii | reverse complement strand
GGCCTCACCAGTATCAAATATTTCCTCGAACACGACCAGGACCTAGATCCTAGACAAGCAGACTTCATCATCCAAGGCATTCATTTCATCCTAAAACATAACTATTTTTGGTATGGGGAGGAGTTCTTCCTACAGCGCCAGGGGACGGCAATGGGTACGCGTTTCGCGCCCAGTTACGCGAACCTGTTCATGAGCTGGTGGGAAGATTCCCACATCTGGACTCATGAGCAGGTTGGCGACGCTCTCGTCCTCTGGCGCCGCTACATTGATGACGTCATCTTCATCTGGAAGGGCTCCGAACCTGACCTCCAAAATTTCATCACCAGTCTGGACAATAACTCTAATAATCTACGCTTCACCACCAAATACAGCAAAACCAAAGTTGAATTTCTGGACCTCGAAATTTCAATCAATAACAACCAAATAGAGACATCCACATTCCACAAACCGGTAGACGTGAATAGCTATATCCTCTCCTCCAGTAATCACCATCCCACCTGGCTTGACAATATTCCTCTTGGCCAATTCAAACGGCTGAGACGCAATTGTACACATGTAGAAAAGTTCCAGGAACAAAGCGAACACATGGCACAACAATTCCGAGAAAAAGGATATAATGAAACCACGGTTAAGAAAGCCCTCACAATTGCCACAAACACTGACAGAAACGACCTCCTACAATACAAAGACAAAACAACCACCACTAACTCACTACCCGATAAAATATTTTTCATCACTCAATACAACACCAAAGCTGTAAAGATACGTAACATCCTAAGAAAACACTGGCCAATTCTGCAAAAAGATGACACCCTGATTAATGTCCTAGGCCCACGTCCAGATATAATCTTCCAGAAAGCCCCCAATTTACGCCAACAATTAGTACAAAACCATATTAAACAACCCACAATGTCCACATGGCTAAAAGAAGAAAGAGGCTTCTTTCACTGCAATAGGTGCATAGGCTGCAGGACGGGCAGTTACAACAGCACCAAACCTACGAGAGAATTCACGTCATTCACCACCAATCAAAATTACAAAATCCAATCCACCATCACTTGCAGTTCCAAATACGTCATCTATCTCCTCACCTGCCCCTGCAATCTACAGTACATCGGCAGAACCATCAGGCCCCTGAAAGAACGTATAGGGGAACATATTAGGAATATTCGCAAGGGATATGAAGCACACAGTGTTTCAGACCACTTTAGGGTACATCACAACCAAGACCCAACCCACCTTAAGTTCACAGGGATAGAAACCATCAGAAAAGACTGGAGGGGAGGGGACAGACTTAAAGTCATAAATAAAACAGAACTCAAATGGATCTTTTCACTAAAAACCTTCCAACCACATGGTATGAATATCGATACAGATGTAATGCCCGCTCTCAACTAATATATGTCACCCTTTTTTATTCCCGTCTACCCATCCATTTTTAGGATACTAACATCTTTCCCATCCACCATTCCATCCTTAGAATCCAAAGCATTTCCTTACAACTAGTCATTTATCTATCCCTCTCATTTTACACCTGCCCTCCAGTGGCCATTCTACATACTGCACCATCCATAATAAGGGATTTTTTTCCCATCCCTCATTCTTTATGCCCCCCCCCCCCCTCCCCACATGATCCCCCTGCGCCTATTTAATCCCCCACCTCCCTCACATCACTTTACCCCCTGAGGAAGTCATTTTGTTTGGCGAAACGCGTTGGGACTCACACACCGACTCTTTTGTTTTGTTTTTGTAAATACTTTATTTGCCAATAAAAGAATATCTTGTCCAATACTGACAAGCCTTTGCATCCCGTTTTGTCGGGACACTCCAGCGGCACCCGCCAGCATCCAGGGCATCCCCCCGCCAGGGATCCCCCGGCATCACCACCACACTGCATGCACCTCACTGTGCAGCCACACAGTGAGAATTAGCCGCAACTCCATACTACGTTGTTAGAGGAGCCCAGCAGCATAAGAGTGCCCAGAAGGACGTGGAAGTCCAGCCTCCGCTGTTAAGAACACCGCAAAAGGAATATCAGCCGAAGAAAAAAGCAGCCCTAAGAGACGCAGCCAGCATCGAGCCTCCCCGACTCCACAGCGACCAGACGCGGTGACGCACGAGGGAAACCCCGGCCTCCCCACGACCAGACGCTGTGACGTAGAAGGGACTCCAGGAAGAAGGCGCGCCTGCAGCCAGCAGGTGCAGAAGGTCTCCAAGTCACTACAGACGGAACACAGGGCCACGAGCTACACTACAAAACTCGGTACACGCTAAGAAATCAAGAGACGAGCAGGGTGAGTACATTGGCTCATATCCAGTACTATTTTTGTTGGAACGTACTACTCTATGTCCTTCCCCCTCTCTCCATCTCTTGTTTCCTCCTGTTACCGAGTCACACCAGTCTCCTACAACGCAGATAACCACCGCCAACTCTCCGTCGGGAGTACCGGCCCCCCAGCTCCAACCAGTGACTTTTAGTGACTGTTTCATCCACAATAAGACCGCTGCCAGGTCTCCATTATCCCACCTATTACCATTTTTGTGATCCACCTTTCGCCTACCTATAGTCTTCATTGTCACTATACTTATCCCTTTTACCCCCATCTCCCTATTGATGAGAGGATACCAGACCCAGCGAATCCTTTTTGATCAGGCTCTACTGGATTTATTAAGCATCTTTTCTTCTTAACAAGACTGCTCCTACTGCTCTGGGAGGGTGAGCTGTGTCATTATATTGTAGAACTGTTTGATAATTATTAGTTTACTGGTTGTTAATAACTCAATCTGCTATCTTCATTTAAACCCCATTTTAGGAGTAGTTAATTTGGTATCCTGTTAGGGACACTTTCCCTATGATATAGTGAGAGAATTGTATTGCTCCCAACGAATTTCAACAGATAAGGATCTTAAATCGTTCAGGCTTGCAAACCCTGAAAAATAGGCCAATAACCAATACAAAAATATAAAAAAAGGAAAAAATAAACAAAAGCACAAAAAATAATAAATAGGAGGGAAAAAAGGGGGGTTTCACAACAAATAACCTGTTTACTTGAGTTCTGCACTATTTCTTTTCTGTGGTTAATAGGCTGACTAATACGCTGTTTTAAGAGGTTCACTTGCAGTCACATTTACATTTGGTGATACCGCCCATGCTTGCCTTTAGTATAACTTCAGAGTGTATTTCTTACACCTTAAAAATGTAATTTAAGATAGTCGGTGAGGTCTAGTTTGGAGATACATTAATCTTTTGGGTAACGTAACATACTTCATTCCTTATAGTGCCATCACTCTCTTTACTGTACTTGTCCATTTTTCCTTCCTTGTGGGTTCTGTAATGGACAAATTTCTAGATAGGCAGGCATCCTCAGCTCAGCCATCTCCTTCTCAAAGCTCTAGAATGGGGCGAAATAGGGCATCTCAGTCTAAATCAGCTCCAGCCTCCCCACCCTTATTAGATGATATGCGGGAATCCAATAAACCTCCCTCTGCCATCACCACCCAAAATAATTCAGTAGGCTACTGCAAGACAGATTTCTAACATCCTTATGCCCCACATTGACAAGAAGTTTGATGATTTTAAAACCCAACTTGATACAGCCCTAACTAAAATCGAAGCAAATTCTAATTGCATGGCTGCTTTAGAGCAGAGAACCAGTGATACAGAAGATACTGTACAATCTCTCCAGGCCCTGTCCACTGCCCAAGAACAAAAGATCACTGAACTATCAAATAAAATAGATGATCTAGAAAACAGAAACAGACGTAATAACTTACGCTTTATCGGAATCCCAGAATCTGTCAGCGGATTCTAATTTGTTAGACTTTATCACCAAACAAATTCCTAAAGCTCTGGGTATCTATGATCCTGATAATGAGCTCCAGGTTTAGAGGACACATATGATGGGGGCGGAAAGGCAGGGCCCACAAAATCGTCCTAGACCCTCCATAGTCAAATTCTTGGATTTTAGGGCCAACGAAAAAATGATGAGCCTATCGGCAGAGCCGAGATCTGCTAATAGATGGCAACAATATTTTGATATTTCAGGAGTACTCTATTGAAGTTACCCAAAAACATAAAGCATTCTCTGAAATATGTAAAAGTTTAATAGCACGTAATCAACATTTTGTTCTTCTTTACCCGGCTAAACTGAGAGTGGTGGATAATGGCACTGTCCACTTTTTCACAGACCCCATAAAAGCCAAAGAATATCTACGACCACGTAATCCCCCATAAATTACCATATAGATACTATATTTGCCATTCCTCGAATTGAAATATATTCTAAGCTTTGAGATAGCAACAATGATTCGTGCAAGTGAAGTATTTAAACTGCTTTGGAAAAGATTAGTTCTATAGTAATGTTTTTAGGTTCATTCTGCTGACTAGTAACTTCTAGTTTAATTAGGCATAATTTTTTCTGTGTGAATGGCAATGAGAACTGTATTAATAGATTTCTAAATATAAGTGTCTTAGTTACTGTGGTATGGGATTTCTGTCTCTTACTAATGTCTCCAGATGACCCTTACCCATTTGATAAAATGTATAATATCTTGTTTTAACCAATTTCTCACTTTTGGATTAGTTTTTGGTGCTTCCCAGAAAACACACTGGGAACCACCGTATTATACTCGTGTATAATGTATAATATCGTGTAAAAAACTAAAAATGTCAAGTACACAGTGTTGTAATATTGCTAGTCTTATGTTGAAAAATGCCAACTTTGCACTAACAATTAACTTAGTTATTTTTTATGTCTACATAATACTTTGTACCTTGGAAGAGAGTGGCGCACCTCCGTTGCAGAGGGGGCTGTTGACCACAGTTTCCGATACCGCTATACTTCCCTGGAAATTGGAACCTAATGATGCAATTTCACCACTGAAGGGGATAGGATGACTGCACACCCACACAATACACAATCTTCCGTCTTTCTTAACATTGTCTCCTGGAATGTTAGTGGATTAAACTCGACAGTCAAAAGATAAAAAGTGCTGCGTCACCTTCAAAAGCTAAAACCCGGTATTACTTTTTTGCAAGAGACCCACTAGAGGGAGGGTGAGGGCTCCTCTTTGAGAGCAGGCTGGCTTCATAGCTGCCATACCACTTCTTTCCGTAAAAAGTCAAAGGGAGTGGCCATTTTGTTTCATAGGAATCTCCAATTTGATATTCTAGACGAAGTTCATGATACTGAGGGTAGGTTTCTTCTTCTAGATGTAGAGATATGGAATGTCAGGTATACTTTGCTTAATGTATATGGACCTAACTCTAACCAATATGAATTTTATCAGCGTATTATCCAGTTATTAGCTACTAGGAAACATCACCTCTTGATTGTGGGTGGTGATTTAAAAATAGCAGCAGATCCATGTATTGATAAGTCACCTGCTTTACCTAGACCTTCTCATACTTTGAGCCGTAGCTTTTCCCTCCTTCAATCTACCCTTCAACTTAGTGACCCTTGGTGTCTTTTCAATCCAACAGAATAAACGTTTACTTTCCATTCACAAGTCCACCATTCATGCTCCTGTATTGATTATCTAATGGTGGCTAATCAGTTAGTGCAAAATATAGTCAGTGTACAGTATACATAGCTCTCCAAAATGACATGACTGCAGCCTTTGCTGCATACACAACCAATCCCACTGATGATTCCTTTGCAATATACTTACAAGCATGACGCTTAATAGAGGCATTTTTGACAACTCAAACTCAGTCAAGGATAGACAATGTGCGACACAAGTACTTTAAGTGGGGAGAGAAAACGGGCAAGCTCTTGGCAACCATATCTAGGCCTTGGACTAAAAATTCATATATTACAACAATTCGGCACAGAGAAACCTCCCAATTGCTTACACGTACCACGGACATACAAGCGCATTTTACGGCATATTATAAAGATTTATATAAAACACTTCCACATGATAATACACATCAACAGCATATTTTGCAATCAGCTAAGTTACCCCTGCTCACCTCTGACCAGAACGCAATACTAGCTGTAAATATTACTACTGATGAAATCAACTGGGCTATCACCTCCCTGCACCTACACAAAACCCCAGGACCGGATGGTTTGTCGGGGGAGTACTATAAATTGCTCCACCCGGAATTAGTTCCTACACTGCTGGAATTATTCAATTCCATTATAAGCGACCGACCAGCATGTCCATCATTTAATTCAGCCTTTACGACCCTTATTCCGAAACCTGATAGAGACCACCAAAATGTTGGCTCCTATAGGCCAATATCAGTCATCAATGTAGACTATGAACTCTTAGATAAAATAATGGCGAATAGACTCCAAATGCTTTTATCTGACCTACCTACGGACCATCAATTGGGTTTTATTCAAGGAAGGCAATCTGTTAAAGCCATAAGAGTGGCTATTGCTGCATCCTTGATATCTTACTCTGATTGAGATAAGACTAATATATTAATTAGTTTGGACACTACCCGTGCGTTTTGACACGGTTGCATGGCCACACTTAATAGAAGTGTTGGAACATATAAATTTTGACCCATGCTTTATAAACTTCATTAAATATCTTTATACCAACCCACAAACTTCATTACTTGTCAATGGTTCCAGAGGACCCTTGATAACTATGGAAAGGGGTACGAGGCAAGGGTGCCCACTATCTCCTCTTTTGTTTAAATAAGCTTTGGACCCCCTATTACGCCTATTACAAAACCACTCAAGTTTTGAAGGGATAAAAATTGGTTCAGCGGAAATCCAAATATCGGCTTTTGCGGACGACGTCCTGCTTTATGTTGGAAATCCGCAATCCTCTTTGGGTATTATTCTGGAGCTTCTACGGGATTTTGGGGAAATTTCAGGTTTGCAGGCTAATATGCAAAAATTAGTGGTACTCTGCCCATGTTGCCCCGTAGTGTTAGGCCAGCATGGGCGGGGGACATACCTTTTAAGTGCGCTAAATACTCATTTACCTATTTAGGGGTAGAAATTTCTAAAAACCCTGTGCGACTGTATGAGTTAAACATCTCGACTGCTTTTAGAAATCTGATGCGGGAGCTTGATAAATGGCATTCTTTACCCCTTTCTTTTCTTGGTCGTGCCAACCTTATCAAAATGGTGTCATTCCCTAAACTCCTTTATTTATTTAATGCGCTCCCCTTGCTTGTTACGAGAAAAGATATTCAAACCATTAATGCACTCTTCAGGAAATTTATTTGTGTAGGAAAAAGGTCTCACATAAGCCTTTTGAAGTTACAGCAACATAAGTCACATGGAGGAATGAAATTCCCTAATTTAGCTCTCTATAATCATGCAGCATTACTCAGGATTGTAAAGGATTGGATCCTACGGAAAAACATTTTTGCAGACAACTACTTGGAGGCTGGCTTCCTATCAGGAGCGTCCCTCATTAGTTTCCTTCACCAACATGACCGGGAGATACCCCCCACACTTAGAGACAATCCACTGCTATGGTCAACCAGAAAGGTGTGGCACTTAACCCGCCACCAGTTTCATCTCAATGCACACCACTCTCTTCACCTCCCTTTTATTGGAAATCCTGAATTCCAAGATGGTGCAGCATCCTACCCTTTCACAATGAGAGGGGTTGTGTGTTGTGGAGCAAATCTTAGATCATAGCACTGGCAGGCCCTATTTGTTCTCAGAGGTGCTTGGGAAATTCCCCTTTTTAAGAGGTCATCAATTAGCATACCTACAGACCCAGCATTATGCTAGCTCCTTCTTTCGACTCTTAACAGCGGTAGATAAGAAAAACCCACTTGATGTGTCCCTTCAAATTCCCTTATCTTTTAGGAAGGTAATTTCTACACATTACAAATTGCTGCATACTCCTATTGAGAATGAGTCAACTGAATCAGGGATGGCCAAATGGACTAGTTTTTTCTCTCCCTCACATGTAAAGATCTGCTCAAGGCTTTGAATTACTCGAGGAAAGTGTTAACATCCTTGCAATACCTTGAGATGTTCTTAAAACTATTTCACCATACCTACTACTCTCCCCTCCGTTTATACCAAATGGGAGTGGGAGACTCCCATGCCTGTGCAAGATGTGCAACCCCAGAGGCCAACTTATTACATTGTTTTTGTTAGTGCCCCCTAGTGCGGGGCTTCTGGCTACAGGTTAAGCGCTATACAGAGGCACACCTATTAAAATATCTCCCGTTTATGGCAGAATGGGCCCTCTTTGGAATCTTGCCACCTGCTCAGAGAACAGATAGACACTCCAGAAAACTCTCACTGTTATTAAGCGCTGCAGCAAAAAAAAACGATACTACAAACTTGGGTTAGTCCCCCTTCAGCCCCGTTTCCTTTTTTTTAAAGGAAACCTCTACTACTTATTCAGAATGGACTGGATAGAAACTTTATTGGACAGGGAGAAGAAAGTGGAGATCTTTTTTGGAGTTTGAGAGTCCTACATGGAAACTTTGCCAAGAGCCACAAAACTTAAATTGCGCAATTCACTTCAATATACTTCTTGGTATCTTCTTAGACAGGTAGCAAATGATGCCCTGCTGGGACTGGATTGATGAAAAGTTGTAGACTGAGGTGTGTGGCTCTCTTCACTGGAAACTAGAAAATATTATACTACACTGTGTTATACGTGCAATTTTACCTCAAGGTTTAATGTTATTATTATACTCACTTAAATATGTAATGGATATGTTTTGTATACCCATCTTAACATGTTAAATATCAAACTCTGCATTGTATGTTTCAAATACAACATTTTATATCAATAAAAATTTTCTTTAAAAAAAAAAAGAAGCTTGTCCTATTTATAACCATTGATCCAGTATACATCACAGTGTACTATATATACTTCGTATATAGTCATGTAGCTGCATTGAACGTTGCTGCTTTGTGCTCATTCGCTACGTGCCCCATTTGAATAGCCAACCAGAGATACCGCTGCATGTCCCTATGGATCGCAAGCAGCCCACTCAGGATTTACACCCACATGTGTGCACACCGTACTCTGATTTGCTTATACCTCTGCAGAAAGGAAATTTAGATTATATTTAACATACTTAGTAATATTTTTTGTTTACTTATTCGTAAAGCCCCTGTAACATTTCACCTCCGAAATTCCTCATTACCACTGAATGTTATTCATCTTGGTACATTGAGCCTACGAATGCTGATTTCTCTCCCCGCCCAAACATGAATTCTAACGGGCAAATGTGTAAAAGAAATTGATATCCATAACAGAGAACCGAGCCCATGAAAAGACCCCTTTGACAAAAAACATCTCTTAAAGTAATGCAAAAATAATTGTAACTCTTTAACTTTGGAACATTTAAATTGTTTAACTTTTCAAATGCATGTACAAGAAAAAGGTTTGTATGGCAATGGGGTGTGTTGTTGTTGTTTTTTAAATCTCACATTTTAACATTGAAATTACTTGTATTTATGTAAGATGTGTTTATTGTCAGAGAAACACAGAGAGATTAATAGTCAGATAAGTATGGACACAAGAGAATGTATCATTTTGATCTAGCCATTACAATTCACTGAACATTTCAAATACAAAAATACAATTAAAATAGGCCATTATTATTGGATCCTTTTGTGAAACTTCTTGACAGACTATGGGACTTGAATGTCAGAAGCCAGTGTTGTGCCGACATTGGGAGCATTGGCCCAGTCTACACCCACAGAGCTCTATGCTGTCACTCAATTGATAAAACCAAACACTGCCCTCTACTGGTTACATTCATCCCATGCTGCTCATTAATGATCCATCAATGATGTTGTTACACTGCAGAAACAGATGAGTAAAAAATTGCATTTATTACTCACTACCCTATAAAATATACATACACAGAACAGATACAGAAACGTGAATTCCCCAGCTACTGGCAATGTATTTATAAACAGCACCCATATCTGCATGAAAGAGGGGAGTGACAGGGGGAGTTCACTCCCCTCTCTCATGTGTACTCACAGACAGTGTGTGGGGGTCTGAGTCCAGTCCTTAGTTATTTTCTGCTCATACTAGTCAGCAGAACCAGCGCTGTTGGCCACCATTGTCACATATCTGTACCTTAGGCCAATTTTCTTTTAATAAACCTAATGTAAGTACCGAGGAGAAGCATTTAAATTGTATAGTGTGGGTGGGTTTAGGGAGATACGAGCGTATCATCGGTCGACAGACGGCTGATCTGCTCATGTGACTTAAGGCATCCTTATGGCAGCGTATGTCACACAATCTCCGTAAGACAGAGGAAAGTGACAGGGGGAGTTCACTTCCCTTTTCCATGCAGAAATGAAGACACCTGCGCATACAGAAAGTGTACGAGGTCAGGATCCAGTCCATAATGCAGGCTAGCTTCAGGTTAATACATTTTTATGTAACACCCTTTATGTGGTTTATAAATCGAATTGAAACATTTTTATGTCATATGTTATGAAAGTTTTTTTTAATTGCTTGTACATACCTGTCATGTGGAAATCAGTGACATAACTATACAGGGTGCATTGTGTGCTGCTGTACAGGACACCCCCTCTGAAACTTACTATGGCAAGTTCAGTCCCAACGACAGGGGGGTACAAGGGGGACAGCTGTGATGGGACTCGAGCTTCAGAGGGACTACTGGCAATCCACCTGTAGTTTTTAAACTGTTCTCCACTGACAGCTTGTGTCAGTGGAGAACAGCTGCAGCTATGAGTCATCGCACTGGGAGAAATCTCCAGCCGGAAACAAGCGATGACTCATACACACTGCTAGAGGAACTTCCTCTCCTCACAGTACATCATGTGATCTTCCTGGCTGCCCAGCGCCATTCTGGATACCTCTATGTAACAGCTGCAGCAGCTCATACAGGAACAGTAGAAAGGAAAGAGGGACACAAAAGTAAATAAAAAGGGTGAGGCTGGAGAAACATGGTGGGGAATTCTGAGGGGAACTGGAGGCACATGATGGGGAATACTGAGGGCGGCTAGAGGCACATGATGCGGGATACTGAGGGGGGTGGAGGCACATGATGAAAGATACTGAGGGAGGCTGAAGGCACATGGTGGGGAATACTGAGGGGGGCTGGAGACACATGATGGTAGATACTATGGGGGGATGGAGGCACATGATGGGAAATACTGAAGGGGCTGAAGGCACATGACGGGAGATATTGAGGGGGGCTGCAGGCACATAATGGGGAATACTGAGTGGGCTGGAGGAACATGATGGGGAATACTGAGAGGTGCTGGAGGCACATGATGGGCGTTACTGAGGGGGGCTGAAGGCACATAATGGGGAATACTGATGGGGGCTGGATACACATGATGAGGAATACTGAGGGGGGCTTCAGAGACATGATGGGGATACTGGGGGGATTTAGAGACATGGGGTCAGATCCAGAGCTACACTTTTACTACGCTGCGTTCTTACACTAGCGTACCTTCGATGCACTCCCCTCGGCACACCCCTCTCATGTACATATTTTAGGCGCCTTATGCTTTCCATACCCTACCTTAACAGACTTCACACACGTAACTACACTGCTGAGCATGCCCATACTGTACTGTAGGGGAAGTCCCTGTACAACGCCTTCGAAGCGTAAATACTGGTGACGTATGGCACATTAACTGGATAACTAAGTGCTTACAAGGCTGTGCTGTGTATTATGGTTACAAATGTTTTCGGTTTTTTGAGGCCATTATTAACTGCATTGTGGTTACAATGAATTTATTTTACAGTGGTCGGAAGAATGCAGTCTGTATTGTATGGTAGCCTGTATGGTATAGCAGTAACTAGGATAATGGGGCAGATCCAGAACAACGCTTGTGAGCGAATTTACACGTGGCGGAGACGTAAAATTGCATTGGCAAAAGCTAAGGCAGGGTTTGGAAAGCGTATCTTGACAAAATACGTACGTTCAAGGGGTGTGCCTAGGGGAGTGTATAGAATATACGCACACGAAAATACACTACGCGAATAAACGTACGGCAAACGTAGTTCTGGATCTACCTCAATGTTCATAAGATATGTGTCCCTAAGATATATAATCTGTATTGTGTTGCAGTTTTTAGGATAAAATGGGAATTATATAGGGGAGACTAGGATACTGCCTGTATTGTCTAGGGGAGACTAGGATGCTGCCTTTATTGTTTAAGGGAGACTAGGATGCTGCCTGTATTGTATAGTAGTGACTATGATTTGCTTTCTTTTATTGTGGTTACAGGATTGTGTTTTATGATGCTTATATAGGACCTGATTCATAGTTAATAAAATGCTACTTTTTAGGTGTGTATATTTAGGAAAGGATATAATGCGCAAGCATAGTAACTTATATGCAATCTATGTTGGATTTAGGAATGGGATTGCTGTGAATCACCACTACGAACCACTACAAACTTATTGCTGCAAGGTTAAGAATGCAGATAAGAAGATTGGGTGAATTAATATATTGTTATTTCTATTTAGGATATATAT
>WWET01001573.1:326828-340613 GCA_011038615.1 Limnodynastes dumerilii | reverse complement strand
TTTTTTTTTTTTTAACGAAACACCCACCAAGAAAAGTTGTCAACTATTGTTCTCTAATCAATAAAAGCTGAACAAAAACCATGCTGGTATTCATGTGCACAAATATTCACTTGCAGACTTAAATTTCCTCATTTGTAGTGTAAGTTCTGCTCATCAGAACATGTCTGTAGCCTTAAAGCTATGCTATTTATGTTATTATTTTCTGCTTGGAAAGGAGCATATGTCAAAGATGCATTTTAATCAAAATCAGATGCATCACAAAGGGGCTTAAAACATTTGTTTTTTCTATACTGTACTACAATTGCATGTAAATGTCCTGGATCCACCCTGTATGCTTAGGCTAGTGTTAGATACACAAGGATTCCTATACTGGTTCAGGTTGTGCTTGTGCAACTTTTCATTGTGATATATGAATGCTCTTCAGTTGAACTCTAAGGCCCTGGTTCACAAGTAAGTGCAGAATCTCTATGCGTATTTTTATGAGTGAATAGTCTGCGCACGCCCAGAACTCAAAACTATGCACGGAAACCATGGCTGACTGATTCACAGACACGGACGGCTGATGTAGGACTGACTTGCACATCGGCACAGAACAATTCCCACATGCGTGGCTAGAGGGGCAAGACTCTTAATGTAAATGAGCAGCAAACGGGTTTACTGTATGGGATTTTCTCTTAATTTAGGAGTGATCCACAAGTGCGAGTGCTTTGAGTAGGTAAACATATGCATGGAAAAATATAAAGTAGCCCTCTACCACTCGTAAGTTGATTTAGGTTTGGTGCTTGCCTATGCATCTTGTATACATGTCATTAGATCTTTAAAACAATAGAAAACATTCAAATTGACATTAATTTAAATATTTATTTTTTCTTAAAACATTAAATTAATGTTTTATTTAAAAAGTTTGTTACAATTAATGTTCAAAATTTTTGTTTGAAAAATAACAACAATATATTAAAACAAAAAATAAAGACAATTATATAAAAAGTATATAAACAGCAATTAGCATACATTACTCAGGGAGCTCGTTGCTCCAAGGCCCATTAAGGGTTGGACTTACAATGTGACATTATTATATTAGCAAAAAACATATTGTAAAATTCATTTCATAGTAAGATAATAGTGGAGAGATAAATAAAACAGTTTAGCGTTTAGTTGCGGTTAAGTGAAAGATGAAGTACCTAGATGGCCTCCATGTGAATCACAATAAGGAAATACATCGGCACTTAAAACCACGCACAAGAGGTGCAATCTGAATGTTAATGTAAATGTTAAATAATTAGTACAGCCTCCCCTGTACTAAAAATTGGGTACACACTGAAGTTTTTAGTGATGATTCGACATCCGCTCTTTACTAACTATTCTAGCCTGACCCGCTTGACAATGCCCCTGTACACACTGCTCTCTTGTTTCCTTCACAAACTGTTTAAAATAATCTTTGCTGCAGTGATGTGCTTACCCACAAGGTGGCGCTATGCAGAAATATGAATGAGAATCGTTGCAGTGAAGATCATGTGTCATTACACACTGAAGTTTTCTACGGACAAGGACATCATTGATCATTTAAAATTAGGAGCTCCCAAAAATCAAATAAAAGCAAATGATCAGAAATGGTTGCAGACAATTCTGCAGCATCGTTGTACTGTACGCATGGGTTAGATACCTGTGATCATGGACTTGGACAAACCGTTTTACGATTAAGGAGGTGCAATGAATTTATGTTTTTGCATGCAGGGAAATACTGTCTGATTTTACTTACTCCACACAACTAATGCTGTGAGCTTTATATAACTACTGCTCTGAGCTTTATAGTAGCACATTTAGAGTTGAACTACAAATCATCGCCCCTCAACTCATTTTCTCTGCACATTTTTAATTTTGGTTTCCTTGTATTGCAACTTGGTTTTTGCCAGGGAACAGAATTGCTCCTATTTTCTGTTACTTGCAACTTTGGATCAGCCCCCCTGTGTTCAGCGGCTGAGAACCTTGATCTCTCCCAAACCTGTAGGACAATAATTTGTGACGCAATAACAGCACGGAGACTTAGAATTGCGGTTATAAAAGGGGGTACGGTTTATTAATTGATTCTCTAATTGGATTTTGTGAGTATGATTTTATTGGGCTGAAATGTGGCTGCAGAAGCAATCAGGATCTTTGCCAATTCAAACCAAGAATGGTACATATTAATCTAAGGTGCCAGACATTGATCGCTATCCTGTTATCGCACTTTTAAACCAAGCCACACCCCATTCTTAATGGGGGAATGGCTACCACCATTAACTGTCTGCAAGGACTGAACGTCCAAATTGGAACAACTTGGTGCATACCCTGAGACCGCTCCATTCTCCACACTCCTTCCCTACATTGTGCCTCAAAGTCTGACCCCTATTACCGCTGCTGCACTGTGCCACGTCTGAGAGAGAGAACACACCAGTAGCAAAAATAACAGCCTAGCTAAATATGGAGGAAGGAAAAGGCAAAGGAACCAAAGAGGGCACACATCCTTTCCTCAGACCATTTATACCTGAAACCTAATTAAACAGATCCCGCCCCTTCCTTCTCCTATCCCCATCCCATTGGTTAACACATCTACCTATCTTGTCAGGATGATGACCACCTGGTCAATGGAGTCTGCCACATCTTTTAGCAGCTCAAGTTACAGGTAGGTGATGCCCCAAATCAGAGGAGATTGCACTTGACCCATGCTACCCCTGTCCCCAATAAACTGTCAGGATTGCATATTGATGCCTTTTTGGGTGTCATCCGGTTACTCATTCACTGTGCGTTTGCTGTGCACAGCAAACAGTCTGATTTGGGAACAGCAGTGGGATGTAACTGCATGGCAGATCAAGGGTGAAGTTCTTGGAAGATCTGTCCTTTCATCTTTAGAATGTGGCCTACAAAAATGTTATGGTTGCCACGAGGGAAGCAGTTTTTAGAAATGTACATTTGCTATGTACAAGATGCAATTATGCTGGTTATTCACACAAACTCTGTGCCCAGTGCCCATGTAACTCAGTCACCAGAAACACAAACTGTAAACCTTTTCCCGTAGTCAACAAAGTCTGTGTCGTGTAGACCACAAATGAGGGAGTATGGGTAAGATAATTGTATGTTGCGCACTCTTCTGTATATACATAAAGAAGACGACTGGGAATATGAGTTGTTGGTTCAGCTCCTATTAATATACCAATACAGTATGAGTTTTGTTGTCCATTATAGTTAAAATATTTAGGGCTCTGTTTATTAATAATGCAGAAATTCCTCCATTACATAGCATTTTGTTTCTTCCCTTTTTGCCATTTATTATTACTTACGTGTTCCCCGATCCTGTGCAGTACCTGATCGAGTGTGGGTCCCTGTTGCAAACGACCCTATTTTGATAGGGCCTCTCGCTCCCAACCAGTTCTGAACAGGCTGTGATATCGACTACTTAGCCTAACCCTAAGTCGTCCACCCCACAGCCTAACCCTAAGTCCTCCCCTGCAGCCTAACCCTAAGTCCTCCCCTACAGCTTAAGCCCAAGTCCCCGGTGGCAGCAGCGCTTCCGAAAATGAATGGGCGAGTATAACAATAGCATATTCACCCATTGATAAAGAAAAAAATCTAACGCTTCTGTTATTCGAAATAGAGACATCCGAAAAGCAAATTTCAGCTGTCCCTATTTCGACTGACGGTATTCAGTACGGGGACTCGCAAAATTACCTGGCCTCCTTGCAAAACCATTTTCCAATAACAGCCTGGTAGAAACTTGTTTTGGGCATGCCAGAAATGTCTTGCGTAAGGCTTGGGAGAGATTTGGTGTTGATGTAAGAAGAATGAAGAAAGGAAGGGAAGACAGCAGGAAGGGCTTGGGACTGAGAGCTGATTGGTTGTAATAGGACCTCATTGGGCTATCACACACTTGCAGTCATCTGTAGAGGACGGTAAGTTAGAGAACACTGTGGAGAGAGAAAATCTCTGTTTTGTGTGCTTATAACTTGCAGACAACGATATCCAGGGGGTACAGGTGACCTGGCACTTACCTTTGCAATGGTCACAAACTCGACTTTTATTCACTCAGTGGGGCTGCTGGATTGATTATTCTTTGCTCAACTGCTACGTCTGATCAACCATTACACTCTTGACAGGGACGCAGAGAGCATGACAGGTAGAGGCAATACAGGGAGTAGAGGTGAGTATTTCATTTAATCTTGGTTAGGGTTAGGCTTGAGTTAGGCTATGTTTATGGCTAGCAATAGATTAGGGTTAGGCTATGGTTTGGTTAGGGTTAAACTGGAACCTGTTAGGGTTTTAACTGTCAGGAACACTAGGGATGACCTAATGATACTGTCGTCCTTAATGTTGTCAACAAGGTAAACCTGTTGAGTTTCTTTAGAATGGCTTCCTTTAGGACGTCATTCATACCCTTTAAAACTAATGCTGTCAAATGTATAAGTTACAAATACGACACTCATATCCAGAAAGGACTGAGCTAGGATCTTGGTCATAATTGGTAATTAATGTAGCGCTGGAGAAAAGACCGTTTCCATAGTATGTTTTGTATGGAATATTGTCACTCACCAGGCTCAGCGCCGCTCCGTAAATGGACCATGCCGATCCAGAGGCACGGAGTCTAACCGAAAGCCTGGTTTTCACCAGAGCCCCTGATAATGGGGATGGGTTTGGCTGCATTCAAGTGACAGGTCACGGCCCTCTGCCCACGGATGCTAAGGTGGAGAAGCAAGGTCCGAGCTGAACTGTGTTAGAAGATGCAGGTAGCAGAGGGACTGCTACCAAGGCTGGATACCAAAGGGTAGCTGGAACTGGAGGTGCAGCTGAGTGGAGAAATAGCACTGAAGTTCTGGAGAGATCCTGAAAATAAGGAGTCCACAAATGGAGACTGGATACACAATGAAGCACAGGATACCAGGAGAAATAACAACTGGAAACCAGAACACACGATACAAACAGCAGGGAAGATTCCTGTTGCTCTGACAGGGAAATGATGTCAGTGAGAGATTTAAATAGACCAGGTGAAGAGGGAATCAAGCAAGGCAATTAATTGATTCTTCCTGATTGGTGCAGAGGCTGAGAGGTGTGTTCAGTCATCTGCTCCTTTCTATGCAGAGCAATTGTACATTAACCAGAATTTTCTCCCAGTTCACACACCAGTCACACTCCGTATACTGTACCAAATCTTCTCTTTCCGGCAGCAATGGCCTTGCTTCTATGCATCCTATGCCTGCAAATAGCAAAATAAAGAAATTTAAAAAGGACAAAATACCAATTCCGTGACTATGTAAAAAAAATCTAATAAATCAAAAATTGAGAGGCCAAACTTAACAAGCCTGATTCTGCTTATTATAGGTGGAATCAGCAACTTTGGAACAGATCCAGAACTAAGAGATTTTCGTGGGGCTGCTGCATAACATTTAAGGTAGGGTCTGGAGTACGGAAGTCTGTACATGTCAGGGGGAGGCATGTATCGGTCCCGTGTTCCTAACACTATGAGAGTGCTAGAGACATCATTGGGTTGGCCACACCCTTTTCACAGCAAGACTAAGCCCTGTCTGTAGTATAGTCTTGCCTCCTCTCCTGTTCCATGCTGGGTTGTATGCTTTGCCTGTTCTTTTCTTTAATGTAAATGCAAAATGTTTGGTCTAAGAGAAAATAATCTAATGTACTATTTTGTATGGTTCAAAGAGTTGGCTTGAGGAGATCTTATGATAAACCTGTTTTGATTTTTTTTTTTTTTTATTTTTTTTTTATGTGGTTATTTTTTCTTTTTGCACTTTTTGGACCTCATCCTGAATTATAAAAGAGAGCTGACTTACGTACACATGCGCAGTACCTATACTCCCGCAATGGACCACAGCCATCTGATGTTGTGTTTCATGTGGAATTCAGCCTCTGTGAGGGCAGACTCATACAGTAAGGGCTGGGTTTATTCCTTATGTACGATCCTATATTTCACATTTAAAGAGATGTGTGGAATATTTAAGGTAGGGTCCAGGACACGGATCCACCATCCACATTGTAGTAGATTAGGTGTAGTTCCCTGCTCTCCTACATGCAGAATTGTGAATCCAAAATTCTAGCCTCCATTGCAGGGGCTATATACAAAATTACCTATTAAATCTGGATCATGCCCCCTAATCCCAACACACGTTTCGCTGGACTAGCTTTCTCAAGGCATGATGAGCTTACACTATTATTACTTCAGTATGAGGAGTCTCATTTTGAAAGGATCCTCCTGGCAGCAAAATTGACGAGATGAGAATCTTCGCTGAATGCCAGTCACCTGCCATAGAAAACAATGAGGATGGCAAGATGCAAAGTGCGACAGCATAGCATCAAAGAATTCAGTGGCTGTGGCTTTAGAGGATGTATGCCACTCAGCTCTCTACCCCTCCCCCCTTTCTCGCTCTCTCTCGTTTGTTCTCACTCGCTCTTCTTGTGCTAGTTTGCTCTTTCTCTCTATACTATAGAGAATATTGGGTCGGCTGGAGACACATGAATGGGGAATACTGGGGAGGCTGAAGACACATGAATGGGGAATACTGGAGAGACATGATGGGAAATACTGGGGAGGCTGGAAAGACATGATGGAGAATACTGGGGAGGCTGGAGAGACATGATGGAAAATACTGGGGAGGCTGGAGAGACATGATGGAAAATACTGGTGAGGCTGGAGAGACATGATGGAAAATACTAGGGAGACTGGAGAGACATGATGGAAAATACTGGGGAGGCTGGAGAGACATGATGGAAAATACTGGGGAGACTGGAGAGACATGATGGAAAATACAGGGGAGGCTGAAGAGACATGAGTAGGGAATATTGGAGAGGCTTGAGAGACATCATGGGAAATACTGAGGAGGCTGGAGACACAGAATTAGGAATACTGGGGAGGCTGCAGACACACAAATGTGGAATACTAGGGAGGCTGGAGACACATGAATGGAGAGACATGATGGGGAATACTAGGGAGGCTGGAGACACTTCATGGGGAATATTGGGGAAGCTGGAGAAACAGGATGGGGAATAACGGAGACGCTGGAAATACATAAAGGCTGGGCAGACAAGGATGGGGGGGGCTGGAGAGACAGGATGGGACAGAAGACAGGATGGGAAATACTGGGGAGGCTGGATGAGAATTATTTTTAATGCAGCCCACACAATCTTAGACTTTGATTGTTCGGCCCAATGAGGGTTTTGAGTTTGCCTGCTTCAGATCTATTTCACTAGGATGTATAAACCTCTTGGGACAGTAACATTAAAAGAAAATAGTGAGTGGGGGAGATACAGCCATAGTGCTTGGGATCATTGCCTGCCATACATGTACATTACATATTGCTTAATAATGCTGAAGATAGCAATTGAGAGCCTTGGAATATTCATAGCTATGCTTTTAGGTGAGATTTGCATACAAGAAAACATTGTACTATGTAAATATTGTTTGCTACATAATATAAATTTCACTGCCATGCTCTTGGAATAATTAAATTTTTTTTTCCTCTCTGCAACAGTCTGGCAACCTTTAGCCTTGGGAGCTCAAATGTTATACCAGTTGCCTATTTCAGCACACTGAATTCTTTTTGTTAAATAAAAATACATTTTATTTGTACTCAAGAAATAAAAAGACCCTTTGTAAAAAAAAAAAAAAAAAAAATCACAACCCCAGATTTTAAAAACCAGACTCCATATTGTGTAAAATATGGAAACATGGAAAATTAGGCCACTCTAGAGAATGCAGTGGTCCATCAGGATAACATGTAGGAGAGGATGTAACATGCCTCTGTTTAGGAAATAACATATTGTTTATTAATCACTGTAACAGTAGCTCAGTGCTGATGAAAAAGGAGCCCAGAGTTTGTAAACATTGCTACTGTTTTAGTAATTATGCCGTTTGTTTGTTTAATTAATAAACAACATGTTATTAAACCAAGTGTTTTATATTCTCGCATCTAAATATATTGACCAGCTTTAAGGGCACTTTCCAAGGAAAATCTGTCTAGCTGCTACATGCAATATAGACTGTAATATATATTGTGGGAGCCCGTGAAAAAGAGTATTGTAATAATCAATGTGGGAAATGATTAATACATAAATGAGGGTTTTTGCAGAAGATTTGTTATAGTGCCAATATATTTTGTAGAGCTTTATTAAGTCTGGGTAGTAACAAGCAGAATGGGCTGGATCCAGACTTAAGACAGAGCTTGAAATTAAGGACCTGATTCACACTTAAGAATCTTGTTAAAATAAGAACTTTAAAGTCACTCCTGGGCTAAACCATGTTGATTGCAGGGGAGTCATATTTCATCTGTTGCAAACAGTATAAGAGTTGAGAGGTGATGTTTCCTATCCCAAGTCTAAATAACAGTGTAATAGTAAAGATGGTTAGTATCTGTGTGCAGTAAGCAATTCAAAGATATATCCCCTGCATGCAAACACTTAACATAACTTGACTCCCCCTGAAATCAACATGGTTTTGCCCAGGTGTAACTTTCCTCTCTTAGGGCCTGATTCACACTTAAGAATCTTCTTAAAATAAGAACTTAAAGTCGCTCCTGGGCAAAACCATGTTGATTGCAGGGGGAATTAATTTAATTGTATTCTTTGCATGCAGGGATATATCTTTGAATTGCTTACTGCACACAGATACTGACCAGCTTTACTATTACACTGTTATTTAGACTTGGGCTGGGAAATATCACCTCTCAACACTAGTACTGTTTGCAACAGATGAAATATGACTCCCCTGCAATCAACATGGTTTAGCCCAGGTGTGACTTTAAGTTCTTATTTTAAGAAGATTCTTAAGTGTGAATCAGGTCCTTAATTACAATCTCCTTCTTAAGTCTGGATCCAGGGAGAGTAAGTGATGTGGTGGAGGGCATTCAAGATGAAATGGCAAGAAGACATTCTGTTACACAGGCCAAGACAGTTGATGAGGAGAAACATAGATAAATTTGTGTATAATCTGCATAGAGGTGATACTGAAATCCAAATTTATTTACTTTATTAGTTTTTCCAAGGAAAGTGATATAGATAGAAAAGAGGAATGGACCCAATACTGATCCTTGTGGTACTCCCCCAGATAGAGGTAGAGCAGGGTAGATGGATCCAAAAAAGCGAACACTGAAAGACTGATTAGATAAGTAGGATGTGAACCAGGAATGGGCTGTGTTCTGAATACCCAGGGATTGTAACTTTACTATGAGAAGAAGTGATCAACAATGTCTAAAGCAGCAGAAAGATCCAGGAGACTTAGAAGAGCGTAGTGACCTTTAGATTTAGCAGTGATTAAATCCAGAGGCGGAACTAGCGAGTTGTGGACCCAGGTGCAAAAAATAAGGCTTTGGCCCTGATGATATTTCCAGGTAACCTGGTGGGGAGCTTCGGTAGTGCGGTGATGATGGCTGTGGGTCATTGTATCAGCGTGGGCCCCGATGCCGTTGCACCAATGGTAGTTCTGCCCCAGATTAAATCAATGACCACCTTGGTCACTGCAGAATCGGTGGCGTGGAGGGAACGAAATCCAGACTGAAGAGGATCCAGAAGATTGTGTGGGAGAGGAAGTGATTGAGGAGAGTGTAGGAAAGTCTCTCGAGCAGGTAAGGGACATGAAAGCTGGGAAATGGGCCGATAATTTGAGGGAGAGTTTTGGTCAAAAGTTTTTTGTTTGTGGAATATTGTCTAGCAAAGTGTAATGTGCTAGTAAGAGCCATGTCACCCTCTTCATATGCCCATTCTCACTACACAAGCGCTGTTTTATAGGAAAGGTGCAATGTATTTCAACCATTAGATTTGCAGGATGTTTGCATTTATTTATGGTTCTCATGTCTCGTTTCTTTATTATTTCTCTATAGCTACCATTCGCTGACTTAAACTCTTCAAGGACAACAGTGCAGGCTGTAAGCAAAGAATAATCAGACTGATAAAAGGTGGCGCCTAATGCACAAAAGGTAATAACAAATGAAAATACTTTGTATAGATAAAAAGAAATAACAGGTTTCCATTATTGTTTACATAATAAATTGTTAAATATTAACATATATTTATGTTACCTATTTGTCATTCAGTATATTCAAAATGGTATTTGATTCCTGGATTAGGCCTTATCTTTGTGGAGTTTGAATGTTCTCCCTGTGTCTGCGTGGGTTTCCTTCGGTTGCTCCAGTTTCCTCCCATACTCCAGAAACATGCTGTTAGGTTGAGTGGCTGCTGACAAAATAAACCCTAGTCTAAGTGTGTGTGTGTGTGTGTGTGTGTATATATATGTGTTAGGGATCTTAATATGTAGCAGGGGCAGGGCCTGATATGAATGTCTAATGTTCCCTGTAAAGTGCCTCGGATAATTTGTGGCGCTATATAAATATGCGTTGGTGATGGTGGACTGGATTCACACTTATGATTTTGCTGCTTTTCCGGTCCGTATTTTTTAATATGTTTGAACTGCGTATGCGTAGTTACTCTTTTTTTATGCAAGCTACATAGGATTTAGGCACGGAAATCAATTACGCACGGACTTTCCTGTGCTTAGTGAGATACGTCTAAAGGGGAGTGCCAGACCTCTGTATTTGTGAAGTTAAGTGAAAGTGTGTGTGTATGTATGTGTGTGTGTGTGTGTGTGTGTGTGTGTGGTGGGTGTGTGTGGGTTGTTGTGTGTGTGTGTGTGTGGGGGGGGGGGCATTTAAATGGGTTAACATGGGTGCAGGAAGGAAAATACGCACATACCTTAGCAACTTAAGCTCAGTTATACGCCCGTAGAGTTAAGGTTGCACTATGGTGGCAGAAGTCTGCCTAAGTTTGAGGGGAGTGTCAAGGGTGTTGGCTTGCGACGTAGGTGCGTATTTTTGCTAATCCGTGCATACTTACAATATTTCAAATGTTAGTCTGAATACGGTCCAGTAATACTACTACTGATGATAATAACTCTGTTTTTAATGATTTATTGTGACTTTTTACCATTTAAGATTAATAAATGTGTGAGACAGAAGTAAAGCTGAGAATGATTGATTATTACCAACATTACTGCATGTCGCCCATTCCTGTAAAGACCAGTACTGAGCGACTGTTTTCGTACCATCGTAACGGACCATGAGCCTCTCCCAGTAGTTCCATTTTGTCTTAATATATGGTCGCATGGTCAAATAATCGTAGCAATGACATTAGGTAATATCTGGCTATCTAGGTCAGGGGTCCCCAACCCTGTCCTCGAGGACCACTAACGGTCCATGTTTTGTAGGTCTCGCTGCATAACCTGTGGAGCTTTCAATATGTAACTGCCATTTATGCGCTCACCTCCAGCAGGGAGATTTAAAAAACATGGACCGTTAGTGGTCCTTGAGGACAGGGTTTGAGACCCCTGAGGTCATTGGTTTAGTGATAACTCCATGATGCTCAATCGGTGACCCTTGGATTTGTCACCTGTGGCTCATAACTCATTTCTGTGTTAATGACAGATTTCTGCTTGTAACCCCTGTAGGTCTCTCATTTCTCTAAGTAAAAGTATTATTTCTCTTATAACCAAGATTAAATACTGTAACAATAATGTATGCATTGTACACTTTATACAACATGGGGGTCTAGCCAGCAGCTGGCTTTCACTCTACAAGGTTCTGTCTGTAAAGCTCCTTAGACTTCGTTAAATGACGTCATATTTTAACAATATAACCTAAAAATGTATGGTGGTAATAGGAACACAGGTCACTGTGTTATGGAAGTATTTAGGAATCACATCTAGAAAACTGGCCGTTTTTCTGCCTTTTACCCTCTACTAATATAAAGTCTTATGTTATAACATGAAATATTTACAGTCTACAGTAGATTTTGGCTCTTTGTTGCCCTTTTGCTGTCCCAAATAAGAGCTCTGCACCGTATTCACAGATCCGTTTTCACGTTGAATTGCGTGCGTATTTTTAGGTACGTTTTAACGGCGCATGCGTAGAAACTTTGTTTACATACTTTGCGTTGAATGTACGCACGTAGGTTCTTTAGGCACGGACATGTGAATCGCACTTGGGGACATATGTACGGAGCGGCGGTGTAGAAATACGTACTTGAAAATTTACATGAAAGTGGGTGGGGCATTTAAATGAACGCCGGAGGGCACGCGGTTATAAAGAATCACACGTCCGGAAGACATATATGCGCATAAGTACACAAGTAAAGAACAGAGTGGTCTGTGGAGGTGTAAGTGTGCGATTGCTTGGCCGGGAGAGGGGAGTGTTGTGGGTGTTGGTGGATGTTACCTTGCTACGTTCGTACGTAAAAATGCGCACGTAGTAAAAACGGATCTATGAATACGGCCCTCTGTCTTATACTGAACCATTGGGCCTGATCCAGACCTACGCCGATGCGTTGTGCTTACTAAAGCACAGCGTATCGGCGTTTACTTACCCTGACACTCCCCCTGTGCAGGCGTATGGCCCCTTCCTTACGCCGGCCGAAGGCTACCCTAACTTCAGCCGGCGTACCCTATGGGCCTGATCCAGAACTACGGCGGGCGTAAGTGTAAGATCGGCTGAAAAGCCGATCTGCGGATGCGCCGGATAGATGTCCGTAGGAGCAGCGTAGTGGCGCTGGAGCGTTACTACCTTCAGGTTAGTGAAGGTGGGTGGGGGGAGTTAGTTTAATGAGGGAGGGTTTAGCGTACCAACGCTCCTGTGCGAGCGTATTTTCCCTTGCTTAGGGCGGCTGAAGTTAGAGTAGCCTTCAGCCAGCGTAAGCGAGGGAAAATACGCATGCACAGGGGGAGTGTCTGGGAGAGTGAACGCCAATACGCTGTGCTTTAGTAAGCACAGCACATCAGCGTAGTTCTGGATCAGGCCTATAGTGTCAGAAAGGAGCTAACAACAATTCCTGTCTGATCATATCAATCTTAAAATATAATTCATAATGTTGAGCGCTAATAGAAGTTGGAGAATTCTACACAGGAGGTTTAAGAAGAAAATGAAATGTAACTTAGTAACATAGTAACACAGTTGATGAGGTTGAAAAAAGACACCAGTCCATCAAGTTCAACCTATTATGTATCTCCTGTGATCCCTATCTTTATAATTGAAGTTAATCCATATGAAGCAACCTCCAAACTGTTGCAATCTTAAAAAAAATCCCTGCTGACCAAAGATGACGTCCTATTTCTCCCTGGCTCCACTACTGTCCTTCATTTAAATTAGCGGTCCTGGTATGTTCTTTTCTGTTTAAAATGTATCTAACCCTTTCTTCAAGTGAAACTACCATCACAACCTTCCCTGGCAGTGAATTCCCCATCCTGACTGCCCTTACTGTAAAGAACCCTTTCCTTTGCTGGTCATGAAACTTCCTCTCCTCTAACCTTAGTGGGTGCTCCCATGTCCTGCGTACAGTCCTTGGGGTAAAAAGTTCCCATGAAAGTTCTCTGTATTGACCCTTAATGTATTTATATATAGTAATCTATCTTAGACGCCTCTTTTCTAAAGTAAACATGTCTAAACTGGCTAGCCGTTCCTCATAGCTCAATGACTCCATACCCTTTACCAATTTTGTCGCCCTTCTCTGAACCCTTTCTAGTTCCAAAATGTCTTTTGTATTGATTGGTGCCCAGAACTGAACTGCGTATTCGAGATGAGGCCTTACCAATTATTTATATAGTGGCAAAATTACACAGTCTTCCCTTGCATCTATGCTCCTTTTTATGCATGCTAATACTTTATTGGCCCTTGCAGCTGCTGCTTGGCATTGAGCACTATTGCTAAGTCTATTGTCCACAAGCACTCCCAAATCCTTCTCCATTAAAGATTCTCCTAAATTTACCCC
>WWET01001573.1:307525-321856 GCA_011038615.1 Limnodynastes dumerilii | reverse complement strand
AAAAGGGGACAATAAGGCTAGGCACAAAAGGGCAAAAAGGCTGGGAACTAATAAGGGGGCAAAAAGTGCCAAAGGCTGGACACAAAAGTGCAAAAGGGCTGGGTACAATAAGGGAACAATAAGACGACACAAAAGGGCAAAAATGCTGGGCACTAATAAAGGGGGCAAAAAGGCTGGGCACAAAAGGGCAAAAAGGCTGGGCACAAAGGGCAAAAAGGCTGGGCACAAAAAGGGGACAATAAGGCTAGGCACAAAAGGGCAAAAAGGCTGGGAACTAATAAGGGGGCAAAAAGTGCCAAAGGCTGGACACAAAAGTGCAAAAGGGCTGGGTACAATAAGGGAACAATAAGACGACACAAAAGGGCAAAAATGCTGGGCACTAATAAAGGGGGCAAAAAGGCTGGGCACAAAAGGGCAAAAAGGCTGGGCACAAAGGGCAAAAAGGCTGGGCACAAAAAGGGGACAATAAGGCTAGGCACAAAAGGGCAAAAAGGCTGGGAACTAATAAGGGGGCAAAAAGTGCCAAAGGCTGGACACAAAAGTGCAAAAGGGCTGGGTACAATAAGGGAACAATAAGACGACACAAAAGGGCAAAAATGCTGGGCACTAATAAAGGGGGCAAAAAGGCTAAGAACTAATAAAGGGGGCAAAAAGTGCCATAGGCTGGGCACAATAAGGTGACAATAGGACTGGGCACAAAAGGGCAAAAAGGCTGGGCGCAAAAAGGTTGGGCACTATATAAGGGGGCAATAAGGTTGGGCACTAAAGGGCAAAAAGGCTGGGCACTAATAAAGGGGGCAAAAAGTGCAAAAAAAAAAGGTTCAAAATGTAACTCTTTCTTTACTATGGCGGCAAACATCACACAATTATGGATATTTCTAGAAGTGACACGCCACCCAGGTAAGCTAGATTTTTTTCCGAATTTTGACACACCGTGCTCAAAAGGTTAGCCATCACTGGCATAGTATATACATATTTGCATTATTACAAGGGGAGACTTGGGGTTAGACTGTGGGTATGGGAGTTTTAAGGTTAGGCTGCAGTGAGGTGAGTCTTCAGGTTAGGCTGCAGGGAAGCGTGTCTTAGAGTTAGGCTGCGGGGATGGAAGTCTTGGGGTCAGGCTGCAGGGAGAAAAGGGTTATGAGGCAGAGCCAATCAATTTGAGAGCCAGTTAGAAACTGGCTGATATAAAATGGCCCTGTCGAAAAAGGACCGTTCTGACTGCAGATCCACACCCTTCACAGACAATCTGACATCTTTTCAAATCCATAGTAACGATTCTAGCCCCAACCTGCTTAACAATGCCCCCGTACACACTGATCTCTAGTTTCCTGTGGATCATTTCACAAACTATGCAAATAAATCTTTTCTGCAATGCTATTGTCACCCACAAGGTGGCGCTATACAGGAATATGAATAGTTTCAGATTGGACATCATTGATCTTTTAAAGTTGTGATTTCCTAAAAACCCAATCAAATCATTCTGCAGCATTGTTTTGCAGTACACAGTGGAGAGATTTTGTAAATATCTGACGACTATAATGTGAGTGGAACGATAATCGTCCGATAACCCTCCAGCATGTACCCTGTTTAAGTCTGTGCAATGGCACCTCGGTTATTTGCACCAGTTACAGGACCTGTGGTGGTGCTAATGGCTGAGACTCCACAGCTACATAATACAACTGAATGATTTTTATTTATTTTTTTACCTTTTATAATGACCGTTTAACTAAAGATATAGATATGTTGCTTAAGCTTTGTGCTGACAGTCCAGGGAAAGCTGAGTACACTCTGGGTTTCCTGCAGATCGCATAATAAATTATATCTTACTGCTGCGTATTGTCCAACGACGCTGTAGAATCACGTAAATCGGGATCCTGTTGCTTGATTGGATTTTTCAGACATTCTTATTTTCACGATCAATGATGTCGCACTGAAAGCGGTTCTTTAAACAATTCTACTTTCAGTTCTTGCTTTAGGGGCTGGATTGTGTGTGTATGTTGCGTATGCAAATTTGGACTGACGCAGGGGGTTATGGGAGAGAAACTACAATCTGCTGGCAGTGTGTACAGAAGCATCGCAGGGCTGATTATTGCTTCAAATCCGGACTGCAATAGTTTTAAATCGTGTTATTATATTAAACCCAGTCAGCGTATATCTAGCTTTCAAAAAACACGTTTAACAACTGTATATGATTATATATTTGCCACAGACTACATTCCCACTGAACATAACACTAGAATAATCCCATGTTTGAGGCTGAGTTATAAGGGAACACCTACACCATACAGTAACTTATTGCTTGACCATTATGGATGAAGCTCATGCAAAGACCCACATTGGTGCATTGCTCCAGAGGCAATTGCCTCCTCTCTGAGGTGGTTGAGGTAACACAGTAGAACAGTGTAAACATGCTTGGGATAAATATAAGGATATCCTAAATCTCAAACTAAATTGAGGGTAAATAGGGTCTAGGGTCAGTATAGCTTTAAATAAACAACTGGGCAGACTGGATGGGCCATGTGGCTCTTATCTGCCGTCACTTTCTATGTTTCTATGGTTGTAGAAGAGCCATAATTTGCTTTGGGTCTTTGGCATATTTCTCTCTGGAGTAGGGCCACTGTCTGAATAGTGTAAACTAATGGATGCATAATAAATGTAGTAAACTAATGGATGCATAATAATTGTAGTAAACTAATGGATGTATAATAAAGTTCTTTTTATTATTTGTCAGTAAGTAGTAATACTTTCATAGCGCATCTCGCAGCAACAAATGGTGCTCAGAGACTAGCCAATACTGCCATCTTGTGGTTATTAATGATATGATTTCTGACCAGAACATGTCCAGGCACATTAGCTACTGAACCTCTTGATGAGATCTATTAAACTATCTTTCATATTGATTATTGCCACCTGGATATTGCCTACATTACAGTAATAGGTTTTTTTTTTTGTTTTTTTTTTCAAAGTATTCTTTAATTAAATATTTTTTTATTATAATAATGGTTAATAATAAGAATAATGACATTTATTTATACAGTGCCAGCAAACTTGGTAAATAATGGTAAGATAAGCCAGTCTCTACTGGCACCACCCTTTTGTGGATCAGGATAGATGTGAGATGTCCTAAAATTGGCAGATATTGCATATTAACGCAACCAAAAACAAGTGTGATGGTAATTAGTAGGGTTATAAGCTACAGTAGTGCAGCAGTTCCAGTAGGCTGTTTGGTTACAGTATTAATTAGGATAGAATAGCCCAAGGAGGTAAGAAAGTGGTTTTCGGGGAACATTTAAAGATTTGGAGACCAGATATGTCTTAATTCAAGAGAACTAGCATAAAGAAGCAAGTGGTCAAGGTCCATACCCCAGTACTCAAACAAGCAGAGGAAGGAAAGTAAAGGTAGATCCAATACAAATAATTACGGAAAGATTATTTGATTACCTTGTGACTCAGGATAGGACTTAATGACCAGTGTTGCCCTCAAGCTTAAGTAGTCATTCTCCAACACTGTTGAGTGTTGGGAATGGGAATGTGTTGAGTGTTGGCAATGAAATCATGACTAAAATAGGCAAATGTAGGCAAGACTCAGAAAGCTTTGAAGGGCATTGGAGTTGAGAGATTGGTCATTATATTTTTTCATAATAATGGTGTTATTCACCTTCTTGATGAATGAGAGAGGTTCTGGCATTGTCAGAGATGATAGATGTTTGTCAGTGTTGGGTTGAGTACACGAGATGTAAGGGAGCTTGTACAGGTAGTAAATGGCGGTAGGGACTTCATTTTATTGGTAAGATCAAATGAAAGGTAAGTGCCAAAGGATGCAGGGAAGAGTTAGGTGTTTGTGGAAAAGAATTCTGTTTCTCATAGTTTATTAGATATTTGACTACTGTATTAGTAGAGTAGAAAATAAGTTCCTAGGCAAGGATGTTGGTCGAAGTGGTTGTTATGAGTGTGTTAAAAAAGAGATTTAAATGTATTAAAGAGTTGTTTGATAGCTAGCAACTGGACACAAGCTATTGGAAGAGTATTTGACATTTGACAAGTCTTGTTTTTGCTCAGGTGTAGCATGCCAGAAAGAATAGTGGGTGTGCTTTGACCATGGGCTCTTGTGAATGTGTGAATGTGTCCTGACCTTCAGCACCATAGCATCTACAACTTAAGGAAAGAAGTTGTTGTAGAAAAGTAAAAGGTGCAGTGACACCTGTGTGTATCTGGATGGTAGACTTGGTGTTGAACTTTTCAGCTGTGCATATAATTTTAGAATTGAGGATGCCGTTTTTCCTCTAGGTTAACTCCATCAGAATGTTCTCCTGCTTGGGAAATGCCGTGATTTGCTCTCACAGCTTTTCCATCTATATAAAAGAATCTGCATGATTGGAGATATGACTTCCAAGGAACTGAGTCTCAGGGTATTGGTCATTCTGTGATTTGGGGGTCTATGTAGTAATGTTAAAGAAGGAGTTGAGCTACATACAGTAGGATCCAGGACTGTCAGTGTTCATAACAATCCTGTCTTGGGATCAGATCCTAAATTGGGAAAGAAAATGGATTTACATAGGCAGCATATTTAAATTGGGTGTAAATTGGCACTGTGCATGCGTAGGGCCAACATCTTGGGGTTGGAATGGCTTTCCCAAGCCTTATGTACAATGTAGCTTTCTGTACATGGCCCATACGGAGACTGACGGTAGGACTGAACGCAGAAGGGCCGTACATGCGAGGGGACCTTTAAGCAGATAATCTTTCCAATCACACAATCAAAAGACCATATTACCAGATATCTTACCAGTGTGTACTGTCCACAGATCTCCTAATAGACACAGGACACACTTAAAAAGAGCAGAAGAGATCTGGTGGATATTAGGAGCATATTAGGAGCTACAGAAGATCAAATCACAAGATCACAGACCATTTTCAAAGATTTCTGAGCATCTTTGGACAGTACACACTGGTGAGATATCTGCTGAAACGCTCTTCTGATTGTGTGATTCGAAAGAGTATCTGCTGAAAATTCCCCAGTTAGTACCCAGCCTTAGATAACAGGTCTTTGTAACTGAACTTTCCTGTTCTGTGATCCAAGGCAGTGATCTGTAGCATTGTCTACTTCGTTATTGCAGGCAAGGTAAGTTCCTATGGGATCTGTAAATCATCACCATCTTCCTAGTGGAGAGGAAATGGAGAAAAGTGAAAAAGAAAAATCAAATACCAAAAAAATGCTGGTTTGTTCTTTTTTCTTGCTCTCCCTTGTTTGATATAGAACCCTTGTTTTTATCGAAGATTACAAATTTACATCATAATTTTATAATGATATATATATAGTTTAGTATATTACAAGTACCCTCTAGGGGGCAGTAGATTACCAATCATCCATCCCTGGGTTGCCCTCCTTAATATAAAGCCTATTCATATAAGACTGCTTGACAGTCATATACCATCTGTGTCAGCCTGACCTGATTCCAAAAAACACTCGTTCCTATCAGGTTAAAAACACCAAAAACTTATGATGTAACCTCCAAATGACTCATTGTTTTTTTTTGTAGATCAGATATCCTGTTTTCCTATTGTTATTGTGAGCAAGTTCCCTGTCTATTAGAATGACTTCATAATGCCTTGTAAAGTATCCTAATGAGTAAAATACAGCTTTGAGGAAGAAGAGACACAAAAGGGATATTTAAAGGGTGCACTTTATAAGCCATTAGAATAAGGACAGATAGATATCAATAAAAATGAGATCCATACATCATACATAGATCTCAGCTCTTTATTAATATTCAGCTAGGGTATTACCAACTATATAGATTGGGCCAAACTCGTTTTCCCCACATTTTTTAATCACTTTATTGTCGTGTGTTGTACTTCAGTACTTGTTCTTTTTAAACATTTTGCTGGCATCTGTCTGCCACTAATTCCTATGATTTTTCTGCTATTTACTGGCATTAATCCTTAACAATATAGAATGTTATAGGACAGATAACAATACTCCCTTTTTTAACCAGGTATATAATAAAGTATTTCATTTTTATGAATATATATCTGTCCTTTTTCTAATGGCTTATGAGTGAACCCCTTAAATATCCCTTTTCTGACGCTTATTCTTCCTCGTTGTTATTTATAAGGGGTGGGGAAGTACCAGTGTAGAGTCTTTTTCTTATTAGTAATATTTTTTGATGTGATTAATAAATTCACTTTTTAATTAGACTCCGTACTACACCTGCCTACTTATGATACACTACAAGTGATTGATTTCTTTCAGTGATAGCATCATATTTTAGAGTGTGGCAATTTGTTCTTATAATTCTTAAAATACAGCTTTGGAAGTTATTTAAACAACAGAGCGAGCGAGCGAGCGAGCGAGCGAGAGAGAGAGAGAGAGAGAGAGAGCGCCCAGTTGTTTTCCTCCTATTTACCATTTAGTAATGCCCCAGCACTGGTGGTATCACTGATTTCTCCTGCATTGGGCTCTGCTTCTCCCAGCCCCTTATCTGTATTATGTACAACAAGCAGTGAAAAGCCTAGCAAATTTTTCGACCAATAGGAAGACGATCCTCCTGTAAGACTTGCCTGCCCACGATCCCTGCCTGATGGTCCAGCCTGTAGTATCATCACTAGACATAGGATTATATGCACTCAAAATACCAAAATATGCACTAAAAAAGGGCGAAATATGCACAAAATATCAAAATACTATTTATTATAAGAATTAACGTTTATTTTCACAATATATGGGAAGCAGTACTCACATGTTGATGGATCTGGTATTTTTTTGATGACGGTATTCGCTTGTCACAAACCTTGCAGAAAATCACAGCGCCATCAGTGGTAAATTGGTCTGGGTCATTTTTTATCCAAGATTCCATTAAAGTCTGGGTATTTTTTTTCACTGGCGGCATTATTTCAACAAAAATAAGATTTTCGTAGGTTAACAAACACAGCGAGCAACTGAATGACAAACAATTGAATTGCATGAAGCAACGAGTGCCGTACTCCCTTCCCCACGCCACATCCCGCCAACGCTTTCGCCTAGTGCGAGCCAGCAGATTGGGTTCAGTGCGCTTGCCGAGTGCGTGTGAGGTGCACGTCACTGGCTGCGGCCCGCCACCGTTCCCGCGTAATACAACACGCCTAACACATGTAACTACTGAAATAAGCACTGTCAATGAAAAAGTACTATAATATGCAATAACACTATAAAAATAGTGTTTTATGCATTTGCATATGCAAACATGCAAATGCAAATAATCCTATGTCTAATCATCACGATGATTAAAGATCCTACAAGGTATAGATGTTATTCATTTATTAATTGCAGGTATTCTGATATTGTTTGTTTATATTTATAATGGGCACCTATGGAAAGTCTTATTTCCTGTACAGAAAGCAATATATTTTGTATTTTTTGGCAGGTAAAACCTTGGCATAACAGTAAAATTATTAGTATTTAGCTTAAAGCAGCAATTCCACAAAGTATGAGATTGTAACGAATGTGTAGTGTTGGATGACTGTCATAGCAACCACAGTAACATGGCACATAATTAGTGTACCCCTCTCTCAATAGTTATGCCACAGATGGCGAAGCTGCTGACCAGCCAGTGTGTCCTTACTGCACCTTCAAGGTCTGTTACCGCACAAACAGAGACCGGATGGCATATACAGGGGCGTAGGTACTAAAATTTTCATGGGGTGCGAAAAGGCCAAGGATTACTGAAGCCCCTTTTTCATGAGTTGCTCTAGGCACCATGAGCCAGATTCTGACCCCCGCACGCTTTACGTGCGCACATGGGTCCGTAATTACGCAGCCATAGCGGGAAGTTCACGCCTCCTGCACTCCCAGATGTCAGTAGGAAATAGGGACAATCACGTGTACAGATAGCTACCTTAACTTTTACGACTAGGTCTGTGGCCATACAGCCTATTCGTAACGGGGCTTCCCCCGTTCCCTTATTTAAATGGCCGTCGTAAAAATGAAGGGTCGGCCCCTTCTGCATACTTACTGACATACATAACTTAGTTACATACGTCAGCAGCTATGCAGACGGAACATCTGGCGCAAACACATGTGCAGATGTTCCGAGACGGGACTTAAGCAAAATGACCCCTGTCGTACCTAGGTCAGGGTCTGGCACCATGGCTCTACGATTTTTAAGGCAACCGTTATCTACCCGGTGATCTGGAAACAATGAGACACTGCTAACATTTTATCCCGTCCACAGGCCACAATTATTCGCTCTCTGTTGCATTGTCATTCAACTTATAAAAACAGTCCATGGGAAACACTGCTTCCCGGTCTCCTGTGTCTGCTTATTCTTACTGCAAATTGTGAAAGCAAAATGAGTGGGATTCTAAGAAAGAAAATGTACAGAACAAGCATATTTTTTGGTAAACAGATGTGACAACAGTTGACGAGTTCAAATAAAGCCATTATCGCTTCATCCCCATTTTCGCTTCATTCATCCTCATTCACCTTTGTGCAGAAGTTCATGGGGGGGCAGAACACAGTCTTTGCCCACCTAACAAAAATTATGGGGGGGGCGAATGCCCCCTTTGCCCCCCCCCCCCGGTTCCTACACCACTGGGCATGTACAGAACAAGTACCCAAAAGGTCATCTGACAAAGGTCTAAGACATTGCATAAAGCTCAGGATATTATTGGAAATTGTAGTGTCCCTGTCTGCCTCCCAGGGGAAACTTGGACATACGTGTCTCCTAAATTTTCAGACATTCTCCTGACTGCCCCTATGGCGCTTCTGTTGTACTTTAACCTTCCTGGTTAATTATCAGCACCTGAGCAGCAAGTATAAAGGTCTGCCTCTCACTTATCAGGTTGCTGGTTATTTTTGTCTTTGCCTGCCACATGTGTGCATTCGAGTGTCCTGCTTATTATGTCAATGCGCTTATGTGAACCAGCTGTCCTTAGTCCAGTGTAACCTTTATGTTCATTTCTTGTATATATGTGCTCCTATATTTCATGTATTTAATTACACTTGATAGTTAATTTTATTGCCAATGATTTGTGTATTGCATTTGTGCTGATTTTGTATTTGTATTCCCCAGTGTTCATTGTAGCCTGCTGTCTATCTGATTTTGTTCCCTGTTTGTCACTGATATTTTTCATGTTGCTGCTAGTTCACAATTCCCCTATCTTGTTTGTGCACTAATAAAACACTTTTGATTTCTTCTTTGATTTCTCCACTTCATGTCTTGTTGTTAGTGCTTGGTTACACCTTGGATTGCATCCTTGCATTGTAACCTGCTGAGAGTCTGCAGCCAAGTGTGACCCCACCACTAGTGGCAACAGTGAAAACCAGGCCTCAGTTAGGGCCCTGGAAGCAGTTCTGTAATGAAGGAGTTCTGGAACAGATATTCGTGCTCCCCTATTGCCACATAATGGCAACCATCCATTTGAAGAGGAGGTCATTAAAGGCCAGGGTTGATAAAACGCAAAAATCCTACTGCACAAACTGAGGTTCTCCAGAATGTCAGGAGAGGTCTCCAGTGAGAACATACTCTCTTCTGCCTTCCTCACTGAGCAATGTGTCTTCATGACGCAGCTTGACAGAATTACGTAGTGTATGGACAAGTAGCAGAGCTCAAAGCAGCTGTGTGGCCAAATATGTTGCAAAGCAGTGTACACTGTATTGTGAACCGTACAGTAATATAGGACCAGATTCACACTCAAGATGCTCCGTTTACGCAATCTATGTACCACTTATAAACGTAGATTGACTACATGTGGTCTTTAAAGATCGCACCTAGTAGATTAGGCAGAAGGAGGGGTGCCAAGGCAGCTTCGGGAGGATTTAGGATAAAGTGGGTGGGGGGAAGGATGTAGTAGCCGGGGAGGAATCTACATCCCTCCCCCCAAGAAGTAAAATACACTAGTAAGATAAGGTAGCCTATGACTGGCACTCTTAAGTGCCATTAGGCACCTAAAAAACGTGGGCATTTTTAGGGGGCTCGGCAGGAGAGTTAGGTGCGAATCGTCCACACCTAACTCTCAAGTATGAATTCGGTCCATAATGTATAATTTTTTGGGGGGTTTTTCTGCATTTTTGGGTATTTGTCCTGGGCGCCACTGTGTGAAAATGTCTAATACCCCTTTCACATCACCATCAAATACCCAGGTTTTTGACGGTGATGTGAAAGGTCCCAATTTTGTAGACCCGAGTGCAATGACCTGGCATTCAGACCACAAGGGACTGGTGACAGTGTGAAAGGTGTGATTTTCAACATGGGTCATTCACAAAGACACCTGATTGGAGAGATTGTTTACTATTGCTATGACCATAAATTCATAGCAGCGAATAGTGAAACTGCAGGTGGACCAGAAAGGAGATATACAAGTACTACAAAATGTCGCCTGTCTTCTTTCTGGTCCTCGTTTATTAAAAGTCCCGTGCATGGAGTTCAAAAAGTCAAGTCCCCTTCATTTTTCCCAGCCAATAAAAGCTCTTCTTTAGGCTGATTGACAGTTACTTGCAAGGGCAGACACGGGGAAACTCATGACACATGAGAAAGGGTCAGACCCGGAAAACTCATGGCACATGGGAATCTCCCAGGTTATAAATAGAATTATAATGCTGCTTTTTTTTTATTTTTGGATACAGCAATTTGCCCAGCAAAAACCCGGGTTGAAAATCCCATGTTTTTCCAAGGGTGGTGATGTGAAATCAGTTTAACTGTTCTCTGTAAAGTGCTGTGGANATATATATATAACACTAGGCATTCACATAAGTCCCTGACCCAATAGAGCCACATACTGACCCAAGACCCTAATACACACACGCACACTAATTTATTCAGCAGCCAATTAACCCAGAGGAAACCCACAAAGACACAGGGAGAACATACAAACGCCACACAGATAAGGCCTAGTCTGGAATTCAAACTCATGACCAAGGGGCAGATCCAGAACTACGTATGACAGTGAATTTCCGCTAGCTGCTAGCCTAACTTCGGCAGTTTGTACGTTCTTCGCATGCACGCGGCAGATGTTTTACGTCTCGGAACTCTGTGCGGTCGTAACACTGCCTTCATAACTATGTATGAAGTGGCGTGCCCACCATATGCTAGTCGTAACTACACTCTACCTATGCACTGGAGGCGGAGGGAGGCATTTAAATTGTACAGTATGGGCCGGGTTAGGCAGTTTCGTCTGTCGTTCCATTACATACGTGTAGACTTGCTTAAGGTAGGGTTTGGGACGCTAAGTCATAGAATTTACGTAGGGCCGTGGGGAGTGCCCGGGGGAGTGCATAGTACTTACAATAGTGTAAATACGCTGCGCTATCGTACGTAACCTGCACTTAGGTCTGGATCTACCTCCATGTGAGTGCTACTCACTGAACCACTGTGCTAACCCATGTGCTTAAGTGGAACAGCAATGTATAGTGGCAACGACGCAGCACTTCATTATGCGTATAAAATGGCATTCTCGGTATCTGGTGTTGTTCTGTCTATAATGATCACTGCACGGAGTCTCTTCGCATTTAGGGGTAAATGTGTGTCAGTTTGTAGCAATATTTCTGGTAGTGTTAAAGGACCGGATCCGGATCCTAAGCTTCGTACGCCCACCTAGCCCTGCACGCTAATTGCGGAATCTGGCTGTTTTTCTGGCAGAGCGCATGTTACGGTGCGAAAATCCAGGCGTATTAACTTAGTCCCTAAACTCTGTAAGGTGGGCGGCGAGGCACAGGGGGAGCATTGAAGTTTTATGGTAGGTGCTGGTTTTAAGTCTGATGCACAGATCAGTGTTCGTGTGGACCGCTGATCTGCGCAAGAGACTTAAGGCTGCCTTATTGCAGCGTAATTCATGTACCCTCGGCACGGGTGAGAGAGGGGAGGGACAGGAGAGTCACGCTGACAGTCCAAAGATCTGACAAAATGGATTTTGCCTTTAATAAGTAATTAAAGTAGAAATTTGTCCAGCAGATTCAATAGATTTGGATAATTTTGCTAACCTGGCACTGAAGACATAATATGTACATTTCATGTCTGTTTTGTATGGTTATAATATGGTTCTCCCTTTGGACATCAGTCAGAGTTTGAATTGAAGTGACTTTTATCTGTCCTTCAGAATGGTTTGTTACCCACCGGAGGAGCCTGAGCCAATCACTAATGATAGTAAACATAGGTTAATACCGTTATTTATTCTGGTATGATTACATTCAACCCTCATCGTTTTCTTACATTGTGTGCTTTATTGGATATTTTTATGTTAACAATAACAAAGAAACCTAGAAAGTGACGGCAGATAAGAGTGACCTGGCCCACACAGTCTTCCCAGTTGTTTATTTAAAACTATACTGACCCTAGACCCTATTTACCCTTAAATTAGTTTGAGATTTAGGATATTCTTATATTTATCCCAAGCATGTTTACACTGTTCTACTCTGTTACCTCTACCCCGAACAGGTGCATGAAAGGCCCGGGGGTAATCTGCTAGCCACAGAAACACAGGAAAGAAAATACCTCAGCAACACTGCCATAAACTATTTAAAACTGACTCTAGATCATATTTTACCCACAATTTAGTTTAAGGATTTAGGATATCTTTATATTTATCCCAAGCATGATTTAACTGTTTTTTTGTTGGCCTCAACCACCTCAGATGGGAGGCTATTTCATTTATCAACCACTCTTTCAGTGAAGTAATTTTTCTGCTCGTTTCACCTGATCTTACCACACTCCAGTTTATACGTGTACCCTTGTGTTCTATTGCATTCATTTGAAAAATTCTACCCCCCTCTACCAGGTTACATCCCTTGATCTATGTGAAAGCTGCTATCATGTCCCCCCTCTCCCTTCTCTGCTCCAAGCTATACATGTTTACTTCCTCTAGCCTTTCTTGGTATGTTGTGTGACACAGGCCATGGACCATTTTAGTTGCTCTTCTTTGCACAGTCTCTAATGTATTTGTCTTTCTGGAGATATGGCCTCCAGAACTGAACACTGTATTCTAGGTGAGGTTGTACCAACGATCTATAAAAGGGCATCACTACTTCTCTCTTTCTGCTCCCTATGCAACCAAGCATCTGACTTGTTGATTTTATGATTTTATATATATTAGTGTCCTCATTTACCACTGTCTTATCCCCCTTGAAATATTGTAGGGAGAGATATATTACCTATCAATGAACGGGATAATTAGAAAGGACTATTTTTTTATTTTGTACACTATCAAACTTTGAAAACTTTGTTGTACATTTTATTATTTGTGGATAAAATACTGCTATAACGCTACCGGTTTCTATATATACTACAATGACTATTGGATAAATCATTAGAGTAAAACTGCTGCGATTGGTTAGTAGAGGACTGAGTAAAACGGGACTGTGATTGGTCAGAATACGTTCCATTCAATAAGCAGGAATTTGCACACTTGCACAGTCTGCAAAATAATCTGTAATCCCAAGCACGAAAACCCAGAAGTATGGATATGACCCACATTGTTTAGCTAGTAATGGATGTGGCTGTGGACACATTCTAGGAATGCTTCTAGAAAACAGGGATGCATTGTGTGCAGGGGGAGAGAAGAATGCAGCTGCATGACTGATCTCTTGCCAGTGTAATCCATAATAGAGTGTAGAAGGATGAACACAAGCCTGTACTTGTACCACATAGAGGGAACTGACATTCTATGGTACCTACACATGCAACGTGTTATGTACTGATACAAGACATCAAAGGACTCTCCGAGGATATACAGTGTGTACGGATCGGATCAATCATTAATGATATCATCTCGGGAATCTGATCAAATAAGATACACTGTTCACCAAATGATGGATTGTATTACAGATAAAAGCTTTGACATCCATTGCATTCATTTTCTCTTTTTAACCACTGAAAAGGGGGGCGTTTTTTGAGTGCTAGGATCAGAATATGACTTCTTTTTACAATTGTGCATGCAGCCCGATTTCATGGCTGTATCCAGACTTAAGAAGGAGCTTGAAATTAAGGACCTGATGTTACTCCTGGGCTAAACCTTGTTGATTGCAGGGGAGTCATATTTCATCTGTTGCAATCAGTATTATACCGCTTTCACATCACCACCTTTGAAAAACCCGGTATTTTGTACCCGGGTTTTTTCTGGCAGCATTGCCGTGTCATTTTCAAAACCGCGTTATAAGTCCACACAAAAACCTGTGAATTTCACGGGTCTGTCCTTTTCACATTACCACCAAATAACCCGGGTCTGCCTTTAAAGTAAAGTGTCAATCATTCCAGATAGTGGCTTTGATTGGCTTTTGATCGTCAGCGCCAAGATAAGCATCCAATCAGGTTCCAGAAACTAAAACCTGTGTTCAAAAGAAACTGGCCGCATTTAAAG
>WWET01001573.1:296331-307003 GCA_011038615.1 Limnodynastes dumerilii | reverse complement strand
CCGGGTATTTTTTGATCTGTTGCAAACAGTATTAGAGATGAGAGGTGATGTTTCCTATCCCAAGTCTAAATAACAGTGTGATAGTAAAGCTGGTCAGTATCTGTGTGCAGTAAGCAATTCAAAGATATATCCCTGAATGTAAAGAATACAATTAACTTGACTCCCCTTGAAATCAACATGGTTTTGCCCAGGAGTAACCTTTCCTCTCTTAATTTCAAGCTCATTTTTAAGTCTGGATACCGACTTCTGAACTGTTTTGCATTCTGATGGTGGGGGATTGGAAGTTTTAAGGTAGAGTTCTTTGCAATTGAGGGGAGTGGCCTCCTATGCACTCTCACAAAAGGCAGATATAGCGAGATTCCAATATCCGATCTCCAAGCTCTGAGCTGGATCCACAATTAGGTGTGCGTTGCGATTATTTTTTCAGATTTTTTACACCATATCCAGACTCCCCCATTTTAAGTGGGGATGGCACAGAAAATGTAACAATGAGCCTCACTAATGTCAGTGCATCTGCGCAAGAGGAGTGGTCTCTCCTCACATGCCTGAAATGCTGGATAAAGCATGGATCCAGCTTTGTATTTCCGCTGCAGCTCTGCTTGGAACTCTGAGCACAGTAGCATCGGAGGTCTAGATGTTATTATTGGAACAAATCCAGATTATGAAAATAAGAGGAAATCGGGAGGAAAGTTGCACCTGGGTGTTACGGGTAACACAACCAGGGCGCGGAGTCTAACTATGGCCAGGTCTTCACTAGAGCTCCTGATGGTGGGGATAGTCTGGGCTGCAGGTCCCTAGCAGGTCGTGGCCCCCAGAGGTGTCACCCGGGAGAAGAAACAGAAACTTAGTAGGAACAAGATGAGAGGCAAAGGAAGTAGGAAGTAGAACAGCAGGACCAGAGGAACTAGAAGGGACAGGAGAGGATGGAGAGGGGAGATGACAGACCAGACGGACTGGGACACTCAGCAACAAACACACCAAGGCTTCCCCCGGTGGGGGAGGGAACACCCATGCAGGGAAGACAGGGTTACAGCAGACAGGTGAATACATGGGAGAGCAAGTGGAAACACTGAGAGGACTGGTCACAGATATTAAATGGAGAGGGCACTCAGAAATCAATGCACTACAGAAGCACAGAGCAGACCACAATGCACTATAGAAGCAAAGAGCAGACCACAGGCTGCAGAACCAGACTCTATAACCGGCAGTGTTATACTGACACTGCCAGTTCTATCATAGGATCTGCTGTCTACTGATTGGACAGCAGAAACCAGCCCCTCATGCTTGATTGGCTATCTTCAGCCATGAGGAAGCTGAACCGAAGGAATAAACAACCCTGCTCTGAGGACGCGCCTGGAGCCTGCAGGGTGACACGTGCCTTCACATGCCAGGCATGAATCGGGGGAGCTGGAGACCGGGAGATGAGGAAATAAAAGCCACATGCCGGACCGCATGGCGCGGCACCATATAACACTTGGAAAAACCATGCTGAATTGCAGGGGAGGCGATTGTCATCTGTTACAAACAATGGGCTGGATCCAGACTTAAGAAGGAACTTGAAATTAAGAGAGGAAGGTTACACCTGGGCTAAACCATGTTGATTGCAGGGGGAGACAAGGTAATTGTATTCTTTGCATGCAGGGATATATCTGTGAATTGCTTACTGCACAAAGATACTGACTACTATGTGTTACTATCACACTGTTATTTAGACTTGGGATAGGAAACATCACCTCTCAACTCTAATACTGTTTGCAGCAGATGAAATATGACTCCCCTGCAATCAACATGGTTTAGCCCAGGAGTAACTTTCCTCTCTTACGGCTGCATTCACAACGTAATTTTTCACATACGTGCCTAATTTTACAATTCTAGCTGCTACACATGTGTTGTAACTATTTTACGCATTTCATTATGTAGATTGCTTACATGCGGTCTTTAAAGGTAGTCTTAGGGTCAGGCTGTGGAGGGTTAGGGTAATGTAAGGGAAGGGTTAGGAAAAGGCTTGGTGTTAAATTCGCAGTCCGCAACTGGCTCAGAAAGAACAGCCCTTTTGAAAAAAGGGCCGCTCACAGCGACGACCCTTACCCCTTCTTCGTTTCAGGTGTTTTTGTTCTTTTATGTATACTGAATAATTGAAATAGCCTGGTGGTACTTCCATAGAGGGCTCTATTTACTATCATTAGCGCTTTTAGCGCTAATGATAGCAACCAGACATGCTGCGCCTCGCAGCGAGCCTAGCAGGACCTCGGGGAGTATTTATTAATACTTACCCCTCCGGCGAGGTCCTATGACGGCCAGCGAGCCTTTTGCTGACATCGTTGGACTATGGAGTCCCGGCACATGCGCAGTAGATGCATTTTGGGACTTTTCAAATTTCAAGTCTCAAAAGGCAAAATCACTGCGCGTGCGCTGGGATCAGAGCCAGACACGCTCCTGGACAGGTAAGTGTAAAAGCTTCAGTCTTTTATTATTATTATTTATTTATTTATTTATTTACATTTTTTGCGTAGATTTGAATGTTTTTTCTTTAGTGAACTGTATTCCAGCGGTCTCCCGACATGTACCCCCCCCTCTTCCTCCCCCTAATAACAGCTATTAGGGGGGGAGGGGTTTACATGGAAGACTGCTGGAATACTTACCTCAACGCCATCTTCAGATGGCGTTCTTTAACGTGTTTGCGTGGATTGTTTAAATTCCACGCTGACACTTAGTAAATACTGGCCCGCGTTCATTAGAGCGGGCCGGCGATCGGGAGGGTTAATGCGATTGTTGCCATGGTTTCCATGGCGATGATAGCATTATAAATAAGGAACTCTTCGTCTTTATATGATAAATCCCGATTTCACACAAAAACGAGCTCTGTATCATATGGAAACGATGTTTGTAAATAGAGTCCTAAGTCATTAAAGTTTAATTCCCCAGCACTAGTCATACAGTAGCTCCTTCTGAGCTATATTATAGATTGCTTTTCCTAAAGGACAAGTATTCCCATCCTCCCCATTATTAGCCTTTCATTAAACATCACACTGATGACTCTCTTATGACTAAGCTAAAGAAAACCGATTCCCCATCTTCAGTGAAGATTTATTCAGACACAGGGGGATTATTAGGGTAAATCACAACCCTGGGATTGCTGCTATGCTCGTTGTTAATAAATATTTAAACAGCATTGAGGATAAATGACCTTTTCTCGTTTGTATGACTTGAACGGGCAGTGTGCTAATTCCTCTTCTGCACGGGAAGGTCTGTGATTACAGAGGATAGAAAAGGTTCCTTTCCTTACTGATGTAGGAAATATTCACAACGTTTGTTTTATCAGTAATCAGATATTGGCGTTGAAGTCTTGGCCTTAAGTTATAATTAGAGGAATAATTCAGGAACGGAAGGTCTGTGATTACAGAGGATAGAAAAGGTTCCTTTCCTTACTGATGTAGGAAATATTCACAACGTTTGTTTTATCAGTAATCAGATATTGGCGTTTGAAGTCTTGGCCTTAAGTTATGAATAGAGGAATAATTCAGGAACTCTTTTCTCTAAATGTAATTAAGAAATAGATGTTCCCAATGAGTTTCTTCAGTGGTGTTTTCTGGAGGTGTTGTGGTAAGGGGGGGACATCTTTTTCCAGAATTGGTGAAACTGCCCCAACACTTTGGGGAGAGTAGACGGCCTACTCTCTGCGGTTCTCCAGATGCCAATTTATTTTCTTTCTTTCTTTTTTTTTTTTTATAATTTTGTTTGAATCAAGTCTGTAAAGTTATACATATATATATAGACAATTGCTAATTGTAAAGTTTCTAGAATATCTTGTAGATCCACTATTTATATGCAAAGGATATTATTCCATTAAACTAATACCCATTTTGAATAATAACAATCACTTATTTTGTCACTGTCAAGTCATGTACATGGTGCCTTGCATATAACAAGGGCAGTGGAAAGAAAACTTGCGGGTTTTCTTTGATGCAATACTTTTTATAGTAACATAAATAACAGATAAAAGATATACAACTGTAAGTTATACATATACACTACCGTTCAAAAGTTTGGGGTCACCCAGACATTTTCGTGTGTTACATGAAAACTGATTTTTATTTATCAATTGAGATGTGAAATGAATAGAACATATAGTGAAGACACTGTCAAGGTTAGAAATAATGATTTTTATTTTTTATAATTTTATTTTAAATAATAATTTTGTCCTTCAAACTTTGCTTTCATCAAATAATGCTCCTTTTGCAGCAATTACAGCATTGCAGACCTTTGGCATTCTAGCTGTTAATTTCTTGAGGTAATCTGGAGAAATTTCACCCCACGCTTCCTGAAACACCTTCCACAAGTTGGATTGGCTTGATGGGCACTTCTTGTGTACCATACAGTCAAGCGGCTCCCACAGCAGCTCAATGGGGTTGAGATCTGATGACTGCGCTGGCCACTCCATTACAGACAGAACACCCGCTGCCTGATTCTTGCCTAAATAGTTATTGCATAATTTGGAGATATGCTTTGGGTCATTGTCCTATTGGAGGATGAAATTGGCTCCACAGGGTATGGTATGGCGTTGCAAAATGGAGTGATAGCTTTCCTTATTCAAAATCCCTTTACCTTGTACAAACCACGCTTCCTGAAGCACCTCCCACAAGTTGGATTGGCTTGATGGGCACTTCTTGTGTACTATACGGTCAAGCTGCTCTCGCAACAGCTCAATGGGGTTGAGATCTGGTGACTGCGCTGCCACTCCATTACAGACAGAATACCAGCTGCCAGCTTCTTCCCTAAATAGTTCTTGCATAATTTGGAGATGTGCTTTGGGTTATTGTCCTGTTGGAGGATGAAATTGGCTCCAATCAAGTGCTGTCCACAGGGTATGACATGGCATTGCAAAATGGAGTGATAGCTTTCCTTATTCCAAATCCCTTTTACCTTGTCCAAATCTCCCACTTTACCAGCACCAAAGCAGCCCCAGACCATCACGTTACCTCCACCATGCTTGACAGATGGCGTCAGGCACTCTTCCAGCATCTTTTCACTTGTTCTGCGTCTCACAAATGTTCTTCTGTGTGATCCAAATACCTCAAACTTCAATTTGTCTGTCGATAACACTTTTTTCCAATCTCCCTCTGTCCAAAGTCTGTGTTCTTTTGCCCATAATAATCTTTTCCTTTTATTGGCCAGTCTCAGATATGGCTTTTTCTTTGCCACTCTGCCTATTAGGCCAGCATCTCGGAGCCGCCTCTTCACTGTAGATGTTGACACTGGTGTTTTGCGGGTACCATTTAATGAAGCTGCCAGTTGTGGACCTGTGAGGCGTCTATTTCTCATATTAGAGACTCTAATGTACTTGTCTTCTTGCTCAGTTGTGCACCCTCCGGGAGAAACAAGTCAGTAACTACGAGGGTTATAACTTAAGACCTCACTAATTATTTTATAGGAATAAGTGCACTTTGCCGACCGTTACTATGTTCTAATATGTGTAACTTTGGAACACTCAGGACCGGATTCACAGATCCGTATTTACTATGTGCGCCTTTTTACGCATACACGTAGCAAGACAACACCCACCAACACCCACGACACTCCCCTCCCCGGCCCTGCAATCGTGGGCTTACACCTCCATAGACCACTCTGTTCTTTAAGGGCCGTATTCAGAGATCCGTTGGCGATTGGGCCGCAAATATACGCAACTAAGTGGCAGGTCGGAGCAGGTTACACCCACCAGAAAAAACAGTCACTCCCCTCGCAACCTCCGGCCGGACCTAAACTTCCACCTCCATTGACTTGCCCTATCTGGCCGCACTCACTTATGGCCTTATGTGTATTAGTTGTATTATATTTCCGGCCCTAACTCTGTAAGTGCGCCCACTTTCCCTCATCTCAATGCCCCCCCGCCCATTTCTATGCAAATCCTTCGGTCCGTATATTTCCGCCGTACTTAGGGTCGCATTAGTCTCCGCCCGATTCACAAGTCCGTCCCTTAGCCATTTCCAACCTTATCCTCTACGTAGACGGCGTATCACTATTACTACGCATGCGCAGTTGATGCAAAATCGATCCGATCCTAAAAATACGCACGGAACTTTCGTTAAAACCGGATCTCTGAATACGGCCCTTAGTGTGTACTTTGGTGCGTCTATGTCTGTGATTCTGTCGTGTGATTCTTTATAGCCACGCCCTCAAGCGTTCATTTAAATGCCTCCCCCCCACCCACTTTCATGTCAATTTTCAAGTATGTATTTCTACGCCGCCCATCCGTCCGTACGTATGTCCCCGAGTGCAATTCACATGTCCGTGCCTAAAGCACTTACATGCGAATATTTAACGTAGCTTACGTAAATAAAGTTACTACACATGCGCAGTTAAAACATACCTAAAAATACGCACGCAACTCCACGTGAAAACGGATCTGTGAATACGGTCCTGAAGCTGAATCTCACTGGAATGTGTTAACGGTTCAGCTATCGGTTTAATCTGTTGCTGTGGATGTGACGAGTCCGCTTTAATAATATTTTTTTATCCTCCTTTCTGTGGAATATCATCCTGCTTCAGGCTGCTAACTCCTTACTAGTGACATGTATATATTTCATGCCTGCAGCTGCATGGCTCTAATTACAGATGTTCCTTACAAAAGCCATATAATCTTACAGATTGCTCTCTTCTAATGTACAGTTCATGTTTATTTTTTGACTCCTCTGGAATGTTTTAGCCTTCGTGAAATACTAGTTACAAAACCACAAGACTGACCTAGAACTTTCCAAAAACAAAACAAAAAAATCTATTTCATTTTTTCTTTTGAACCCAGAACCAAGAATTACAACCCGGATAAATGAGCGGATGCAGTTCCTGGTCCCGGAACATGATGGAGCCGTCAGCTGAATGGCGGTTGTATCATTGTCCGAAATGAGAGAATTGCTATTGGAAATGGGTATCTATTTCTCGATTCTTAAAAGCGAAAGTTGACCACGGCGATGAGGGATAGAACATAGTTGCCGACTCTCCTGGAATGTCCGGGAGACTCCTGAAATTCGGGCAGTTCTCCAGGTGTACCGGGAGAGCCGGCAAATTTCCCGCAAGGCACTTGAGGCTCGTGGTTTCCATTAAACCACGGCTTAAGTCCTGCCCCCCTGCCTGGCAACAGTAGTTTACTAGTGTTGCTAGGAACAGGGAGGGACTTGATGGTGCAAATTGCTTCATTCAGACCCACCGCCATCCCTATGAAACCCTGAAAGGAGTAATTGATGGTCAATTGAAACCACACAGTTAAGCCCCGTCCTCTTTCTGCATCTATGGCTTCCCTCAGTGATATCCTGGAGGGAAGCTTTTAAAAGTCGGCAACCCTGGGATAGAATGCGGCGACTGCGGGTATAAGGTTAGGGCTTTTCAGGGAACTTAGTGCTAGGCTGCGGGGCATGGAATGTTAGGGTTAGGCTGTGGAGCATGAAGGGTCAGGGTTAGGCTGCAGGGCATGGAATGTTAGGGTTTTGCTGCAGAGAATGGAGGGTTAGGGATAGGCTGCGGAGCATGGAGGATTAAGATTAGTCTGCGGAGCATAGAGTGTTAAGGTTAGGCTGCTATAGCTGGAGGATTATGTTAAGGGTATAGGGATGGTTTACCTTTTGTGGTTCACAGTATTTGCAACTTGGCCAGCTACTATGAAGAAGCATTCTTCACACGGATGTGTCGCCATTACATCGCCGCCACTGCTCTGCATTCGAAATTGACTTGTTCGAAAAAACAAACCCTTCCAAACGGCAAACCAAACCCGATAATGACACACCTTTTACTCAGACAAATCTTCCAGGCTGCCTGTAGAACACGCTTTTTCTTTCCCATGTTACCGTTGCATTTATAATGTGCGATGAATCCATCTGGCGCTGTATACTGTCTGTAATCACTTTGGGTTATTCCATAGAGTGTGAAGTCCATTTGTATCCTGTTTCTGCTAAGTGCGTTTCACTGTGCACAGATATACTCCCATCTTCTGAGTCCTGGGACTTCTGATGAATAAATGCCCATTACCTTCACAACATTAAGATGTTAAAAGCCATTTACCTTTCTTCCAGATTAATTTCAGACAATCTAGTTAGTATAAAGGCCAGTCTGGATGTATAAAAAACGCATGCAGATGGTGGCAATGCATTAAAGCTCTTATCTCATTCCTTTCTTTCTGTGTGCCATGGAAGTCTGTCCAGCTGTTAATCCATGCTTGGAAAATGAAAATGGCATAATTGGAGATGAAAAATACTATTTTTAAACCTCTGAGTATGTGAAATGTCCCAGAAGTTATGGAGACACTTATAAGTATTGACATCGCATTAATATTGCAATAGGGATAATAGAAGCTTCACACATGGAAAATGTGTTTGTTTAATGTTGTTCCAAAAATAAAATGATTGAAATGTGTTCAGTAAAACCTCAAATCACCTTTTCTGGTTTTAAATTCTGAAATCATATTTTGTAATGAGCTTCTTAGTGAAGACTAGTTTTGCATATGGTCAGGGGCCTGTTTAGTAAGGAGAGAAAACAGAAATACAAAAGTAAATAGCTTTTATCTCTGTATTTCAGTTCTGTCTGTCCTGGCATTCTGTAAAGAGGAGAAATCATTGGGGCTCAGGGGCAAAAACAGGATTTTTTAAGATTTCCAGATTTTTCTTGTAAATAAAAAGGAATCTTAGAATATTAATATATACACACAAACACACACACACACACATACACCAGGGTTGCAGGGAGATCCAGGAGGGAAGCCATGGATGCATACAGGGGGTGGGGCTTAACAGTGCAATATATGCAAATTGCTTCATTAAGCCCCACCCCTTGACTATCAATTACCCCTTTCGGGGGGTTTCATAGGGATGGGGGTGAGTCTTGATGATGCAATTTGCGTCATCAAGTCCCTCCCTGTCCCTAGCAACACTAGTATACTAGTGTTGCCAGGCAGGGGGGCAGGACTGGAGGCCGTGGTTTCATGGAAACCATGAGCCTCAAGTCCCTTGCGGAAGATTTTGCCGGCTCTCCCGGGATACCGGGAGAACTGCCCGGATTTCGTGAGTCTCCCGGACGTTCCAGGAGAGTCGGCAACTATAATATACACACACACACACTGACACACACACACACACTGACATAACTTCATAGAAACTGTTGCCCGGAGACTAGATAAACTCACCCTAATTACGCCTCTGCCTACCAACATGAGCACCCAGAGGAAGCCCACACAGACACGGGGAGAACATACAAACTCCACACAGATAAGGCCTAGTCCGGGAATTGAGCTCATGGCCTCAGAGTTGTGAGAGACAAATGCTACACACTGGGCCGGCATGCTGCCCATGTAACTTGTAGTTGGCAGGTAGGTCTGTGAGATTTAGTTCTGCAGAGTATTCAGATGACATTCGGTGCTGCAGAGCACTAGGACGGAATGCAGTGCTGTGGAGCATTAAGATGGGCTGTAGCGCTGCAGAGCATTCAGGCAGGATGTAGTGTTCTTGGGGTCTATTAACTTTTTACCTTAACGTTTTCAAATGAATGAAGCTGTTCCAGGCTCGCTTCGGCTCGCAGTCAGCCTGGCAGCTTTATTCATTTAAATTTACTAGTACTCACCCCTCCGACGAGGTCCCGCGGTGATCTCTGTGGTCATCACAGGAGACTTCGGGCCTGATCCAGACCTACGCCGATGCGCTGTACTTAGTAGAGCACAGCGTATCGGCATGTACTTCCCCCAACACTCCCCCCTGTCACAGTGTATTTACCCTCGCTTATGCCGGCTGAAGGCTACCGTAACTTCAGCCGGTGTAAGCGAGGGTAAATACGCTGGGACAGGAGCGTCGTCACTAAAACCCCTCCCTCCCTCATTACACTCCTCCCCCCGCCTACCTACACTAACCTTTGCATAGTAACGGCATTGTCGTAGTTACGCCGGCTAACATCTGGCCGGTGGATGCACAGATCGGCATTTCAGCCGAAGGGCCTGATCCAGACGTATAACGCCGGGCATCGTAGGTCTGGATCAGGCTTTTCATCCATACTTTCAAGTCCCGGCATAAAAAACACCGTGCATACGCAGTTTCTTCGTATCGGGATACTGAAATATAAATATATATATAAAAATGGGCATTATCACATGAAAATGAAGTTTGTAAATAGACCCCCTTGTTACTTGAAGTTCATGCATCCAGAACATTATTGTTCCATTCTGTGATTTTCAGGAGGGGACTCGATGCCGCCCTCTGTATTTCCAGGGGAGATTCCGCTAGGATGTTCAGTTCCAGCATTCGCTTCTATCCCGGAGCTTTTCCCTGCACTCTGTGTTCTGTGATTCTTCTTACATATAAAGACAAGTAAGGACCTGTATTCCCAGCCATGCAGGACAGGAAGCTGGTATGGGGCAATGCACGGGGCTTACACGCCCTTCTCCTGCTTCCTTAGCACTTTACAGCTGGATTTCTGGCATCCCTTTCAGAGCAGCTACTTGTCTCCCCGGGGAAAGCGGCTGATTGAAGTGAGTGGCGGTGGGGAGGAGCTGCATCTGCTTAACGGAAGGTAGAGAGGAAATATTTGGACTCTGCAGCAAATCAAACTGTTCAGCTCAGCAAAATGTGTCTACAGAGGCTGATAGGAATAGACATTTCACACATGATCCGGAGCAACGACAGAAGCAAATCTGTTCCTCTGC
>WWET01001573.1:261756-286770 GCA_011038615.1 Limnodynastes dumerilii | reverse complement strand
GCATGCCTCATCCATCTACACTACGGCCAGGATCTGAGGATCGTGAATGTGAAATTACGTTACATTTTTGTTTATACAGAATACACATAATACAGAGGAAAGTGCTTTATATTGTCTTATTGTGCCTTAGTTTTAAATAAATCTCTAGACTTGAAGATCTCTTAGTGTCTCTGCTCACCACCTCACTTACACTTAGATGTGTGCTGTAGATACATATCCCCAGTATATTTTATTTATTTATTAACAGGTTTTTTATAGAGTTATCAGATTAAGTTTTGCTTTACATTCACATCATTCCCTGCCCCATCTGGGTTACATTCTAAATTCCCTAACACAGACAGACAGACACACACACACAGACTAGGGCTAATTTATTCAGCAGCCAGTTAACCTACCAGCATGTTTTTGCAGTGTGAGAGGAAACCGGAGCACCTGGAGGAAACCCATGCAGACACAGGGAGAACATACAAACTCCACACAGATTAGGCCTAGTCCACGAAAAATGAAACTCAGAACCTCAGTTCTGTGATACACAAGTGCTACTCACTGAGCCACCGTGCATGTATATTTTAAATGTATCTTTCAGGAGGTTTTAAAAAACAAAGTACTAATTCAATAATTAAATTTAAGACAGTGACCTAATATTGCTTCTTGCTGTCTTTGTTTTTGTAATACTATTGTTGGTACTGTGGTATTAATCATGTACTTTTTTTAATCCTTATTAAAAGATTTTTTAAGTCAGACATATTTTGGGTGGGTGTTAATATTAATGAGCATTATTCGCTGTTGTGTTTGGCTAAGATATTTTTTTCAAATGGCAATAAAATGCCCAAAAAGACGGTTGGGTCTGATAATTTTATGTTATGGCATGTATAAAAATTATCAGACTCGAGTTGCCGATCTCGCCTACACCTGCTCTACCTGACTCCAGCTACGTACTACTGATAGGCTAGCTGTGCGGGTCTCCTGCTGAGATTGATGGGAGGCCCAGTCAATCAATGCAGAGACTGACAGGAGGCCTGTGCAGCCAGCCGATCAGATGCAAGGGCCTCATGTCAATCTTGGCATCACCCTACTCTTCTGCTAGGATTTTTGGTCCCTGCAAGAAAGGTGACTGGCACCAATATTGGGATTTTTTCCCTAGTGGGAAATTATCCTGTTTATCAGGCGACCTCCTGCTGGGACCTGTAATCTGAATAGTGAATGGATAAGGGATAACAGGCTGCGGGGAAATGAGGGTTAGGGTTAGTTTAATGGAAGGGGAGGGTTAGGGTCAGAATTAGGGAAAGGGGTAGTGTTTTCCACTTACCTATCAGAGCACCACGTTCGGTTCTCCGGGGATTGATTGCTTATGCCTCATTGAGGAATAAGCAATCAATATTCCAGCCAGTTAGAAACTGGGGACCCACACCCGTTTAGTGTTACCCTGAGATTGCACAGGAGTTCATTTAAATAGCTGGTGATATACTTGTCAAAAAGTTAAAACCTTGTAGCTATGACAACACTGGCTCCACCCCATGGAGTGTATGACTTGACCAATCCAATCAGCACATTTCTGCAAAAGACAGTCAGTCACTACCTACCTGTATAGAGAAGCTCCTTCCTCCAGCATAACCTCTCATGAATATTAAGTGATACACAGCATACAGCATACAGTGTGGCTTTAAGACAATGTACAAACCATTTTCGCTTTTCCTATGGAGAAAGTCTCGGAATCTGTCTGTGTACCTGTTATTGGAATAAGTGTTTAGTCTGCAGGACCTCTTATAAGAGGAAGTAACATATTGTTCTTCTCTGGAAGTTTATTTAGCAATCCCAGCCTTTCCCTCTCCTAAGATCACAAAATAAAGGTTTTCTTTGGTTTCCCACTATAGAAAATTGTCATGTTGTTTCGAATTTTTTTCTGTCTGAAGAATTCCCTGACAGGATAAAGTCCAGCAACCAGCAAGGGAGCAGCTCAGGGAAGGGAATACCAAAATCCTCAGGGGATGTTTTCTATGCGGGATGCCAGTGTTTTAGAGAGAGGGGATTCTCAACCTGATAGTTACATCTTAGAAGACTATAGTATACAGGATGAGACCTATAGATGGTCATCTATAACAACCTGTTTCTACTGAATACCTTCCATTTGTCACACTTTTTGTGGGACTATCCCAATTCACATTCCACAAAAGGGGTGGAGGTTTCTTGAAAGTGGGTGGAGCTGTGGCCAAATATGGTCATGTATTGGCAAAACTGGGTGTAGTTTGAAAGGAACAGGGGTGGGGCCTATTTCTTCCCATCTTTGGGATTCTTAATGTTGGGAGGTATTCTGCTATATAACTAGCCAAGGGGGTTCCTAACAGAAGGAGCAGGGGAGAAAGTAGACACAGTTCGGCCCATTAGCATACATGGATAGGCAGTGTAACACTTCCCTCTGCCAGCAGGGGGGAGCACTTAAGCTGTAAGCTGCCGCAAAACTATTTAAAAACAGCACTCAGCACTCAGAGCTTCTGCACATTGCCAGCTTCTGCCAGCTTAGTTCATTTGGTCCTTGGTTCACATATTCTCCATGAGTGGTGCAAGATGTGTGGCCCCCTTTTCTTCTGGGCCCCGTAGCAGCCGCAGTTCCTGCTCCCACAGTTGTTATGCCACGGAGTAGAAGAGACAGGGCAGCTTCAGAGCAGACACTCTATAGCCTATGCCCATGGAATATCTGGAAGACTCCCAAAATTCAGGCATTGCTCCCGATATCCTGGGAGAGCCGGCAATTCTCCCGTAGTTCTGTTCCCCACAGCGTTTTTAAGGATAGGTGGGGCTTAATGACACAATTTGTTGCGTCATTAAGCCCTATCCTATCCCTAGTAAAAGCATGAATTGACAGGCAGGGGCGGGGCTTAAGGATACGCTCTTTCTTAACGCTTGACATCTATAGAAACGCTCCTTTGGGTTCTCCTGGAGGGAAGCCAAAGAGTACTGCGATATTCTGGAAGAGTCGGCAACCCTTCACAATGTTGTTGTTTTCTGCATGTATCGCAGTACCACCTAAACACATAGGTAATAATAAAGGAGAGAGCAGTGTCCAACTTCCCACTCAGGGCTCTCAGTAACTTTGTGGGCTTGTGCCACTCTGAGCCCCAGCCAAAAGCAACTAAGCATAAAAAAAACTTCATTTTGCCTAACATTATAGATTTCACCTACTGTTATCTCACATATCAGTGGTTTTATTAGCAGTCTAAACAGATGGAGGTATCCAGTACAGAGAGTTCCAGAACACATGGGATCTGGGCTTCCTATATTCCACACAACCATAAAAATTGTACGTCAGCAGTCAACTACTGATTGAGATTATATTTGTTGTCAGGAGAAGCCATTTGATTATATGTCTAAGGAATTATTGATGCTGCCTAGGTGACGATTGTAGATGTTTAGTTCATGCATTATGGGTGCATGGTCAACACACACACAGGTGGAACTACAGAAGGGTGCAAGGGGTACGGCTGCCTCAGGGCCCAGAGGAGAAGTGGGGCCCGTGGCAGCTGCTCACCCTGCACTGTAAGCAAGCTGTCAGTGGCTGCCAGCTTGAAACAGCGCTCGGCAACTCCATGTATGTGTATGTATACATGGAGGGCTGAGCGCTGTTTTAAGCTTTCAGCCTCTGACAGCTTCTATCAGGCAGCGGTCCCTGCCAGCTCCGCCATCCAAACTCGGGCCCCGTCTCCTCGCCTACGTCTTATCTAACACCTTCCGCCAATATAAAAGTTACAAACTTTTTGTAAAAAAAAATTGAAATAGCATTCACTTCAGTATATATAATATCATTTAATTTCATTTATTTTAAGCTTGTCAGATCTGAAGCAGTTTTTTTAAATTCACTGATGAGTGTCATATAATATCATAGCAAAATCAAATAGAATATCAACTCTTCTATTCCCTCAAGGTACAGACACTTTAACCTGTAGTAGATATGTGTATATTATTCATTTCGCTTTAGACAAACTAAATTTTAGGTGATGGCCTTTTAAATTTGTCTTGGAAGATTTCCAATTAAACATAGTTTTCTATTTTCGTCCCAGGACAGCAGATGAATCACATATTATCACATTTTGAACCTCTAAATTTACTTTATAGGATCTGACGAGAGTCCTTTGCCCAATTTGCCTAGTTTTTAATTTGTCTATTGCACAACATTATTAAAACAGTCTGCTTATATTGATGTAAGCTATATGCAAATCGTACCTGAAGCCCTCCCCCTTCCTACTTAAAGCTGCCGTTCATAGGGCTACCTAGGATGGGGCGGAACTTTGTAATCAAGCCCCGCCTATCCTTAGTAACGCTCAGGGCTTGAGGCAGTAATTGGCATTAAATCACTTGCCTCAAGCCCAGTTCTGGGATTCTGGGAGCAGTGCCTGAATTTTGGTTGTTTCCTGGAAATTCCTGAAGACTGCTGGTAAACTTGGTAGTGAATTTATTGTCGACTAAGGGGAGAAGAAGATGGAGAGGATCCCATTTATTTGTTTTGTGTGGTTATTGGTTGAATGGTGAACTGGATTCAGACGTCTGATTCAGCAGCAACCGGAGCTCTCTCTGCAGCGGCAACAGGAATCTGTACAATCTAAATATTTCCCCATTTCACCTAGATTTGCCGATCTCCTCAAACCTGTCCAGCCATCGTAAACGTTCCTAGAGGTTCCAGATCTATACTGGGAATGTGGTGCATCCGTGCCTTCAAGCATTCATTTAAATGGCCCCTACTTTCATGTTAAATTTCAGGTACGTATTTCATCCCCGCCCCTCCGTACGTATGTCCCCAAGTGCGATTCATATGTCCATGCCTAAAGCACTTACGTGCGTATATTCTGCATTACTTACGTAAATAAAGTTACTACACTACAGACGTGCAGTTGAACCGTTTGTGAATACTGTCCAGCAGCCATAAAACGCCCTTTTGCAGAGGTCTGAATCTGGTCCATCATGTGTGTAAAATGATGTCTGAGCATTTACTTGCCGACTTCTCCACCAACTGTACGTCAGATTCATCATTGATTCCACTGTTAAGTGCTATGATTTATGGAATTTCACGACACAGGGATCCTCATGGGTGTGGTTTGCCGTTCCGACTTTTAACGCGCTGGCTCTAAAATTCTAGCAATATTAACTGATCAGCATTTTTCTCTCAAATAGAGTGGTTACCACGACTCCCATCTCATCAGTATTGAAATGCTGATATTTTTGTTTGTTACTACAATAATCTCTAGACTCTAACCCTAATTCCTAACCATAGACTGGATCCACCCCGGTTTTATTCCACACGAGAGAAGGAACTCCCCCTGTCACTCCCCTCCCTTGCGTTTAGAATGTGGGACTTAGAATCTATTGTTAACTAAAAAGCCAGAAAACGTAAAAAATTATATTTTTAGATCAAAGTAATTCTTCTTCTCCTCCTCCTCCTCCTCCTCCTTCTTTTTCTCCTTCTCCTTCTTCTCCTTCTTTTTCTCCTTCTCCTTCTCCTTCTTCTCCCCCACATCAGGGATCTGTATAAAACTGTGTTTTTTTTGTTAATATGACTATCATTACAATGACAGTTTTGCCAGTGTGTGTGTGTCTGGTCATACGATGCTGTAAAACCATGTGAAACAGCACCGGGTCGGGTGATGGGATTTTCAGGAGCTCCTAATATTCCCGATCAGCGATGTCACAATATCAGCAGAAATCTTCAGTGTGTACACTGTCCAGATTTTCAGGGCACCAATGCTACCTTTGTGGGTGCGCATATCGTACCAGCAGTGGTTTCTGGGATCATTTTCAAGCAGATCTAGCAGTAGATCATCTGTGGTGTGTACGGGGACATCAAGCAGGTATCTTTTAAAGATATCTGATTGCGTTAAACATGTTCAGCGTGCACACGGGCTTCACTCTATGGGGACAGAGTCCTGATGACATGTAGCAAACACTGAAAGCCTTATACGGTTCATTAGGGGGCAGTGGAGGGAGTTTTGCTGATCATGCACCGCCGAGTGTTCCAGATGCTCTGGAAAGTATCCTTGCAAATAAGTGTTTGCGCCATTATTTCTCTTGGAGACTGAGACTACATTAAGCTTTCCCGGATCTGAACGTTCATATTTTGAGGAAGCAACCTAATGATAATAATATTGTCCAAACTACTTTACAGCCTAATGCTGGCTCCTTCATATAGGATTGGACAGTTGTAGCGGAATACAGGATGGTTCAATAGCGTTTCTGGGTTTTATTACGCTTCTCCAAGATCTGTATTTATTTAATCACAAGGATCTCGCTCCAGCAATGCATTCTGCAAGCTCTCCCAGACGCCAGTGCCAAATATCCGAGCTCTTTGGATTGTTTTGCTGGCAGAATGGTCTAAGTCAGTGGGAATGGTATTTCTGAAAGATATGAAATGCTTAGAACTGTGTGCCACGAGGTTGTAAATACATCAATAGGCATCGCTCACCTCTGAGAGTGTACTGACCATTTTATAGAATCTGGCAGATGTTCCGATGGGAAAATAGCGCATTCAATGATATGTCTTTTGGTGCCCGCTTTTCTGGTTTGTTTTAATGTTACGAAGACTGCCGACACGTGCAAAACATTCAATTTTTGTGACAGGTACACGTGAATCACGCCTCTGGCCCCTTGTGCTGTGAGATGTAGATTGAAGCTCTCACACTTGAGTGGTGACGTACTTACTGGCAAAATGCAATGATGGGACGGCCGTCGTTATGATGAAGCCTGACTTACCTCTGTCCTGGGATATATAATTTTCTAGCATCAACTCAAAATACAAGTCCAGACTGGTTTTTGACTCCACCTTGGGAAAGTGTGTTAACCTCTTCAGCTGGCCATACACTAGAACGAGTATTGGTCCAATCATTCAGTTATTGGGTGAGTGGAGCAATTATCGCTCTAGTGTGTGGGCAAGATGGATTTCCATAATAATCAGGCCAGAAATGCTAGGGACCAATAATTTTATTGTTTGGCTCTATTGACGGAAAGCTCTTCATAGTGAGTATAGTGTGTGTCCATTTTCAGTTATGGGTCCTGCATCCCAGTCTCCTTGCTGGGGTTTCCCCATCTCTCTGATTCCATACAGCAGTAATAAAGTAATGAAAGCTTTGTATTCTGCAAGAGCTCCAGGACTTCTATTACTGGTGTACTTTTTGGTAATTATAGAGTCAGACAGATGGTGAAACTCCGACCATGGGTTAGAGATACCACACACACTGCTTACTGGAGATACCGCTGCCAGACAATTCGCTAGCTGCATGGGCACTCCTGCCAAGATTGACAAGAAACCCATGCTGCAAGGGCCTCCTGTCAATATTAGTAGCTCCTCCCTCTTCAGATTTGATCATTGGTCCCAGCAGGAGAGGTGTAGGGCAATGATATCAGGACCTTTCCCAAGTGGAAAATCGTCTTGTTTATTGGATATCTCCTGCTGGGAGTGATAATCGCTCTAGTGTATGGGCCTACTGACGAATGAGATTGCGTTAGCACCATCAAGGCACTGCACCAAAGGGGAGTGTCCTGTACTGCTAAAGGGGAGTGCCCTGTGAATAGCTCCATCTCCCTTCCTTTTCTTGCATAGGGATGCCTTTGTGGGTGTGCATATCATTGCAGCATAGGCTTCTGTGAGCATTTTCAAATAGATCCACCAGTAAATTTTCGTATTGTTTACAGAGGCATTGAGCAGCTCTTCTAAATCAGGGTTGCCGGCTCTCCCTGAATATCCAGGAGACTCCCGAAATTTGGGCAGTTCTCCTGGTATCTCCTTTGCATAAATCGTGTCAATAAGCCCCGCCCCTTGAAGAAATCAATGGCTTCCCTCTAGGATCTCCCGGAGGGAAGCTCTAAAAAGTCGGCAACTCTGTTCTAAATCCATTATCCTACATAAAATAGGTTGCATGTATTTATTTGGGTTCTGCAGAAAGCCCAAAGAGTTATTAATGTTTACTTTAGAGTTTTGTTACTTATGATTTAAAGTTTGCGTAAACATCATGCAACTATCATTGAAACCCCAGTCACATGACATGTTATAGGCTGAAAAAATGTGTAGCTTTCCTCCAATCATATGTCCAGTGAGAGGCTTCCTTTCCTTTTCTCAAATCATCCAAGAATTGTACAGTAGGGAGCTATAGTAAAGATCACTGGAGATGTATAATGAGTATTAACATAATGATAAAATGCTCCAAAATTAGCTGTACAAAAAAAGGAGCAAAAATGATGAAAATATTTTGGCCTACAAAGGGGACGGTGCTTAATAACACCACTGACATTGCCTCCACCTCCATAAACGCCTTAAGGTTGAGTCATTGTCTAGGGCCTAAACCAACTTAACCATCTAACTAATCCCCATTACCCTTTTACTCAGTAAACAGGCCAGGTTGCGTAAAAAAGGGCTCATCCGAGCCTTTACGTTCATTGTTACAAATTCAAAACAAACAACAGTAAAACATTAACATGCATAAAAACATAAAAATGCAATGTAATTCAATAACACAGGGATGGTGACGGAAGAAGGCAGTGCGGGACTCAGTTAAGTTATGCCAAACCAATAGCTAATAAAGGTGGGGCAAGTTAAGGCCCCAACCATACGCTAGCATCCTATAACCCAAAGCGGGTGCATCTACCACCCCACTTGCAGAGGATGCCGCGATAACAGCCCAGATAATAAATTGACGGATGCTCCCAATTAACCCGCCCATTAAACGAAACTCAGTGTTGCAGCCATCTTCACCTGCAACTAAACCAATTACCCCGGCTAAGGGAGAAGATGACCGCCGGGCTGTATGAAGGCTAGTCCTCAAACTAATACATTTAGCAAGGCGCTGCCTTCCCGCCAGACCCAAGCTGTCTGAACATCAGAGGACGGAGCCTCAGCAGATATACTCGTAATCAAAAGACGTTTTTTTTATTATTAGGGAAGGGAGGGTGGATGGGTGAAAAAGGTCCCCACGATCACAAAGGAAGGGACCCAGCTTGAGTGGCTTTATAACACCTTTGACGAAACCCCCTCCCCTTACTGGTATTAGGCCCCCTATTCATAACAATAAAATAATTAAATAAACTACCTAGGCCTTATCTCTTCCCAGGGTTTAACAGCCTTCAGGCCAAATGCTTTCACCCTCACTTGTCTAAATGTCAGCACCAGGATCTCCCCTACATCAAAAAAATAAAGTTTTAAATTTCGGCCCGGATTCACAACACCGGACACATTGCATATACGTGTTGGTGTTTCCCGAAAATTTGATACTGTGCATGCGTAGTATCTTCTTCACGTAATCTGCGTAACTTTTCATTACGTCCGGTTTTGTGAATCCGGCCCTTTGTCCACAGTATCCAGTATTGATTGGTGTGTCAGCTGTTTAGGGCTTTTGAAGCACCTGATTGCTGGGAAAGCCTCCATTACTGGGTTGATATTCGTTGTAGGAAGAAAGAGGGAGAGAATAACCTTTAAAAAAAAATAAAAAATCCCCAAAACAAAAGAAATGAAAGATGTGTGGAACAGCCTGTATTATGTACATTAATTATCCCCCATAGGCTATTATTGGAACCAGTATATGACTGTTTACATAAATGCCACCTGGATAACCTGCTGTCCACTGTTTCTAGGAAAGGAAACGGATGGCTCTAATATAAAGAAACTGAGCAAATTTCTCTTTATAGGAAGCAGGTCATTTATAATGAAATGACATTTCAGCGATCACATTCTCATTATACTTGAAAAGGTTCTACCAATGTCTTAAAATGGAGGTTAAGGTGGCAAATGAGGAACCTTCAGCCCCTTTTAAATGAAGTGGGATTTGCTGGTACGATGTTCCGATATGTGACACATTTTTTTCCGGCAAACCCGTCACGATTTCTTTGGGATTTCAGTTCAGACACTCTGAGCTCCGCCAGTAATCCGGTGGCGATTACTCCAATGGGGACAGGTGAGATTTCCCCCTAACCCTTACACTAATCCTAACCCTAACCCTCCCCTTCTATTACCCTAATCTTAACCTTCTATGTTTCACAGCCTAACCCTAACCCTTCACTTCTCACAGTCTAACCCTACTTTCAGGAACCCACCGCAGCCTGTCCCCGCAGACCGATTGCGAATGGGTACTTATTCTGAATAGGGCCAATAGCTATAGAACCTGTTCCCAACTCGAATATTCGCTATATGGCTGATTTCAAAACCGATTCAGCCGCAATTCAGCTGCCGTTTGTATCCGTGTTGAACCAACCATTTCTATAAGCAACTGCATCCCTAAATTAAATATACCTTCCACATATAGCTGGGTATAGGTAGGAAGGACGGGGATTTATTAAGGATAGACTGACAAAAAAAGTGGCAACCCCAACAGAATCTGTAAATTATTACAATATGCCAAGATCTCTGCTAATTATTGACAGACTAATAACTATCTTGGCTGCGTTAAGCAAGAGTCCCGGATAATGTGTTACAGCTGTGCGGTGGATGGTGCCAGCTTTTCTGGTCTTACTTCTGTCATGAATTTGTGAATCTGAGGTCAATAAATTTTCTCCAGCACTTGGAAACAGGCTCCTGGATGGTATAATAAGGGAGGGATAGAAAATGCAAAGCATTCATTCTCTTAAGGACTCAGGGCTGGGTTCAGAGGTCCTTACGTCACTCGAATTCCGCAAGCTGCTTGCGGAATTTGGGTGATTATCTGGCAGCACATGTGCGCGCCAGTTGTTATAAGGATCTTCAGACATACGGAACTTAAGGACGTGTATGCTTAAAGATTCGCCCGATACTGCAATCCACCCCCTTACCCACCTAAACTCTGTAAGCTGGACACGGGTGGAATATTTAAATTCTATAGATGGTTTCCGAGTCTCCTGGAATATCTGGGAGACTCCCAAAATTTGAGCAGTTCTCCTGGTATCCTGGGAGAGCCGGCAAATCTCCCACAGAGGGCTTGAGGCTGTGGTTTCATGCAAAGCACAGTCTCAAGTTCCACCCCCCAGCTTAGCAACACTACCATTCATAGTGTTTCTAGGGACTGGGCCGGACCTGATGATCCAATTAGCATCATCAAGCCCCACCCCTAATAATACTATAAAAGCCGCCATTGATGGTCAGCGGGTGGGGCTTTGGGATATGATTTGCATAAATGGTTATTAAGCCCCACCCCCATATCAGATTTAGACCTCTGTGCTTCACAACCCTATCACTCCCCTCTCTCATGTGTTTATGGCAGCGTAAATGCTGCCATATACGCATAAGAGGAGGGAGTGACGCACGGAGGTCTGAATCTGGCTCTCAGTAGCCATTCTGTGAAGGTGAAATGCGTGGTTGGCAGAAGGACCAGCTTTAAGTTGTGTCTGTAAAACGAATCTGATCTCAACATATTTCTTTACTTAAAGAATAATACAGATTTTAATACGATTTTACGCCCGGCGTATTAACACCAGGCGACGGAGGTCTGGATCAGACTCTGTGTGATTAATATTCCCACCATCAATTAATACATTTAACTCAGCTGCTCTAACGAGATGACCAAATCCTACCACCAACAAAGCTCTATAAACACAAGAACGCTAGTGTAAATGTATACATTTTTTAGATACCACAATTTTGGTAGCAAATAAATGTATACATTTACACTAGTGCTTATGTGTTGTGTTTATATACCTAATGGAATAGGCCGTGTGTGTGTGGGGGGGGGGATTTATTTAAATTCTACAGTAAGGTGTGTTTAAGCCTTTACACCCTATACAGATTCTGAGCTGTCCCCGTGTTATGTGGGGTTGGTGCAGCAGTCTTAAAGTAGGGTGCTTCTCTTTATGTGATGGGTGTCGCCCGCACAGGGTTCAACATGCAGCAGGGATCTGGGCCATATTATTACACCTGTATTATATTATATTATGAAAACAGGTTTAAAAGTCAGGCATTCAGGGCAGAAAATGACAGCCTTTAATTTGGTGTGATTAGTCATTTCCCGCTGTCTGTATTTCTGGTGACAGAAAGGTATTTTGCACTGTGATATACGTGAGGTCATGTAATTACACTTGGTAAGGAAGATTAGTTGGTGACTTGTGGGATTTACGTGTTATGGAGCGGGGAGGGAGGAGCGGCCGGTGATATTTCACATGGTAAAATAGTTGTGCGTCTGGAAATATGGAAGACATCTGCTGCATAATTACATTTTCTGCCATATGGGGAGTTCATATAAGTTTCTGTGAAGCTCTGTCTTCTGGGTTGAGTAGGGTGAGATGCATGACTTGCATTAGACATAACAGTTGTGGTATATAATTTAGCAGTGGAGAGCAGCTATGGGGTTCACCTGTTACTGGACTCAGCCACTATTACCTGACCTGTCTACAATGAGGACCATTCTATATTGATGAGGGATAATTGGCCACTGATGTCTTAAAGTCAATGGACCAGCTCCAGACTTTGAAAATTGGAGAAAGCAGGTGGACAGATAGCTGGGCCAAACCATTTTCAGTTTTAGGGGATGTCTAATGAATGTTTTGCTTATAACTCAGATACTGACCAGCTTTACTTTTACGCTGTTATATAGGCTTGGGCTGGGAAACATCACGTCTCATGTATAATACTGTTTGCAACAGATAATTTGTGCCTCCCCTTCAAATCAATATGGTTTTGCCCATGTGTAACTTTCCACCTGGTTTCCTCTTTTATTTTTAAACTGCATCCGATCCGTTTTCACTTATTGTAGAGAACCATTTGTCAGCCATCTTTTGCACTTTGGGCCCGATCCAGAAGTGAGTGTACGGCAACTGTCGTGACGTTTCTCTGCACGATTTTCTTCTGCTCATGCAGATGAGCGAGGGAAGCGCTGAAGGGGCGTGGTCGAATGTTTACGTCAGTGCCAGCTCACCACCTGCGACCTACAGTATTTCAAGCCCTCTCATTAGGATGTGACACGTTGAAAGCATTGTAGAGTGTCAGAAATCGCTGGTGATATATTTGTGTTGATTCATTTCGACATGCAGTAATAAAAAAATACATTAGGAGCAGTCGGATTTGCACTTAACTCACCCGTACAGTCCCACAACCCACCCCCATTTTTAGGAGCCTAATTGCACTTAGGAGTGCCATAGAGCTACCTTAAGTAACCATGCGTATTTTCCTTCTTAAGAATCACAGAGGTTCCCTTACCACGCCCCCACCCCATTTCCTTACCTTCCCTCCCCCACCCACATTTCCCTGTGATACGCCTCCTTTTACTGACCACACGTAGTGAATCTAAGTGGTATGTAAATTGCATATTTCTGATATAGCATATAGGCTATTTCTCAGAATTGCGCACGTAAAAACCGGAACTTCTTAAATCTGAATCAGGACCGTTGTTTGCAATTCTTTTGTGACAGAGGCGCCTGCAATAATCACAGCCAGTTCCAGTCACCATTACACTGTCCTACCCTGTGTTCGGGCTTGTAGTTGCATTTAGCTTAGCTGTTGAGTGCCCATAACAATACTTGCCGTAGTAGCTTCCAATCCAATGGTGCGGTTGTGTGCTTGCTTTCGGAACGCATGTGGCCTGTCCCACATCTACGGTTGATTTGCGAGCGCCTCCGCTTCTGGTCCTGTGATGGCGGAACGAAGGGCAATATACCAGATCGCTTGTTTTTTTCCCCAATAGATTTTCCCTTCAATTTCCCAATAAAAGATGTGAAAGCTGTAACATAGTATATATGCGGACAAAGCATTATTTGTACAGAGAGTGCAGGCCCATAGAAGCATGACACTAGCAGAGACATCTTGTTAGATGTGTGATTTGCATGCACTGTGGAACATTAATATTTATTTGCTTAGGAACATAATGGTCTCCAGAACTTCCAGAATTTCTAAGAAAATGCTTCATGTTAACACATTAATCTTGTGTGTAACAGGCGTGAAAGAGAGACGGTATGGACCAATCACTCACGTGGCAGAGAAACCCATTACCCCTGTCTAATAGGTAGCATTAGGACACTGATTTCGCTCCTCCCAGCCACCTGTCGTACAGTCTCTCAGCAATTCCATGTTGCTCTTGCACAGATGAAGATCCTTCATGTACAGACCTCTGTGGGGCAGGTTCGGTTCTCCCTTGTAGTATCCACAGGCAGGACCATCTCATGGTTATGTGCAATGATCTCCAAGGCTCTTTACTGTAGTATTACTACATTTTTATGTGACCCACAGGGGTTGACATGACAGCCGATTATTCAGGCAGAATTATTCAGTGCTTAACATGTTTCACGTTCACAGACCTTTGTATTAATCATTAATGTAATAACTATTTTCCAGCTCCTCATCAGAGCACCCAAGTGACTGTGTCAGGCTATGAGGCGATTGTGGCCATTTAGGATTTTTCAAGTTTTATTTCTTCAGACTTCAGTTAATGATATCGATATTTCTGAAGCAAGTCATGAGTTACCATGGAAACCACAGCAACATGACATAATGAGGGGAGCGCGAGGCAGCTGACCTGATGGCTTTCTGCTGCCCATGCTAAGAACTGAAGAGCGTGCAGTCACGTTGGGTGCAGATCTCAGCGCATCAGCAGAGGTTTGAGGGGCGTGTTGAGGGAGTGAAGAGGTGGAGTGAAGTAGTCAGTGTACAGTAAGGGCGTGGCCAAACATGTGCACCCAATCCAGAGGTTATAGAGGACTGTTCATGTTCAGAAACTTGCACCTTCTAGAGGTCGTGTCAAGGTCCAGGGGGCTGACCTTCCACGACCCGCGCTATTTCAGACCCTTGCGTTAGACTGTGACACTTCAAACGTGTTACAAAGCGTCAGAAGTCTCTACATGTTAGGTGTTTAATCATTTTACATACAGTAAGATCGTTTTTTTCATGTTTTTATAAAAAATAAAAAACATTTACATTCAGATCAAGACACTCTCATTAATCGTTACCTCCATTTACAGTCATCGGACTGGATTCACAACCCCCGAAATTTTTTACTTGCGTGTCTATTTTTCCGATTCTAGCTACTACGCATATGTAGCAACTATTTTATGCTATCCACGTAGCGTTTCGTTATGTAGATTTCGTACATGTGGTCTTTAAACCGCATGTACGCAATCTCTGTAACTAAACGCTACTTAGATAGCGTAAAATAGTTACTGCGCATGCGTAGTCGCTATAGTCTGAAAAATAGACACATAAGTAAAATATTTCGGGGTTGTGTATCCAGTCCTTCATTACACCCTGCAATTATTTGGCCACGTAGCTGCATTGCGCTTAGCTTCTGTATGTCTGAACGCGATGTGCCGTTATTCTTGCAATCCAAAGACACCATTGTGTTTGCGCTTCTGGATCACATGGCGCCCTCCTCACTTTTACTAACGCATCCACGGCGCGTTCCACCTTTGCTGATTTGCGTCTACCTCTGAATCGGTCCCAATACGTATAGAGCAGCGGCAGAGATGCTTAGGAACGCCCCTCTGATTTCCTAAATCTCAGCTCCTCTCCTCTAATACTTCTATATCCGTAACCTGTCTATAAATATATCCTTCTCTTATGTTTAGAGTGATAATTGGTGATTATTGGTGTTGAAATCTAATTTCATTATTAAATACTAGTGCAGGATAATAAGCTCTGATGTTTCCTGCACTGGCTGGGTCGCTGCTGTGTCTCTAAGGTCACCACTAACCAGTGCTCAGTTAATTGCTTTGGAAATAGTATCCTTGGAAGATTCTTTCCTAGGTCAATGGTGAACTGTAAAACATCCTGTTTATATTCTCTACATGTGGTGTGAATTCCATAAGGAATGTATGGAGCTTTGGCTCCTTCGCTAACACAGGATTATGGGATGAGAATCCAGCTGACTTCTTTCCCAGTGCTTGGGAAAATATATGGGACAAGTCTTGTGACACAACTCACACAAACGATATGCAAGTCCCCATAGCTTGGAGAAGCAATCACAGCTAAGGGAATCCTTGTAGGCATATACTGCATAAGGCATTAGCTGAGAGCTGTGCCTTAAGACATGGTGACATTGAAGACCAGTAAGATGGTCCAGGGCTGCATGGTGTGGCCCTCAATCCATCCAAAGGACCACGTAGCCACGTATAACCTTTGCTTTTTTCTCAAACAATACAGTTGAAAGACACTTTTATGTGCGGTGGGAGTCCCCGCTCCGATGGGCTGCCTTTAGAAATAAAGACAGCTGCAAGTTCCTTTTCAGTTGTCTCTGTTTCGAATGGCAGCAATTTTAGATTTTTTTTTTAAATGAATGGGTGAGTGTGCCGATCGGCATACTCAACCATTCATTTTGCCCGGACTCACCGCAGACAGCTTCCGGAGAGGTAAGTAACTTATTTTAGTGTTGGAGAGAGGTTTTAGTTAGACTCTTAGGAAGGGAGGGTTAGCACCATAGAAGGGGAAGGTTAGGGTCAGGCTGCGGGGAGGGGGGGGTCTTAGGGTTAGGCTATACAGAAGGGACTATTAGGGTCAGGCTAGGGAGAAGGGAGTGTGAGTGTCAGGCTGCGGGGAAGGGAGAGTTAGGGTTAGGGTAATGGAAAGGGAGGGTTAGGGTCAGGTTGCGGGGAGGGGGGTCTTAGGGTTAGCCTATACAGAGGGGACTATTAGGGTCAGGCTAGGGAGAAGGGAGGGTTAGGGTCAGGTTGTGTGGAAGGGAGGGTTAGGGTCAGAATTAGGGGAGGGCTTGGGGTTAGTTTTTAGATTTGCGTATCGGAACACTGTGTTCGGTGCTCCAGGGATTGATTGCTATGCCTCATCAAGGCATAAACAATTGATATCTCAGCCAGTTCGAAACTGCCCTCAAAATTGGGCCGTTCTTTGCGGGGACCCACACTCTTTTATGTGATACCTAAAGAGCTGGGTTCATACTTGTCCAATCCTCTTCAGATCCCACTCCAGACAAGACTGTTTACACAATCCTACAGCAGACCAATTTTGTAGATATAATACTCAATCCATGATATACCCTTGTCCAATTTTACAACAGACCTCCGACACTTTTGCAATTTTCTCCAGACCGCTTTTAAAGGTGTTTCTTCATGATGTCAGAATTGGGAGAAGCGTTGAACAAAGCAGTCACGGGCACAACACACATGTAAATTGGTTGAGTGTTTTGGTGGTCAGGTTCTTATGTCAGACCAGGTGACCAGGATTGGATGTTATGAATGGTTGTGTGAGCATACACACTTATTCAATGTATGACCAACTGGGCAGGTGGAGGTCAGATTGGATGGAAATTATGTAAGTGTATAACCAGCTTTACAAGCTTATAATAGACAAATATGACTGCAGCACAGAAAAGCAGCGGGCTGTAGGTGGCATCTCTATGGGCCGGGTAAGTTTCTCAGGATTTTGTCCAGACCTTTTGGGACTTTATTCAGAGTTGGGAGTCATTTAGTTGAAGTTTGCCATTACAAACAGCTGCAAGGAAAAATCTAATTAAATTGTAGAGCTAATTAGGACCATACACAGGGCCGAATTAAGGGCCACATAGGTCTGGGGCGTAAAGGGCCCATTGGAGTGGGCATAACCAACCATGCATTAGTGTGACTAGTATGGCACCAGGAGGTAATGCTTACTAACACCACTTTAATCCATGAGGGCTCATGAGGCACATCTGCGCTCCACAATGGCGGGTGGGAGGAGCTGCTGTTGCAGTGGCTCCAAAATTGCCCATTTTACATATTAATGTTGCCACAGATCTGCGCAGTAGGAGAGCAGCGACTGAGGAACATGGGAAAACAGCAGTTGGAAGTTACGCAGGCGGCTCAACATCTGGTCATCACATTAATTGGATTTTATCACCGACTGACTTAGTAGGGTGTTCGCTCTGGGTTCCTGGGGACGTGATAGGGATTCAGTGAAGCAGTAGAAGCTAGAAGGATTGATGTATGATCTGCTCATGTGTTAGTGGCCAAAGGGTTTGAAGATATTCGTCAAGGCTTAACTTAACAAGACAAGGCAGGCTTGACTGGACGAAACAAGCTTGACTGGAGTAAGGCATGCTTGACTGGACTTGACCAGGACTAGGTTTAAACTTGACAAGCGTAGTTGAGCTGACCTGGACCTGGACCTGTGCAAAGACTTGACTTGGATCAGCAGGAGAACAATAGCAGAGCGGCACTACTGCAACCAGGTACCTTGAGAGACCAAGTTGTTCTGGCACTGTGGGCACAGTGCTCTGGGTTTAAATAGGGTGCGATGGCTAAGGATTGGATAGTCCGATGTCATGTGCTTCTACTGGCTTGATTCTGGTTGGCTGCTGCAGATCATGTGCACAGATCCAAGTTGGCGGCACCCATGCATCGGAGGACAGTGGTGTTTGGCTCCAGCAAGCCAAATGGAAACATGCAGTGGACATCAGATAGGCCACTACTGAGAATGGCACCTCTCTGGAGGCAGAGAGCGGGCGCACCTGGAGAGAGCAGCTGACGCTGTTTTGTAACAGATTTCTTGATGGGCCTGTTTTCAGATGTAGGCCTGGGTCTGTAGTCTCATCCGTCCCATTGCTAATCCGGCCCTAACCATACACAACTTTTTTTTTTAATCCAGCCTCTGTTGCTTGCGAGTGCATCTTCATCACTAATATTATTAGGTCCACCCAATCTTCTGCTTTTTATACACACAGATCCCCGAGCAAAACAGTCAGAGAGCCCTGGAGCGCATTAGCCTTGTATTCACAGGCTTTCTACAGCCAGGGAGCTACCTTAAGCATAGAGAAGGGACGACTATTCTGTAAACCCAACTAAGAGGGAACGCCCACTTGGTTACTCAGCCCCGCCTCTTTGTCATAAGTGTCATTTTTTTTAAGTGTGGATGGGTCATATGCATTCTGACTGACTAGCACAGATTCTTTCGCACCTTTTGAGTATTGCATTGTGGAAAGAAGTCGCAATCCTGATTACAATGGAAATCACACGTTATTTAAGTTAAGTTAATGGACACCTAGATAGTGTATTACTATGAATCATACATTATGTGTACGTTTACTAGCCATACATACCAGGAGAAATTCCAGGATGTAGGCATAGTGTATGGGGGGGAGGTATACGATTCACGGTTATGCAATGGTCACATTTTCCATGGGGGGGACTGGTGGTAACATTTATAGTAGGTAGCAGGGTACAGAAGTCCCGTGGGGAATGTTCGCCTTGCACTGCGTTCCACAATCGTAAGTCCAGTGGTGTCGCTGAGGAAGTACTTATGATTGTACAGACTCCCATATGTTCATCTCTCGCAGTACAGGCTGTCTATAAACTTGCAGTTTAGGCCCCTTTAATGGAAAATATTTCAATCATTTTCACTTCTTTTTTTTTTTCTTTCTTAACAATATGTTGCATAATTTCCATCAGTGTTATTGTGGTTGTCAGGGTCACCGTGTGACTCACATTTTTACTGTCTAATGCCTCAAACAATAATGTTATACGTCTTATAAGCTGTTATTGTATAGCTGGCCTGTAGTTATGTATGGAAGCGCTGCATGCAGTCCGTATCAACGCAGGAAATGGTCTGCTTTATATTGAAGACCAGTAATATGGAACAGGCGGTAATAGTGAGGCATGTCTGAGCCTACACATGCTGAGCTTCTGAAGAAAGACAATTGCGACACTGCTGTCTCCCTGCACCATATCCCTACCCTTCATTACTATGCTGGACATGTTTAATCCTCCATCCAGACACATATGCCCACTGTCTCCCTCAGACTCGGCCCCAAAATATTATTCAGCTGCCTTTATTTCGAAGAATACTATTACTGCTAAATGTTTAAGGATGAGTTGGTAAGCATGCCACCTGGAAAGCTCACACATTCATTTATTCAGAAACCGCCTGCACACTACACCCGCCACATCATCAGACACTTCACCCGCCGCATTGCTGGAGGTGTGTACTAGGGACAGTGCTAGGGTCAGACTGCAGGGAGGGGGGTCTTACAGTTAGGCTACTTGGAGGAGACTCTTAGGGTTAGGCTGCGGGGAGGGGAGTCTTAGGGTTAGGCTGTGGGGAGGGGAGTCTTAGGGTTAGGCTGCGGGGAGGGGAGTCTTANAGGCTACGGGGAGTGGTTTCTTACGGTTAGGCTACGGGGAGGGGAGTCTCAGGATCAGGCTATGGGGAGGGGAGTCTCAGGATCAGGCTATGGGGAGAGGGGTCTTAGGGTTAAGCTACAAGGAGGGAGGGTTAGGGTCTGGCTGCAGGGAAGGAAGGGTTAAGGTCAGGCTGCGGGGAATGCAGGGTTAGGATTAGGGTAATAGAAAGGGTAGGTTAGGGTAGAAAAAATACTCACTGGGCCCGATTCAATTAGCCGCGATGACGATAAAAAAGTATAGGGAGGGGAGTGTTAGGTTTAGGCTACGGGGATGGTAGTCTCAGGATCAGGCTACGGGGAGGGGGGTCTTAGGGTTAAGCTACAAGGAGGGAGGGTTAGGGTCCAGCTGCAGGGAAGGAAGGGTTACGGTCCGGCTGCAAGGAAGGAAGGGTTAGGGTCAGGCTGCGGGGAATGGAGGGTTAGGATTAGGGTAATAGAATAGAAAGGGTAGAAAAAATACTCACTGGGCCCAATTCAATTAGCCGCAATACAAACTGTACACATACAGTTTGAAAAATGGGCAACCTGTATGGGGTACCCATAAAAGTCCATAATTGTGAAAATATGCCTGTGTGAAGCTAATTAAATTGGTCCCACTATACGCCGTGCAGTCTTTACTCCGGGAATAATTGTTTGTTTCTCCTCCTCTAGACAGGAGTAATCGATGTAAGAGAACTTTCATAAATTCAGAGGTATGAAACAGCCCTTTCGAAAAAGGGCCATTCGTACCGCAGACCCACACCCCTTTCAAAGGCAAGGGATGGTTCGGCTTAAACACTTTGGGCTGGATCCAGACTTAAGTAAGTGCTTGAAATTAGTTACTCCTGGGCTAAACCATGTTGATTGCAGGTGGAGTTAAGGTAATTGTATTCTTTGCATGCAGGGATATATCTTTGAATTGCTTACTGCACACAGATACTGACCAGCTTTACTATCACGCTGTTATTTAGACTTGAGATTGGAAACATCACCTCTCAACTCTAATACTGTTTGAAATAGATAAAATATGACTCCCCTGCAATCACCATGGTTTAGCCCAGGAGTAACTCATTTCAAGAACTTACTTAGGTCTGGATCCAGCCCTTTCCCCTGGGGAAATATATTTATATGCCCCAGCACTCTTGACTCTTGCCATTAACCAGTAATTGTGCCATTCTATCTTTAAAATAAAATGATTAGATTAGAAATGTAAACTAGCAGCCAGGACCCCATTAGTAGAATCACCACCGAGAGCGCACACATGCCTGCAAGGTCTAGTGGCGCTCCCACATGTGAGTGTTATGACACTCCGGGTTTACCTGGTGAGTACCGGAGTGGTCAAAGAGAGAGTAGCTGTGGTACCCCGGGATTACCTGGAGGGAACCGAGGTGACCACCAAGGAGACAGGCAGAGTGAACGAGAAGGTTTCCGGGGACCGGAAACTTTACTATCCAGGGGGTCTTCACCAGTACCCCTGATGGTGGGGATGGAATTGGCTGCGGCCTGATAGCTTGGACGGTCCCCGGTGAACCAGACTCGTGGAAAGGGGAGAAACACCAGGAGTGAACACCGGACAGGAGGGACGGGAGTAGTCGATAGATAGAGGGAGTAGTAGTCCGGAAGCGACCGGACTGTAACGGACAACACAGAACACTTAACGCAGCACGTGGGACAGAAGAGCGTTCACGAGACGGTACACGACGTACTAGGGCGGTCGCACACTCAAGCACACAGCGGTGCCTCCGGAGAGGTAACATAAACATCCACTCGAGGTAAGGATAGGAACTGCAGGGAAGGTAAGTACGAGGTAGGTAAGAGAACTGGGGCTGGAAACACTAGGGTGTAAAAGGCAGGATACAAGGCAGGTAAGTAGGTCAGGCAACGGTCAGATCACTAGGCTGGAAGCACTAGGCACACAAGGTATAGCAGGTCACAGAACTGAGAACACAGACTCTATAACCGGCGCAGGGGTGCTGTCAGAGGAAGACTAAATACAGTCTGCTAGATGGTGATTGGCCAGCAACCCCAGGATCCAACCCAGGAAGTGACAAGCAGCAAAGGTATAAGGATGGGAAGGCAGAGCGCACGGCTGAACGGGAGAGCGGCAACACGTGCAGGTAACCAAGGAAGCTGTAACTAGGGAGCCCCAGGCGCGCTGGAGCTAAGGTAAGCAGACGGGACGGGAGCCGGCGCGTGCAGCTTGCCGTTTAGACGGCAGCTGTAACATTTATATGATACCATATTATATGTGAACACAGGAAAACACGGAGGGCCACAGGTGATGTCTATGACAAGCCTCTCTGGTATTACTGGACACGTGGCAAGGAGCACCACTGCTAAGGCGGGTGCTTGTGGAAGGGACTGACAAAGTTATAAGGCATATTAAAGTTAGAAGATGACAAAGGGGGGTTATTGTAGAGTTATCCAGTTAAGGAGGAATAAAGAGCTTTATTTTGTGGAACATAGAATAAAATACCTCCCCTAATAAAGCTCTTTATTTCTCCTTAATTGTGATCAAATTTTTCCCATACCATTATTTCCACCATTGTAATATTTCCCTTCTATAATTAGACTCTATACAACAAATAACATACAGACCGGTTCACAAGCTATTCTGGCCCAGATGGGTTTCCGGGAACTGGAACGCCCCTCCCGCTGCTTTGGCCTATAGGTCACCGGTTAGTTAAACCAATAAATGAGACAACTTGTTAGATTGGGAAAAGTTAACAGTATAATGTTACTGTCCAAACTCAAGATTTTTCCACATGCAAACGTCTTCATTAGCAGGTTTTAATCCTTTCCCTGTAGGTAGAGCCAGGTTGTTTCACTTGACTCGTTTCTTGGAGTGAAGCCTCATTTGTGAACAATGTTGGTGTTGTTACAATCACTTCGGGTTTCTCTCATTTATTTATATAGCATCAGCAAATCACACATCTGTGTACCAGAACAACTGATTGTTAATGTAGTGACGGTAATGATATTGAATGGTTTTCTGAGCGGTTGAGTTGCCTGAGGGACGTTTCACATTCTTGCCAGGTGAACTTGGGACAAGCTGGGGAATTCTGATACATTGAAGGAGGTTTATGCCGCCAGTTATACACACACACACATATTGGGCTGGATCCAGACCTAAGTGAGTGTTGCGATCGAGCGCATATCGTATTTTAAGCTTGCGTAAATACTATGCACTCCCCCGGACACTCCCATGAAACGGACGTACTTTTGCTGAGTTACGACTACCAAACCCTACCTTAACTTTTCAAAGCGTAACCACGTCGTACGTAACCAAGTCGTACGTACCGATCTGACGGACGTAACTGACTAATCCAGCCCATACTGTACGATTTAAATGCCACCCGCCGCCTACTGTGCATAATTACGGTAGTCACATACGGTTGCGGTCGACCACAGATACGTTATATAACTTCCAACATACGCATGCGCAGAACGTAAAAACAGCCGTAGTTACGCTTGCAGCTAAGGGTCAAAACGCTGTCGTACTTAGTTCTGGATCTGGGCCATTATTATTATTATTATTACTGATAATTATTTATAAGAAGCTACATGGTATCCACAGTACTGTACAGAGGCAGTAGTAAAGACAATAAAAACATATACATTATAATATTTAAGACAGGGTACAAATTCGTTAAAATAGGGAATGCAATCCCTATAATAAAGTACAGTACAAAAATAGCAGAATGATATGAAGGGAAGATAAAGGAGCAGGATATGAGTGCAGGAGCGGATGAATAAGGGGAGATATAGACAGTAGAGAGAGGGTGAGAAGTGATGAGGAGAAGATTGAGGGGGAGGCCCTGCTCATAAGAGCCAACATGCTAAGTGGGAGGGAAGAACAAACAGGAGACACAGGGATGAAGATGGGGAGGGCAGGTAAGTTTAGGTGGATGAAGAGGTAGGCTAGCCTGAAGAAATGGGTTTGAACGAGCGTTTGAAGGATAGGAAGGTGTTGGATTGCCTGATAGGTTGTGATAGGTGGTTCTGATGCAGAGGAGCGGCCCATAACTCAGGATATCATGATATGACTCGGAGGAAAGAGGTGTGCAAAGCTCATAGAGGCATTCCAAAGCCTCTCTGAAACTGCTTCATGATTATTATTCATGCATTATTATGAAAGCTTTAGGCTTGGATGTAACTATACATAAATTTTGACATAACCTCGGCCGATAATGGAATTCTCTCCAATAATTTACTAATGGTGCAGATAACATAAAACCGCGGCTGATCCAGTCAGCAATTATCTTCTATCTGTCTCGCACAATACAGAATAAAATGTATGACTGGCTACTGTACCATAAGTGCTGAGGTAAATAATCATTTTGGGGGTCTTCATAATTATCTTTATCTAGATCAGGGTTGCTGACTCTCCTGGAATATTCCGGTGACTCCCGAATATTCGGGAGGCGAATTTCCCACGAGAGGCCCCTTTGCCTCTCATTATAGTAATCCCTAGTGTTACTAGGGATGGGCCGGACTTGATGACGTGATTTTCGTCATCAATCCTCACCCACCCCATGGAACACTATGAATTACAATAGTGATGGACGGGGTGGGGGCTTAATGGCGTGATTTGCATAAATCACATTAAGCCCTGCCTCCATACCGGCATCTATCTCTTCCCTCCAAAATCTCCCAGAGGGAAGAGATAGGAAGCGGGAAATCCTGATCTAGACTTAACATATAAATAAGACAGTAACAACTCTACCAAATGTCAGCTTGTTTACCTGTAGCAGTTGGTTTTGGTTTGTCTTTTAAATGTCTTTGTTCTGCTTCATTTAGCATGTTGGAACTCTCTTAGGTCACATACTATAATTTACTAGTACTGTCCTGCCAATATAAAGATAATTACAATAACATGCTCTATATGGTTGTTCTAAACAACAACAGTAGTCTTTTTTTTAAAAGAAACAAAGAAACCAATATATTGCAGCTAGGGTATGAAGATTGACATATATGTGTGTGTGTGTGTGTGTGTGTATATATATAT
>WWET01001573.1:213354-234148 GCA_011038615.1 Limnodynastes dumerilii | reverse complement strand
TCCCCGCCCCCCTGTGGCTGTGCACTGGACACGCCCCCTGTGGCTGCGCACTGGACACGCCCCCCTGTGGCTGCGCACTGGACACGCCCCCCTGTGGCTGCGCACTGCACACGCCCCCCTGTGGCTGCGCACTGCACACGCCCCCCTGTGGCTGCGCACTGCACACGCCCCCCTGTGGCTGCGCACTGCACACGCCCCCCTGTGGCTGCGCACTGCACACGCCCCCCTGTGGCTGCGCACTGCACACGCCCCCCTGTGGCTGCGCACTGCACACGCCCCCCTGTGGCTGCGCACTGCACACGCCCCCCTGTGGCTGCGCACTGCACACGCCCCCCTGTGGCTGCGCACTGCACACGCCCCCCTGTGGCTGCGCACTGCACACGCCCCCCTGTGGCTGCGCACTGCACACGCCCCCCTGTGGCTGCGCACTGCACACGCCCCCCTGTGGCTGCGCACTGCACACGCCCCCCTGTGGCTGCGCACTGCACACGCCCCCCTGTGGCTGCGCACTGCACACGCCCCCCTGTGGCTGCGCACTGCACACGCCCCCCTGTGGCTGCGCACTGCACACGCCCCCCTGTGGCTGCGCACTGCACACGCCCCCCTGTGGCTGCGCACTGCACACGCCCCCCTGTGGCTGCGCACTGCACACGCCCCCCTGTGGCTGCGCACTGCACACGCCCCCCTCTGGCAAAGAGCACTGTGCATTAGTAAGTACCCATAATAATTATCACCTGTCACATGACATGCTGAGGAGCAACCTCCAGAGAGATTTTGAAACCATTTCTGTTTTGGAGAAATGTTCCTTTTTTAAATTAATTTAGAGATTTAAAGCTTTATGAAAGTAGAGATTGGAAATGAAATATATATGATATAGCAATGCAGTTTTGATGAATATAGATATAAAGGCTCCTTTATTTCTGGGTCTTCAGCGCACTTCTGTGTTTCTTTCTTGGAATTAGGCTTTGAATCTTGGATATGGAGCATGTTTTATAGACATTTATGTAATGAACCAATATTGAAACTTGAGTTTAGTTCAGTGTCCAGGGAGAAGAACATAACAGGAAGAGGCTTGTCAGCAATGTCAGATAGTGACTCAGGAAGCTGTGAATATATTGTATCATCCTCATTAGTCACCTGCTGTCTTACAAATATGTAGAGGAGGAGGAAGGGAAGCATTTCAGGACCGAGCCTCAGGACAATGCAAACCGTCATTTGTTTCAGCCGTCCCAGCAACACAAGGACATCCAGGTATCTGAGGAATATATTAGGATAAAGCAGCTAAGTACCACAAGATTGTTCCCATAAATGTATCAAATGTCCCTGTCGCCTGCGTGTAGAGGATGCAGTAAATGTAGAATATTGGTTCATCATGAACTAGTTAGCATCACAACAACTTGTTGCTGTATCTCAGTGATGCTTTTAGTGCTCAGTAAGTTGATATTCAGTAAATCTTTATTAGTGCAGACAATGTGTATTCTACAGGCTTGTCTAGTCCAGTCCTAGGCAACTTTCAGCACTCCAGCTGTTGTGAAACTACAACTTCCAGCATGCTTCAATAGCATTGTCTTTATATGCAGGCACAACTTTCTAGATCAGCTTAGTGGGATGGAAGATTATTGTGTGTGTAGCAAATCTGATTATAAAGAAGACCATTACCAACTGTGGAGAGAGAAAGTTGTACAATCCTATTGTATAATGTGTACTATGTATGGTTATAAATAAAGTAACTGCATAAAGTTCTAAAGATGTTTGAGTAGTAAGTATACCAACTGTCTTGGAATAGCTAGGAGACTTAAAATTCAGTGAATCCAAGGCACCATTTCACGTGCCACATCTTTTGTAGTGATGTGTGGGGGCATGGATGGCTTCATGTTAAAAATTTCCTGAACCACACTGTGGAACACTGGAGTGCACCGTGGGGGTGGGCTTAATGAAGCGCCATAAGACCACACCCCCACACATTGACATGTTTCATTTGGTAGACAGAAAATTTGTTGTCAAGTGCATTTTGTATTTAATTCAGTGGAGACAAATGGAGAACAGTTTAAATTACATTCAATTCCCTTGGAATATCAGGGAAATTATTAGCATATAGTTTTGTTGTGTTTTTGTGGTAATGTCTGCATTGTGTATTACATAACACTTTCAGCTTGAAACACTTTATAAGAGAGACATACCTTGCATTCCTTGTTTGTCTCAAGCCACTAAAAGGAAACGTAAAACGTTTTAAAAAAAGATCATAATCCCAGATGAAAAAAAGTCAGAAATCTGTGTTTTGCTGTCAGTTGATGTCAGTTATTAGATTCTTTGCTTTAGCACTGAGTCTGGTCTGTGGATATTAGCAACATTATTGTAACAAAGATAAAAATAAATATTTGCTATGTTTGCGGAGCTGTGGGTTACAAGATGTGGAGAACTGATCCAGGGTGTGAGAGTAAGGGCGAAACAGGTGCAGGTGTAGACCTGAGCAAACCCATGTTACAATGTGAGAGGTGCAAAGGAATTGGAGTATTTCAAATACTGCATATTTTATGTTCAGTCTGTAATTTAGAGTTGAGCTAGGAATCTACACCTCAGTTATAATTAGTTTAATAGTTCAGCATGGTTTTGCTCAGGTCTATCCTTGCACCTGTTTTTCCCCTTACTCTAAAAGTCTAAACTAAACACACAAGAAAAGTGGACCAGGCACAAGTGATTCCTATTTTTTGGACTTTAAATCCTCATAATACAGGATGGTGCACCGAGAAATTAAATATAGTGTACAACAGTGAATATACTGCAATTCATCCTGATAGGTGGTCAGAAATGTCAGTCTTCTAATTTAGCCAATTAGAACATTTCAATGGGTATTTAAACTCTCAATTGGCAATTCACCAATTGATGCCTCTGACGAAGCAGTTGTGAAACGCGCGTTAGGCTGTACGGGTGTTGTGCACAAGCACCCGTTTTTATGCCTATTTTGTAATCTGGCTGCAATTTTTTAGATTAAAAATACTAGATAGTTGATCTGGATCTGTGTCCCAAGCGGGAGATAGCCGGATAATTAGCAGCACGGGCAGCAGAGGAGACAGATAACTCTCCATGTGTCTCCTCTGACATACATGATTCACTGCCTGAGCACTATATGGTGTAAAACATTTGCAGATTTGGAGAGGCTAATAAAGCCCCAATTATAAGTGGCATGCTAAAAATCTTCCCCACGCTATGATAACCAAGGCTTAACTTAAATGCTACAGTATCATTGATACAAATATGAACGGCAACAATTGTTGCAAATATATGCTACAATACAGTGAATAGCAATGCTTTAAACATGAAACAGACACAGATCTGAGCAACTATTTTATTTCAAGAAATTAATAAAATGCTAGACAAATACATATAGGTTCTTTATTTTCAGTGGTTAACACTGTGTAAAATAGAATTTTTTATCTTTATTTCACAACAGTTTAGTGTAAAATAAGAGATATCATATCACATTATTTTTAATGGTTATAAATAAAGATGCATTAAATTTTAAATAATAAAACAGATATTTTTAAGAATAACGGTGACTTAGAGTGCCCTATAGAGAAATCTCCTATTAGGGAAGAGCTTCTATCTTCCTTAAACAATTTCTAAAAGTCTAAACCCTGTTATTCGGGATCAGGAACGGCAACATGGGGCGGGGCTTCAGGACATGATTTATGGAAATCACAAGTAAAGTCCCGCGCCTGTCTAATAAAATCAGCCATTCATAGAATTATTAAGGATGGGGCAGGCCTTAATGTCATCAAGTCCCTCCTATCCTTAATAATGCTCGAGGCTTGTGGCAGTGATTTACATGTAGTCACTCCCTCTTTTTCCCCCTCTGGGGTTTGTTTCCCGACTGTTGGAAGTCTCCGGCCAGTATCCCTCCAGTAATAAAAATTAGTAGTTCTAGTGCAGCTTGTAAAATATAAATACGACCTGCTTTTATTTTATAATTACCAGTTTTTCTAATATTGCCATCCCGTCAACAGCCGTCAAGATTTATAACATTTCACTTTATTCATTAGAATAAAAAACAAAAACAAACCATCAGAAAATCTCTCACACAGAGAAACAATCCAAGAAAACCGATTCCTAATGTAATGCTCTTCTACATGATGGGACAGCTCTTCATGGAAACATAATCCTGGTAATTGAATGAGCCATAGAGAGATTATGGGATAACTTTATTTAATAAATAGATGCCAACTGCCTGAGGTTATTTGGTTGTAGATCTGGGCATGTTTTCCAGCTTTCCCCCGGTGGATCCTGAGTCACGGTGTTTGCTAACAGTTGGGCAGAGAACTGCATGATCCTATAATGTGCATGATATAATTTGTATACACCCATTGAAAACTATGACTTAGTGAATGTAACATCAGAATCTCCATAATAACAGCCCTAATATCTGGATGTCAATTAGTAGGTGACAATTTCTGAGAGGGAGGAACGGAAATGATGTACGGCAAATGGACGGGGTTTGATTGCTTAATGGTTTAATTTGACAAAGGGTGTGAGAAATCACTGGGATTTGCTTCTAGATAATTTTTATTAGCATAGTATATATACAAACGCAACACTTTATTAATGGTAAGAAAACAAAAACACAGTAATAAAACCAATATTCAAAGAGAAGAGATGCACCCACTGACAAGCTTCTAATCTACAAGGCAATGGGATGGTGATGTATGATTAGACCCTGCGACATGACCCATTCCATGAGGTACACAATGCTCTGCTCCAGAGCTTCCAATAGGCTTATACTATGGTAACACCTGTGTTGAAGATTTTTAAACATCATTTAATTCGATAAAACCAGGTGAGTGACAGTTGGAAGCTCAGGAACAGACTATTCTATATGTAATATGTTGGAAGATCACCACATCTCACGCCCGTATCCAGGACTTCTCCCGTGCTGCACCTCTGCACTGGAATGACCTCCCTCATTCAGTCAGACTCTCGCCCACATTACAGGTCTTCAAGCGTTCACTCAAAACGCACCTGTTCAGGTTAGCCTACCCCTCCTCCACTTAACATCCTCACTGCATCCTTCATCTATCCCTTCTCTTCCTTCCCCCTCTCCTTCGCTCACACCAGCAGTCCACTTCCTTCCTCCTCCTTATGTCTTCTGTAAGTTCTTCCCTCCCACTTAGTGTGTTAGCTCACGTGAGCAGAGCCCTCCATCCTAGTCTTGTTCCTTCCTCCACCGCTCCCCCCTCACTTCGTACCCTCTTGTCCCCCTCTGCTAGCCTATTACCCTTTCCCCACCTAGTGGCTCCCTCTCACTGCGCTCTATCCCATGCCCCTTGATCTTCCAAGCTTGACACCTCGCATTTTGCCTTGTGTTCTGTGCTTGCTAACTTATTGTAATTTTGTGATATTTTTATATTCATATTGTATTTAATATGTACTATGCTGTCCCTGTATGTCTGTTCTGTATTTTGTTCTATTTTGTACGGCGCTGTGGACACTTGTGGCACCTTATAAATAAATGATGATAATAATAATAATGATGTTAGGTGTCACATATTGCATATTAATTCAGCCAGATTGCTTGGAAATAAGTACTTAGGGATATATTAATCTATTAAAAAATGTTACTTATAGCAACTAATCAGATTCTAGCTTGTGTTTCTAATACAGTTACAATTTGATTGGTTGTTATGGGCATCATCTGCACTTTTATTCGTTAGAAGCTTAATTCAGTATGCTCTGGAATAATTTAGCATAATGCATGTTTTTTTTAGGGTATGTTAACAATTTGTTTTAAAATCAAAGAATTTGTATTTTATACCCTTTTATGCAGGTTTTTAAACCATAGACTCGGATCCAGACCTCAGATTCTCCTCTCTATTCTGTGTGTTGTGCGATTGGAATGTACACGAAATCCCCCTCTGACCTGAGTTCCAACAGCTGACACAACAGGGGGCAGGGTTACACTCACAAATGTACGGTATTGGCGTGCTAACGAACTGCGCGCCTATCTAGACTTCCAAACCTGCCACCATTTTATGTTTGCACGAGTCAGAAAACATAAAGTACGGTATTAAAGGCCTTTCTGTGCAAGGGGAGCGATCGCATAAATGCTTGAATATGGCGCACCTGCGATTACAGATCCAACTCAAGTTTTCATGCATACAAACCAGATATCTGGTTCCGATCCATACTCCTTATCACAGCTCTGTTCCACCAAAAAAGTTATAGATTTACTTTAACCTTTAAATTCAGAATAAGGTCCGGATTCACAGTTACGTAGTTTTCTGACGTTGTTTTAAGAATTGAGCTACTACACATGCGTAGTATCTTATTTACGCTATCTATGTACCATTTCTGTACGTAGATTGCGTAAAGCAAAACTACGTTACTGTGAATCTGGACCTAATTTATTATTATTTGCAAATTAGGTTTTTGATTGAATTATTTTGGAATAAAAATAAATCTTAAAGGATTAATTAGTAATGTGTGCAAAATTTTGGATTCATGAAATAAATTGTAGAACAATAGGTGTCACTTAGTCATTCAAGTAATAGAATATTATGCCACAAGGGTATGATATAGACTTAGTGAGATAAAGAATCCTGCTGTGTATTGGAAAGTCTGATGCATAAGATTACGAGTACAGTGTAAATGTTAGTGAGGCTTGTGCCACTCTCAATGAGGCTCTGTTCTCTGGCTAGGATCACTGACTGCATGGGAAGGGTGCTCACTTTAAGACTCAGGGGTTAATGATCTCCACTATACAGGAATTTCTCAGTATTCCCTGCTTAGGACTTGTTAGAGGGCTATTTAATCTGGCTTCTAGGTCATGTCAGAGGGAATAATAGACCATTTCCTTGCACAGAATAGACCATGGGAATATAACCGGGCTTGATAAGTTACAGAAAGGCGAGCTTGTGTTTAGTGTTCATAAAGAGGAGTTGTTTTTGGGATAAAGAACGTCTTCATTTGGATATTTCAGTCGCTGTTCAATTTACATGAGGAAGGGCAGATGCTGACCTGCATTGACCTTAACTGCTTCCTACCCACCCTTGTCCCTCCATGTGTGTATAATGATGTATAGGGGATATAACATCTTCTGCTATTTTCAGATTTTGTGTTCTGACGTTAAGGGAAAAGAATAGATTTATGTTGGTATTCTTTCCCACACAATAACCCAGCTTTATAGGGCCGGATCTAGAATTAAGCGCATGCAATGCTCGTAAGTCCTCCGAAGCGCAGTTACACAAGCGCAGTTCTAAGTTCCGTATGTGCACTAGTAGTACACCCCCCTCACATGCACATCCCTTACATACCATGGACCCTATCTTCTATTTTACTCCCCCTCCCCCTGTAAAGTTGGGGGGATGGGGAATGGCCCTATTTCGATAGAGCTGTTATCTTCTAGCCATTTCTAGCCAGGAGGCAAAGCAATCGATCCCTGGAGCACCGAACCCAGTGCTCTGAATGGTAAATATGAAATCTAACCCCAGCCCTTTCCCTAATCCTTTACCCTAAACCTCCCTTCCTCGCAGCCTGACACTAACCCTCCCTTCCTCGCAGCCTGACACTAACCCTAAACCTCCCTTCCTCGCAGCCCTTTGATTTATTATTGTAAAACAATAAGCAGACTGCCAACTAACATGTTATTCATATAGATAAAAAAGAAGAAAAAATACATATTTTATTTGTATAACCTTTCACGGATAAATCTGCCCAACATGAGTAATACAGCAACAATATTTGTCATATTTAATTAAACCAATTTAACTAGAAAAGAATTAGAGTAATGTCAATTATTTGTCTCTGAAAAATAGGGGTGTGGGTCTCTGCTGAGAACGGCCCTATTTCGAAGAGGAAAATAAATCAATTCCTGGAGCACCAAACACGGTGCTCCTAATGGTAAGTAAAAAATCTAACCCCAACCCTTTCCGTAATCCTTACCCTGACCGTCCCTTTCCATGACCCTTCCCCTACCCCTCCCTTCCTCGCAGCCTGACCCTAACCCTAACCCTCCCTTCCTTGCAGCCTGACCCTAACCCTCCCTTCTTCGCAGCCTGACCCTAACCCTCCTTTCCTCGCAGCCTCACCCTAACTCTAACCCTCCCTTCCTCGCAGCCTGACCCTAACCTCCCCTTTCATGGCCCAAACCTTCCCTTCCCCAGAGCCTAACCTCAAGACTCACCCTAACACTAAAACACTAAATGAGTAAAATAGCTGCCTATACGAAATAGAAACAGACGAATAAGAGCTTTCGGCTGTCTCTACTTATGAAAGACAGAAATAGTAGCGGGGACTCGTACTGAAAATTTGGCTGGTGCGTGATGGAACATCCACCGTTAGTGCTTAACCAAGCCCCTACTGTATGATTGAAATAGTCCCCTGCCCACAATGTGTACACACTGGACATGATCCAGACCCCTGCGTGCTTTCCATGCATGTGGTGGTCTTACAGTTTACTTGGAAGAGGGGAGTGAACTCCCCTCTCTTGTTTGCATATTTGTGTGACTTATGCTGCCATAGGGCACTCATAACTATTTAAACCCTCCCCACATTGAACCATTTAAATTCTTCCCCTCGCCCACCTTCGTACCACAGCCCTTTTCCTCGCAATTCTTATTGTACAGAACAGAGTTCCGTACGATAAGTGCCCTATATGACTTCATTGTGACTTCCAATTTTCTTACCCTGTTTTAATACATTGTAGCCTCACCTCCAGCTGATATAACTGACCATTATGAGTCTATGGAGAATAGCTTTACACATCTCAATGTGACCTGGACCAACATGTGCATCGTTCATGATCAACCCCATTCTCCTTGTGCTATTACTTGAGCTCTGTCCATTTTATTGGGACATTGGACCATCTGCAATTTTCAAATCATTCCACAGATTGTTGATGAGATTAAAACCCAGGGCCAGATTAAACTGCAGGTTTGGAAAAATGGAGATGTTGCCCATAGCAACCAATCAGATTCTAGCTCTCACTTTCCTGTTACATAATAGAGAATGTCAGCTAGAATCTCCACTCGCAGCTCACTAAATCTCACAAACATTTTTTTTTACTTTTGTTTCATTCTTAAGACATTGGGCTGGATCCAGACCTTGTTAAGTGCTTGAACCTAGTTACCCCTTTGGCTACACCATGTTGATTTTAGGGGGAGTCAAGGTAATTGTATTCTTTGCATGCAGGGATATATCTTTGAATTGCTTACTGCACACAGATACGGACCAGCTTTACTACCACACTGTTATTTAGACTTGGGATAGGAAACATCACCTCTCATCTCTAATACAATTTGCAACAAATAAAATATGACTCCCCTGCAATGAACATGGTTTAGCCCAGGAGTAACTAAGTTCATGCACTTAACTAGGTCTGGATCCAGCCCATTGTCCTGTCCAAATGAAACGGATTTCTTTATCAAAGAGTTTTTTGCGTCTTGACCGGCAGTAGGATCTCATCCCATACATTAAGAGGTTCACAGCCATATCATTCCAATTTGCATAAGGATTTCACTACATCATTTAGAACTAATTATAATAATCTAAACTATGTGTAATAACTTAATTATAATAAATTTGAACTAATTATAATAAGTTGATATAATTAAAATAATTTGGTCTAATTAGAATTAATTTAAAGAATGAAAATTATTTTTAAGTAATAACAATTTGTTTCACCCATGTGTCTAATTTGACAAAATGTGAGAAAACATCAGGTTACTGTCCCTGCTTCAGACTGGTATTAGTGAGACAGCTGGATAATGTTGTACTATCCCTTTGATATATTATTGGTAATTATGGAGATAATGTAGTTATTGTTAATAAAACAGATGTAAAAGGTACATGTGGTACTCAGTGATTCTTGTTGCTGATACATGAATGTAGTAAGGGGACTGAACAAGGGCTTATTGTGCACTTGACAGTGTATTGCCGCACTCAATCTATTGGGTCTGTTCATCGCCCTTGCGGCTGAATCCTATTTGCATATGCCTCAGCGGTGAAACTTTAAATGCATCAATTTAAGAAATACGATTGGTTCTCTCACTTTGGATTTCCCTACCACATTGGTAAATTACATCTGCTATAAGAAATATTATGGTAATCATTCCATAAACTTTGTGCCGGGTCAGAGTCTGTGGCACAGATCTAGATTTCCATATTTGTATTCCCAAGCAAAAGGTTCGGACAGATCCACAAACAATGGGCCTCACTATCCAGAGATCTGTGTGTTCCATTGTAATGCATTCACAGGATAGGTACACATTAATTGGGGGGCGTCTATACTGTACATAGTATTAAGAAGGAACACCCACCTGTGATGAGTGCAGGTCACTGTTGCGAATGGCCCTATTCGCTCGGCTGGGCAAATGATTGCTTATGTCTCGAAGAGGCATAGTAATGGAACCCTGGAGCACTGAACACAGTGAAAGGTAAGTAATTAAGCTATCGCCAACCCTCTCCCTAACCCTAATCCTAAGTCTCCTCCCTGCAGCCTAACCCTATGTCTCCCCCGCAGCCTAACCCTAAGTCTCCCCCCTTTCCCTGCAGCCTAACCCCTAGTCTACTAGTCCACCGGCGCTTGGTTCTGTGCATATGGGCTGTATGTAATAGTGCGCACAATCCAAATATAAAGCCACAGAATTTTCTTTGTTAACTTCAAATAAATTTCTAATTTTGTAAAATAATGAAGTCCGAAAAAGGGAAAAAAACTAAAAGAGAAAAAAGTTTTATATCATAAAAACACACCTTAAACTGCTACTTAAAAAATATAGGATATAATGGCTACACAGGTGCTTCTAGTACAATAAAAAGTATAACAGTAATAAGAATATAGAACTCACATGTACACATGATCTTACAAAATCAACTAATATAATCAAACACCTGCAACGTCTGTGGTTAGGTTGTCAATTGATCTCATCAAAGAATTAAGACACTTTGGGCCTGATTAAGTTAATCGCCAAGGCCCCATTGTTTTGGTTGCGAAGGTAAGTTTCCTTAAAACCAGCTATCACGGTAGCTGAAATATGCAGATTCTTAATATGCACCTCTATGAGGATCGTATTAAAATCTTTGACCAAAATAACGTGATCTTTGCGCTTAATTGAATCGGGCCCATTATGTTTTACTAATACTCTGTGGCTCCTTAGTATACGAAATGGGAAATGCAAATAATAAAGTAGATGTAGGTAGTATTGTATCTAGGTGAAACTATGTAAAAGTCATTAATTAGCAGCATCCATAAATTGACAGGAAGTTTGCAAAAGATGTAAATATACCTCAGAGAACAAGATAAAATAGTGTATCCTGCCAGTCATTGGACCCTACCTTGTGTAAGTCCCCTTCCGCACCCATCTATGAAACAGGGCATTTGTTACCTATTTCATTTGCTGATCTGGGGGTAACTGCTGGGTTGAATGATGTATTTTTCCTTCAGAAGAGTGGAGCCTGGTTGCAGGGTTGCTGAGCTTGTTATGTCCAGGCAGATCCTGCTCCCGGTGCTTGGCTCCCTTCATATCCACTGCTGAGTGCAGCGGTGGTATAATGATGAAACTCCTTTCAGGCCCTGTGTTAGTAGCGATGAGTCCAGAGATCTCTGCAATATACACACAATTCAACGCGTTTCGCCATGTAGGTGGACTTCGCCAGTGATTATATTTGAATGACTTTATGCAGCTTTATGATGATAATTGTATCTTAAGACATGAGTAATACTGAGGGCTGTTTGAAGCATTTGTGATATATACTCTTTGCTGTAGAGCGTCCGCATTTATTTTTGTGTATTTGTTTTGCAGTTACCTGGCCGAGCAGTGCTGGAATGGCGGATTCATCTACCTGATCATGCTGCGCCGCATCAAACGCAAAGCTCCTCTTCCTCCTTCCAATGGCGGCCAAAGCAACACCTGTGAACCCAAAGCAACCAGTTCTACCTCACAGCCAAGCGCTAAAGTGGCGCAAAATGGAAAGCGAACCAGGAAATTTGGAGTCATCTCCAGGACACTGGGTAAGGACAGCAAGGAGAGTGACACGGCACAGGAGGTCGTTCAGGAGAATGGGCATTGCCATCCCATGGAGGTCGATGGAGGGCACTCTAGTGAGGAGGCTTCTGGAGTTAATCATCGCACAAGACAGGACTCTCAGAGCAGCTACGACGAGGAGAAGAGTGATCACCATGTTTTACCGGCCACAAGGACCTCAACTAAACCAAGTGACTCTTTTACCCAGGTAAATTCTTAGCGTGTAAAACCATATATTCATTTTATCATCTGTTCCCAGTTAGGATTCCTTTACTCAATAATAATGAACAATCAATGGATAATGTGCCTGATCAAGAGCTAAGGCCGTATGTGTAAGATGGCGCCGGGCAGATGTTACCCAGCATAATAATTATTGGGTGCAGAATCAGGCTTTCGTAGCTACAGCGTAGTTGCAGAGGAAGGGGCGGGGAGGGAAATTAGGAGGGGAGGACTGGGTTAGGGCCTTACCTTTATGTGGCTGGCGTAATTACAGATTGTTAGTTAGGGTAGCATTCAGCCGGCGTAACAGTCTGTAATTACACCGGCCATAGGGTGAGTGCACCAGAGCTACGCTGGCCGTACTTACGGACAGCGGCCCTGTGTAGCTCTGGATCAGGCCCAGTGTGTATAACTGCCTTAGCAGATCATTGATGTCCATCCACTTGTCATCCATTTTCCTTGTAATAACAAACAAGCTCTTGGACTGTGCTCTTGGGTCTGATCCATATCTCCATTTGTTTTCTGTATGCACCGGAGGCAGAACTATTGAGCTGTGAGCCCAGGTGCAATAAATATGCTTTGGCCCTGATGATATCCCAGGCAATCCCATGGGGAGCTTTAATGGTGCAATGAAGACGGCTGTTGGGCCCCGGTGCTGTTGCGCCAATGGTAGTTCCGGCCCTGGCACGCACGGAGATCTGTAAGGTGACACGGAAGAGGGGAGCGCACGCCCCTGTCACTCCCCTCTCTCATGCGAACCCATCTTAACTTCTCCGCACCAAGTTGCATCCTCCAGAGTACGTGTGGAATTGCTGGTCGCCACTATGGTACTGAATTAGCTTATCTATCCCCGCGATTAGGCTAATGACAAGTGACACCCCCCCCCCTCGTCTAGCTCATGGAACTTAGTTCTGTTCGCTGGGAGATCCATAGCGTGATATCTGGTGCGTGCATGCGCAGTTGTTAATTCTTAGGGGACTTAAGCATAAGGCAATGACGGCCCGGAAATGAAACGATACGTAGATTATGTAAAATAGTTACTACGCATGCGTAGTAGCTACTATCAGGAAATTAAGGACGGGGTTGTGAATACGGGCATGAAAGGAGGATAAGGCCCATTGTTCAGTGTCAGAGTTTAGCAGCAGATTCTTGTGTTTATGGTTGTTATGCTCTGTATTTGGGAGTTTTATTACTTATATGATTTTGGAGACCAAAACGGGTTTGGTTCTTGCAATCCCTACATTCTGGAGCAGCTTCTAGATGGAATACAAGGATTCATTCATGTAGTAGCGGATATTTAAGAACATCTCGTCCATCCTGAAGTTACAGTGAGTATTAGGTATTAGCACCAGTGACACTCTATTCAGTTATAGTAAAGCTGTGTCACAGATGTCAGTAATGAATCCGAAGGAATACGTCTCTCTACCACTTCAGTGTATTCCTGTATTTGGGGCCTCTGTGACTACTGCCCGGCTGTGTCTAATGCTGCGTGTTAGTTGTCAATGTTACCTTGCAGAATTGTTTATAATACACAATATTATATATGTTCTTAATGGTGGACATGCACAATATAAATATTCCATGCAGAGATATATTTAGACTTATCCTGCTGTAAAGTACATATATTTATACATCTATAAAGACTCTCTCTATATCTCTCTGTGTCCCGTATATATCTCTGTCTGTCTATCTGTTCCATACATCTCTATAACTGCCTGTGTGTCCCATATATCTGGATGTCTGGCCCATGTTTCTATGTCTGTCTTTCTGTCTTAGATATATCTCTGTGTCTGTGGGATAGATCCAGAACTATGCACTAGCGCCGATCGTATTTACGCTCAGCGTAAGTACAATGCACTCCCCCGGACACTCCAGTTGGTTGACCGTAATTTCACCTCCTTACGCTTGCCGAAACCTAACTTAACTTTAACCATCATAAGTACGTCCGGACGTAATTACGCGATGATCGTAACAGCCTTAGCATGCCCAGACTGTACGATTTAAATGCATCTGCCTGCCTACGTATCGTAACTGCATCGTACTTACGGCTATCGTAATAGAGGAACCGGCTTTCGTTCCTACTTACGCAAACGTTACGGACGACCGTTCTACAACTAGGCACAGCAGCGAATTACGTCAGGAAGTAGTCACTGTGCGCATGCGCAGTGCTTATGTTTTGACGAGTATATGCTTACGGCAGGTGTATTCACGCACACGAGCGTAGTTCTGGATCTGGCCATGTATGTCTGACCCCTCTGTCTGTCTGTCCCATTTATCCCTATGTCTGTCCCATATATCTCTATGTATATATCTCTGTCTGTCTATCTGTCCCATACATCTCTAACGCTGCCTGTTTGTCCTATATTTCTGCATGTCTGTCCTATATATCTGTCTGTCTTTCTGTTTGTCATATATCTCTATGTGTGTATGTCTGACCCCCTGTGTCTGTCTGTCCCATATCTCTCTACCTTTTTGTCCCATATATTTCTAGATATATGTGTTTGTCTGTCTTGTGTGTCTCTGTCTGTCTATCTGTCCCAGCTCTAGGTCTCTGTCTATATCTCCGCTATATGCCACCCCATCCTCCTTCAATTCATGTATTGCTCTAAGTCTATTCACTGTCATCGTTCATGTGATTATTTGATCGCATCTTTTAAACGTTCCGATTTTTTTAACAATGTCAGCTAAACAGAAAATATTTAAAAAATATTGAACCGTGAGACACTTCTGTGGTGTGTTATCGGCCTAATATCTTCATGGGAGGGTTAAGGGCTCAAATCATCATAATTTTGCCCCAGTGAGAGTTTAAATGGGGTCTCAGCGTTTCTTTGTCATGTGTTTGTGTGACTTTTCAGGTTGCTCTAGAGACATAGGGGCTGATCCAGACTACCGCCAATGCGCTGTGCGTATTAACGCACAGCGTAACCGGCATTTACTCCCCCTGACACTCCCCAGGCCCAGTCTTATTATACGCCAGACCCGGGGTGTAATCTCTAAACCCTGCCCTCCCGGCCTCATCTCCCTACCTCACCCCACCTACCTTCCCTAAGTCTAGCGTAATTACGGCGAGTGTAGGCTTGGCACGCCCCCTCCACTGTAATTACGCTAGACTAAGGGACGCCCGGTCCTAAACTAGGGTTTTCCCTAGTTACGCTGGGCAACATCTGCCTGGCCCATTCACAGCTCGGCTAAACAGCCGATATTACGCATACGGCCGCTGTAACTACGGCGGCGGGCATTGTTCTGGATACGGGCCATAGTGATAACGTAACCTGACTTCTGACAAAATGAATTCTAGAATACAGTATATAAAGTGACAAATTAATTTAAATAGACCATGTAAAATCTTTCATTTAATGGCTGTGTTTAGTACTAGAATAGTCCCACCAGCCACGGGTCTGATTTCATTTTGTAGCATATTGTAATCAGTAAATTGAATTCAGACCCTTGACTGTACTACAGCCCAAGACCTAAATATTTAGATTAGCACATGATTATTTACATAATGTGTTCCAAATATTCAGACACATTTGATATACACATGGCAGAGTCTGCTTCCAGTGTACGTATCGATTGTTTGAACGTATATCCAACCAAAACACTCTTAGAATGTCAGCGCCTTGGTAAGAATGTTTGGAATGACACGCGGGTTGTTTGGCCTTTTAAGCTTATACATCATTCCAGCTTTGTGTCATTCTATAATACGAACAGTGCTTCAATCAGGGGTTCTGAGACTGTGGAGAGCTACCCGGTCACTGTGTTGTTATACCTACTGGGTCAGACTCCATTGTACGTCTGATGAAGTAGTGTATCAGGCCTGACTTCACATCTAAGAAATGCAGCAGACTTCTGTACGTAGCATATGGAAAAATGACAGTAATATTATCTCTGCGACAGAGCGCAGCCAATCGATATTGTGCTTCTAGTGGATCTGATAGGACAGTGTCGGCTAACCTGTGGCACTCCAGGTGTTGTGAAACTACAATTCCCAGCATGCTTGGTCAGGTATCCGCTATGCTTTTGCAGTTAAGGCATGCTGGGACTCGTAGTTTCACAACTCCCGGAGAGCCACAGTTTAGCCAACACTGCTCTATTGGATTAGCTTCTTTTTATCTGGGATGGGAGGCAAATGCCCTATCAATGAAGTAACATTTCCTTACATATCCTCTCTAGTCCCAGCCTTAGCCTATGCCCTCATGCTGTAATACTGCTCTTCTTTAGTTCAATGTCTTCCTCCTGTACCTGGTCAAACACCTTGGTATATTTGACATTTTCTATCAGGGGTGGAATTAGGGTAACCGGGATGCCACAGCAAGCTCACCCCAACCCTCCACCCAGTGCATGAACAGTGAGGTCGCTGACCACCACAGGAAAGCAATAAGTGGTTATCTGCTGCAAAGTTATTATAAATAGCGCTCAGCATTCATACGCTGTTTACACCGCCAGTTGTTGACAGTGGCTTCCAGGGGCGGAACTACCATTGGTGCACCGTCACCGGAGCCCATGCTGATACAAGGGCCCACAGCCGTCATCAACGCACTGTCGAAGCTCCCCACCGGGTTGCCTGGGATATCATTAGGGCCAAAGCATATTTTTTGCACCTGGGCCCACAACTTGCTAGTTCCGCCTCATGGTGCCTTTCATGGGTGCAGGGTTTGGCAGTTGCCACAGGTTACCCTCTCCTTCACATCCCCTGCACACACAGTAGTTATGCCACGGACTTCTATAATAATTCCCCCTCTCTGCTCCAAGACATACAGGTTTAGATCCTTCAGCCTCTCAGGCTGTGCTCTCTGACTCCGGCCATGCACTATTTTAGATCCTTTTTTTTTTTTTTTTTGCGCAGTATCCAATTTATTTAGGGACATATGGCCTCCAGAACTGAACACAGTATTCCAGGTGAGGCCGTACCGTTGATCTATTAAACTGAACGACTAATCTCTTTCTGCTACTAATTTCTCTCTCTATGCAAACACATCTGATTTACTTTTAAGTGACTCATTTTATTACTGCTGCTTACAAAAGCTCAAGAAGATATAAAAAGCATTTCTCTGGAATTAACAGAATCTATCTTCTGTTTTTGTTTTCTTATACCCCTTTCACATCACCAGTAAAAACCTGGGTCTCAGCTCAATCCTGGGTTTTTGGTGGTGATGTGAAACATTCCCTCTGCCTTGTCCCAGGTCTAATGACCTGGCGTTTGGACCTGGGAAGAGAAAAGGGTTTTTGCCAGGTCCAATACGGGTAAGGTGTCAATGTGAAAGATCCCGTGTTGCTTTTCAACACGGGTCTCTCACAAAGACACCTGATTGGAGTATTTGTTTACTATTGCTATGGCCCGTAACTTCCCAGGGTCAGAGACTGTTTTTTTTGTTTTTACCGCAAATCACCCTGCGATAACCTGGGTTGAAAATCCCGGGTTATTGCAAGGTGGTGATGTGAAAGCGGTATTATACATAATACAAAAATAAGAATAAGTAGAGGTGTTGGTCACAGCAGCCAATATAAAAAAATATATATATATATATATATATATATATATATATATATATAAACTGTTAATGGATAATATACCGGGACCCCATCATATATTGTTCCGTGGAGCCCGCTGTTACCACCCAGGCTGCAGAGACAATGGCGCACTGGGCACAGTACAAGATGCGTTACAGTAAAGCAGTGTGCAGCCATTCCCTGCATTAATTAGACGTTCATGACATTCTTTTCCTGGACTTTGTAATGTAAGCTGGATGCGTTTTATTTGTTTGACAAGTTTCAGAATTGTGCTGGAATGTGAATGACAAGAAGGCTGTGTTATGAGGGCATCGCTGTGTCCATGCTCTAAATTCCTTACGGCCTCAGCGATTCAATAACCCCTTCAGGCGCGTATGTTACTCCGCGTCTGCGGTGTCTGTGTGAGAAGAAACTGATATTATTATTTTATTTATTTATTTATTAATTAACAGGTATTTATATAGCACCATCAGATAACGTAGCGCTTTACAATTTTACAATCGTTGTAACAAGACTGCATATTAACAAACAGACTGTGTAGGTAAGAGAACCCTGCTATAGGACATTGGGGATTGATACATAGGGGCAAGTGCTATATGTATTGTATCATACAAATGGAGCAGCCAGGAGATATGGTAACAGTGCTCAGTGCTCTGTATGATCAGTCACACAGCAGTGTTACTACCAGGACTGAGGGGATATTACTATGGAGAGAGATAGGGTGTATGGTAAAAGTGCTCTGTGCTCTGTATGATCAGTCACACAGCAGTGTTACTATCAGGACTGAGGGGGATATTAATATGCAGATAGACAGGGTGTATGATAACAGTGCTCAGTGCTCTGTATGATCAGTCACACAGCAATGTTATTACCAGGACTGATGGGATATTACTATGGAGAGAGATAGGGTGTATGGTAACAGTGATCAGTGCTTTGTATGATCAGTCACACAGCAGTGTTATTACCAGGACTGAGGGGAAATTACTATGGAGAGAGACAGGGTGTATGGTAACAGTGCTCAGTATGATCAGTCACACAGCAGTACCAGCAGCAAAACTGAGGACAAAATTAGTATGGAAAGAGAAAGTGGTCAAATTTGTGTTAATCATGTTGCAGGAAACTAGTTAGTTGTAAATAGGGTAGACTAATGCATAGGAGTGGGTTGAGGAATTTGGTAAGCTTGTCTGAAGAGGTGAGTTTTAAGGGAGAGCTTGAAAGTTTGGAGAGTAAAGGATAGTCTTATTGGGTGCAGCCCAGGAGAAGTCCTGTAACCGGGAATCAGAGCATTTGGTTAGTATAGAGGAGAGCTGTATGTCCTGTGATGATCTTAGAGAGTGAACTTGGATATATCTTGAGATGAGTGAGGATATGTATGCGGTTGCAGTCTTGTTGATGGCTTTGTAGGTTAGCAAAAGGATTTTTGTGTTGAGTTCTGTGAAATACAGGAACCAGTCTAAAGACTGACAGAGTGGAGCTGCTCTAGAAGAGCGTTTTGCAAGGAATTATCTGTCTAGCTGCTGTATAGATTGTAGGGGGGTAAGTTTATATTGTGGGAGTCCAATAATGAGAGCATTGCAATAATCATGATTGTATATTTTTTTCTCTCCATTGGAAGAGGCTGTGTGCTTAACATGAGAAGGATCATCAACAGCAAATATTATACATTAAATATAAAGGTCCTGATCCAGGGGTGAGGGTGCGCCAGCTGACGTGTCTCTGAATGATTTTGCAGTGTGTATGCTCCCATTCAGACGAGAGCACAACTCAAGCTGCTCGTTCTGAGGGGTGTGTCATGTGAGGAAGGGGGTGGAGTGATGTAGTCAGTGTACAGTGAGGGCGTGGCCAAGCAAGTGTCCCCAATACAGAGCCGAATGCAGACATTAAATAAAGGACTAGGACTGTTTATGTCAAAACATTTGCACCAGCCCTGGGTCATGTGTATTCCAGTGGCTGACCCTCCACAATCTATTTCTCTCCATTGCCTTAGGATGTGACACATCAAACACATTCCAAAGTGTCAGAAATCACGGCAATGAATTGTGTTAAATCAAACAGTAATTAAAAAATAAAAGTAATTTTTCTACATTTTTGTTAAAAATTATAAATATTTACGTATTTAGGGCTAAACCATGTTGATTGCAGGGGAGTCATATTTCATCTGTTGCAAACAGTATTAGTGTTGAGAGGTGATGTTTCCTATCCCAAGTCTAAATAACAGTGTGATAGTAAAGCTGGTCAGTATCTGTGTGCAGTAAGCAATTCAAAGATATATCTCTGCATGCAAAGAATACAATTAAATTAATCCCTCTGCAATCTACATGGTTTTGTCCAGGAGTGACTTTAAGTTCTTATTTTAAGAAGATTCTTAAGTGTGAATCAGGTCCTTAGTGACATTAAAAGCTCTGCATTGATCAGAATCACTTTATTTACAGTCAGGATTACACTGTGCATGTGCTCAGTATATTTGGATACCTGACTGCAAGGCGCTAAGCTGCCGTGTACCCCTACACTATGGGCCGTGATTGCTTGCTTGCGCTTTTGGATCACATGCGATCACGCACGCCTCTGACATGTGTCAGGAAAGGTGTTTTCTGTGGGTGTGACAGACACGTCTGTCACTCATAGAGGATATCATGGGATTCCATGTCCTCATAGCGGATCTTTTTCTGTTGCACATTGAGAAGTTAAAGTATTAACTCCACTACTAAGCCCTTCTGGCAGCTGCACCACATGCTCCTTGTCCAATAGAAAATCAGATTGAAACTTCTCTCCTCCATTGACAACCTTCAACCACCCTCAGTCTTCATAGATTCAAGTACAAATATTTGAAGGATCTGCTCTGTTACAGTCTCACAATTTCTGTACATTTCCCTGATATTTTTTCACCATATCATATTTTGGGTGTGGGTCGCTGCTGAGAAGGGCCCTTTTTTGAAAGGGCCGTATTCAAGACCCCATTTCTGAAGAAGGAGCCACTATTAGTGGCCCACTAGGAAACTTCCTGCCCGGCCGCAGACAGGTAAGCGCCACTCTCTATTTTTCCAACCCTTATT
>WWET01001573.1:176495-212080 GCA_011038615.1 Limnodynastes dumerilii | reverse complement strand
CTGTTATCAGGCAAGTGTTTAGTACTCTAGCTTTATTATGTTTCGTTACTATTATCAAGCAGTTATTTAGTACTCTAGCTTTATTATGTTTTGTTGCTATTATCAAGCAGTTATTTAGTACTCTAGCTTTATTATGTTTTGTTGCTATTATCAAGCAGTTATTTAGTACTCTAGCTTTATTATGTTTTGTTGCTATTATCAAGCAGTTATTTAGTACTCTAGCTTTATTATGTTTTGTTGCTATTATCAAGCAGTTATTTAGTACTCTAGCTTTATTATGTTTTGTTGCTATTATCAAGCAGTTATTTAGTACTCTAGCTTTATTATGTTTTGTTGCTATTATCAAGCAGTTATTTAGTACTCTAGCTTTATTATGTTTTGTTGCTATTATCAAGCAGTTATTTAGTACTCTAGCTTTATTATGTTTTGTTGCTATTATCAAGCAGTTATTTAGTACTCTAGCTTTATTATGTTTTGTTGCTATTATCAAGCAGTTATTTAGTACTCTAGCTTTATTATGTTTTGTTGCTATTATCAAGCAGTTATTTAGTACTCTAGCTTTATTATGTTTTGTTGCTATTATCAAGCAGTTATTTAGTACTCTAGCTTTATTATGTTTTGTTACTATTATCAAGCAGTTATTTAGTACTCTAGCTTTATTATGTTTTGTTACTGTTATCAGGCATTTATTTAGTGCTCTAGCATTATTATGTTCTGTTATTATTATCAGGAAAATGTTTAGTACTCTAGCATTATTATGTTCTGTGACTGTTAGCAGACAGTTGGTTAATAGTCTGGCATTATTATGTTTTTTGTTTTACTATTATCAGGCAAATATTCAGTAGTCTGGCATTATGTTCCGTTACTATTATCAGTTATTTGGTTATTATAATCACAGCTTGCTAGTAAATTTTGTCTTGGAAGCATGTAGTCCCTGCCACTCAGCCAGGCCAGCACCTTGTTCACATACATCCCAGGTTTTTGATTATATAATCCCCATTACCCACACCAGCAGCATTAGTGCATAAACACAGGTTTTTTTTTTGTGCCAACCTTTCACCAAGAACTAGATTTTCTCTGACACATGATTTTACAGGTGCAGCAATCAATACACCAGTGCTTGACTAGCCAATGATCATTTTCATTTGTAAATCTAAATATTGGTGAATTGAGGTGCACAGAGCAAAATATTACCAAATTTTTTTTTTTTTACCATTTTTCTTTTACTATGTTTGTTCTGTGAAAATTCTTATCTTTTTTTTGCTTATGAGATATTAACCAATCACAGAAGCTTCAACTTTTAAGTCTACGATTTTGTCCTTTGCCCTATATGTATTGCAGTTAAACCTCTTAAAGTAGTTCCAATGCTTATATTCTAAATCCTTATATTCTATATCCTTTGTGTCGCTGTGGTGTTTCCAGGGATGGGCGATTGAAAGCAGGAGATGAGTTACTGATGATAAACGGCCAGTCGCTGGTGGGACTTTCGCATCAAGAAGCCGTGGCCATTCTCCGGGCTGCCGTCGGGTTGGTGCAACTTGTGGTTGCCAGCAGGGTAGGTTGATGTGTTGCCGTGGTAACGGTTCTGACGTGCCCATGCTCTAAATCTACACGCTATTTTCAGCCATTTGTGAGATTAACCAATATTCAGTAGTAGGATGTTTACTGAAGGCATAAAAGAGGTTCCTTGAAAATGATTAATATCCCCTTGGGGTGTCCTATAACTATAAACAAATTTTCCAAACGTTATATATGTTTTGAAAACACAAGCATTGTTCTGTTGTTTTTGCAGATGAAATATTTATGCTCTTGTGTCAGCCATTCCTGCCCTAAAATCACTCTCTAAGTTTTCTGATGGGTTAAAAATTTACAGATTGTATTTCAGGAAATGAATAGATTTGCAACAATTACGCCTACAGGTCTCTGGGTTGGGGATACTCCTTTTTCTGTATATAAATATCATTCCATTTTAAGATCTGTTGATCTGGGTTGGTCCTATCACACCCTGTGATGTTTATCTGGCTTAATTCCTTGTTGTGTTCACCTGTGTCATACGTGTCTTTCTGTTATTGCTTTCTATCTTCACTTGTGCTGCATCTCTTCTCACCTGTGTTATTTCCTCCCTCATGTTCACCCGTGTTATTTCCCTCTTCATGTTCACCTGTGTTATTTCCTCCCTCATGTTCACCCGTGTTATTTCCCTCTTCATGTTCACCCGTGTTATTTCCCTCTCATGTTCACCCGTGTTATTTCCTCCCTCATGTTCACCCGTGTTATTTCCTCCCTCATGTTCACCCGTGTTATTTGCCTCTCATGTTCACCCGTGTTATTTCCCCCCTCATGTTCACCCGTGTTATTTCTCCCCTCATGTTCACCCGTGTTATTTCCTCCCTCATGTTCACCCGTGTTATTTCCTCCCTCATGTTCACCCGTGTTATTTCCCTCTTCATGTTCACCCGTGTTGTTTTTTTTCCCCTCATGTTCACCTGTGTTTTATATATTTATTTTTGCTGTTTGTTTATTGAGGTTTTTTTTTTAGATTGCAACAGTGTATATTTGTCATATATTTAAAAATAATATATCACTCACGGCACAGCATTCACAGGGGCCATTATCCCACAGTGTGCCTAAGTGATCCAATGTAATCACCAAACCCTTATCCATTTCCTTTTCCAAACACTGATAAACAAATGGTTCACCCGTGTTATTTCCTCCCTCATGTTCACCCGTGTTATTTCCTCCCTCATGTTCACCCGTGTTATTTCCTCCCTCATGTTCACCCGTGTTATTTCCCCCCTCATGCAGAGCAATGGCTTACCCCACCCATGTTCCCCACAGCACTAAAGAGAACAGCTGAGGTGTTGTCCAGAGAAATCGGATTCTAACTATCATTTATCTAGTGCAGGGGTTGCACTAGGGGTTTATTTAGTGCGCTGTCAAGTGACACTCAGGGTCTCTGGGTAAGGTGTAAGAAGGTACAAAACCAAATAGCCGAGGACATAATTAATAAAATATCTAAATAGCCGAATGATTGACTGGACCAGGCAGACCATGGATAAGCAGTGGCTTGAGATGCAGAACCTATTTTATAGTATCCCCCTTCACCTTATTTTGTTCATCTGTTTTGCTTTGATAACTTGTTTCTGAATATACCTGTACTTTCCTGTTATGTCTATATGATAAGAATAAAAATAAAGAATACAAAAAATATATATAAATAGCATATGTAGAAATTGCACCTGAAAAACACTGCAAAAATATGTAAACAACAACAAAAAAAACCCTGAAAAAATGGGTTTGTGTCTACATGAAATGCCAAGTGGAACCTGACATGATTTCATAGTGTGTAGCTGGTACTCTTCCCCCCCCCCCAAAAAAAGTTGAAAACTGCTGATCTGAGGACTCTACAAAAGAAATCTAGAATCTGATTGGTTGATTTGCAACACCTCCAGATTAGTAGTAAAATCTGAATTGATTTGGAAACCCCTTTCTTTGTTATAAGGATGGCACAGGCGTGGACTTCAGCAAATACCCATCTACCAGCCTGCCGGATTTAGTGAGTGTCTGCGCAGCTCAGGAGACGCAGACTGACAATAAGGAGAACATGGAGCCCGATGGGGAGAAGCTGAAAGAATGCGGGATTCCTCCAGCAACTGTAAGTGACCTCATACCACTATATATCCTCTGCTTATTATTGTATCATGATAATATTAATGGTTGTTCCATACAGTCCTCAGACTTTCCTCTGCTCAGGTTATATATCCATAAGCAGGCCCTGTTACAACAATTATACAATGTAATGTCATATCCATAACTGTGAAAATGATTTTTTTTTTTCAGATATATTTGCAAAATGATATTTACTAGATTTTTGCTATTTTATTTGAAGATAGGCCATATTTTGGTCATTTTGTATTGTATTTTGGGAAGACTGTGGGTGGATTGATTCTATAACCAGCAATAAAAAAAAAAAATTATTCCTAATATGATCACATATCATTAGCAAATGTCACGTGCAATCTGATTGGCTTATATAGGTTGTCACATGTAAGCTGATTGGCTCATATTGGTTATATCACGTTTTCATGATGCACCATATTTATTTGGGCAGGGAATATGTTACCCACCAGCGCTGTGTCTGTAAATGTATTTAGTTATTGGTTAATGTTAAATGGCGTATAACTATAACTGCATACTTTTATTACCTATTTTACCTAATTGCAAAGGTTGTAATATATTTCTGTTGGCAAAATATTTCTCTCTGTAATATTTTATGTAGCTATAAAATACCAGTGTATGGTATAGGTATTAGGTAAATTTATAGTCATATGACATTATTAATGTTTTCCATTCCTTTATAAAGAATATCATTTTTATATTTTAGAATTGTGTGTGTCTGCATTCTACATTACGTAGCTTTCAGTTTATATTTCTGATGACCTTTCAGGGGTGTGGGTTGTTTTCCCCAGGGGATGTGATAGCTCTGTAATATTAGGGCCCTTGACTGGGGCTTGCTAACCAGCATCTAAATCCATTCTTCTTCTGTGCCCATATAAAGTTGAAGGGTGGGAAGTAAGCCTCAAGTTTGACTCTCTGTCTATTGTGACACTTCATTGTCCTAAGTTGGATATAGACTTGTCCAATTCTCTTCAGATCCAACTCCCAACCAGACTGCTTACACAATCCTACATCAGACCAAGGTCACAATCCATGATACACACTTGTCCCATCGGACAGCCAACCTCTAACCTGCATCAGCTCTTCGGTTTGACTGCCCGTCACCCCCATACCCAGGCATCAGAATTGGGAGAAGGATTGCACAAAGCAATTGCAGGGGTACACACACTTGTAAATTGGTCGAGTGATTGACATGTGTTCAACAATAGACAGAGGGTGTTTTTGGCAGGACACTGAGATAACATTCTTTTTGCGTCAGAATAACTATAATTCATAAAAACAATATGTAATGGTCGTCCATCGGAAACCTGGATGTTGGATACTTGATCTATGAACCACTATGTCTCTGTGTTTCATCATATTGTGTTAATGCTTTGACAGATCCTTAAGATTTCAAAAAGTTCTAGTTACAACCCATCATTTTGTTCCTCTTTTGTAGGTTTTTTCTTGTCTCTGTGAAAATGATTTAACCAACAGATCACCGTGATATAATAAACTGTTTTACAAACAAATATTTCAGGATTGGAGGGAGTGTTCTTTATTTTACTGACAGTAGAACAGGGGTAAGGCCACTACAGAGCCTGAAGGTGAATAAGTTCCCTGAAAGCCACATTGGTTACACCACCTCCAGGACTTATCCTCTCTCTTGTGATTAGGACAGATGGGGAGCTGTAACACACATGTAAGAAAAGGCCCTTGGCTGTTGTTTTAGGAACTGAGTGAGGAGTAGCTGAGAAGACTTTGGGCTTTGCCCTGACACTGCATACTAGCAATTGCTGATTTTGTGTGTTTGATAGTTACCAAAAGTACCAAATATAGTCTCCCCTCATTAGAACTTATTGCCCAGGCTGCTAGCAGCTAAGATGGACGTGGCCTTCAAAAACAGTCTTGCTGCCACAATGAGACAGTGCCTCTTGGCACTAGAGCCGTGATTGGATATGTAACAGATCACCATATATTGGGGGTAGATAAACTCAACACAGTACTGTGCAAGTGTACACTATACAATAATCGTCCAATCGGCCATTTATCAGATGATCTGCTGGATTATCATGCAGCGTTTGGTATAAAGTATATCTGAGTGCTGACAAAAATATCTTAAACTGTCTTAAACCGCTCTAACCCGATAAGCGGATTGTCCTCCTGAACAAAGTGACTCCTGTTAAGATGGGTGTTGGGTGGTTGGAATTCAGAAATGATAAGTGACCCACCCTGCGATAGCACTGAATTCAGAAATGATAAGTAATCCACCCTGCGATAGCACTGAATTCAGAAATGATAAGTAATCCACCCTGTGATAGCATTGAATTCAGAAATGATAAGTAATCCACCCTGCAATAGTATTGAATTCAGAAATGATAAGTAACCCACCCTGCAATAGCATTGAATTCAGAAATGATAAGTGACCCACCCTGCGATAGCATTGCAGTCAGAAATGATAAGTAATCCACCCTGCGATAGCATTGAATTCAGAAATGATAAGTAATCCACCCTGCGATAGCATTGAATTCAGAAATGATAAGTAATCCACCCTGCGTTAGCATTGAATTAAGAAATGATAAGTAACCCACCCTGAGATAGCACTCAATTCAGAAATGATAAGTAACCCACCCTGCGATAGCATTGAATTCAGAAATGATAAGTAACCCACCCTGCGATGGCATTGAATTCAGAAATGATAAGTAACCCACCCTGAGATAGCACTCAATTCAGAAATGATAAGTAACCCACCCTGTAATAGTATTCGGGTATATATCTGTATGCTCTTTGTAGAATTTCACAGACTTTGCACAGCCATACAGCATTAATATAGAGCACTGTTATAGTGAATAGAAGATACAACATAATAATCATTCTCACAAACCATTATTTTTTCTCATAACAATATTGCGTGTAGTTGAGTTTTGCAGGAGTATTTATAACCTTAGGAGCAGATAAATAAATCAGAAGAGGCGGAATTATTTATGGGCATAGTTTGGCAGGCATGGAAGTCTTCATTTACATGTATAATTTAGGCCATGACTTATTAAACAGAGTGATGTGGGTGGGACAAGAACTTCAGTCTACGCCTTGAAATAAATGCAGTATACACCATAATTGATAACTCTCCCTGAAGAGTGGCTGATCTCCCTGAAGTGTTGGCAATCTCCCTGATACTGATGCAGATCCAGAAGTCAATGCAGTAGGGTGACAGAATTTAGAAATTGTGTCCTATTTCCCTATAGCGGTGCCTATGGAGATGGTGGCTGTTTTCATGGAGGTCCAGATGTTATGAAAGACTGGCAGTAAGCTAAGACAATATGACTTTAGTAATAAAGACAGAAATGAAAAATACACTTTGGTCTCTTGTTAATCAGCTGCATTGTCACCTATTTTACATAGCAACTGATCAGATTCTAGCTCTCACTTTCCTGTTGCATACTAGAAAATGTAAGCTAGAATCTGATTGGTTGCTATGGGCAACATCTCCACTTTTCCAAACCCGCAGCTTAGTAAATCTAGCTCCATTACTTAAATATTGGAGACAGAAATGAAAAATACACTCTGGTCTCATGTTAATCAGCTGCAGTTTCACCTAGTTTTAGCTTTTCTATAAAGATGAAGAAGTTAGCAGATCTCCTATTCACAGTCTTCACAATAATACTGAAATGATTTATTCACTGACAAATGAACAAATCAGTAATTACTGATGATGTCATTTTTATTGAAAAATAGTTTTCCTGGCAGCGCTAGACACACCCATGGAGCTATTTACAGGACACACCCGTTTGATGGCACAGGACACATCCCTTTGGTGGCTCATGACACATCCCTTTAGCAAGGACCCACATCTGCATGGGAGGCGGGACCCAGATCTGCATGGGCGGGACTGGATGAGCCATTCAGCATTAGGGGCAGGGCTGAGCATGAGTGAAAGAAGCTGTCAGAGGTTGACAGCTTAAAACAGTGCTTGGCCATCCATGTATGATGAATCTTGTTTACAATGGAGTATACATGGAGTACTGCACCACTGACCGCTTGCTTGCAGTGCAGAGGGAGTGGCTGCCACAGGCCCTCCTCTCCTTCTGGCCCCGTTGCAGCTGCACCCCTTGCGCCCCCTATAGTTACCTGCCTGGGGAAAGGATTTAAAATGTGCAAACACACACACAAGGCCATGCTTCAAATCAAATACAAATAGATTAAATGTGTGCAAGTGTATATATAAATGAAGAGGTGCAGCCAAGGACCAAAGTGACCACTGGGTAACTACAAGGAACAAAAGAGAGGTCCGGCGCTCCACACATACATTACATAAAACTATGGTTCGAATTCACAGTTACGTAGTTTTCGTCTTACGTACGTTGTTTTAAGAATTGAGCTACTACGCATGCGTAGTAGCTTATTTATGCTATCTACGTACCATTTCTGTACGTAGATTGCGTAAGGTATGAATCCGGACCTATGTGTCAGCACATACACAAAAAAGGAGGTTTGGGTCACAATATAGTTATATTGGGTTATCTCACCTGCCCAGTGTCAAGGCACCTCCTGTGGGTGAGTCCCTATCCGTTTGCTATATGTGTACTGTAGTAAGACACTGCTGCCATTTGAAAAGTGTGCAGCGGCCATATTGGGGAGTGGTCAGGCTCCTAAAGTAAACTAACAGTAACAAAAACCACAGCGTGCGCTATATTTCAAATACATCTAAAATGTGCAAACAGATTGATGTGAGAGGTGATGCTTTTTTAGCTTGGAGTTTAAAAATAAAACTGTTCAGTATATTTGTGCAACAAGTTATGCATTTCCCTGCATTCAGAATCTTAAATAACTCTGCACCCCACACATTGCAACGTGGATTGTCCGGCTCCAGATTTGCACCTTGTGTAGCAGTTTCTTCTGAATCAGCCCCAGAATGTCTGTGTGAGGACAATGCTGAGGCTGCAGAGAGTCAGTCTCCCATATCTAAACTTTACTTACCTATCATGGATTGATGCAGATCATTTATATATAGAACTTGATGGAAGTGTGACGCTGGAGGCCAAGTTATTACAGAAATCTGTAGAAAGCGTGCATGAACTCTGACTAACCCTCTGTCACAGGAGTCATGCTGTCTTATTCAGCTTGTAAACACAGACATGGCCTGCTGGGTCATGCACGTCTCCTGTACAAGAAGAACTCTTTTTAAAGGGACTATAACTAGGAGAGAGAGAGAGAGAGAGAGAGAGAGATATAACGGAAACCTATTTTCCGTGTTCCCAGTAGCTACAGGCTGTGTCGGGTATAAGATAGGGCTTAAGGGGAAGGTTAGGGTTAGCCATAGTTGCCGGCTCTCCCGGAATGTCCGGGAGACCCCTGAAATTCTGGCAGTTCTCCCGGTAGGTATCCCAGGAGAGCTGGAAAAATCTCCCGCAAGGGACTTAAGCCTCGAAGTTTCCATGAAACCACAGCCTCAAATCCTGCCCCCCTGCCTGGCAACATTAGTTTACAAGTGTTGCTAAGGACAGGGAGGGACTTGATGATGTGAATTGCGTCATCAAGACCCACCCCCATCCCTATGAAACCCGGAAAGGGGTAATGGATAGTCAGGGGCGGACGCAATTTGAATAAATCTTGCTGTTAAGCCCCACCCCCTGCATGCATCTATGGCTTCCCTCCGGGATCTCCCGGAAGGAAGCCTTTTAAAAGTCGGCAACCCTAGGGTTAGCTGAAAACACCTTTCGGAGAATGACTCTTCTGGATGCCAGGAGTCGCATCACTGCCACTTTCTACCAGGCAGACTGCCAGCAATTGCCAATTGTGTGGGTGGCTATACCTGTCCATGAGGTGATCACTGTGAACCAGGAACCTGTCCGTCTCATCACATACTCCTGAGAGAGCTCAACCACAGCATCAACCACATTCCTTCCAACAGAAGTGCATCAGCCCACTTTCTACACTCACCGGATTGATGTTTTAACAGATGTTTTATACAAATAATTCATTGGCTTCAAGTAATACACTAGATCATAGGGGTTTTTTTTATACCTCTATTGGAATTTGGAGTGGGATACAGGGAGTATTGGACTTGATTTTGATATTTATGCGGTTATATTAAAATTAGGAAGAAAATTACTTTTTAATAAAGAATTTTGAAACCCTTGTTTAAAGGGGTGTTGGTATGCAAAGCCGTCAGTTAGCCTACTGGGACTAAGATGCCAAAGGGTTTAACTGACTGACGTTCCTCTATCTGTTAACCTGACGCGTATCAGATAGAATATTGTAAGTCTGATACTCTGTGGTGGTCACAGCAGAGGAAGACAGAGTGGCCATGAAGAAGAGAGAGAGAAGAAGAGAGTGAGCCTCGCAGTGAACAGGGCAGAGTGGAGGGAGACTGAAAGGATGGATAGGATGGTAGATAGAGCGAAGGAAGTGCGGAGAGGACAGAAGAGGAAGATAGAGGATAGCTGCGGGGACAGACGCAGGGTTCAGGACAAGGGGCCGAATCCAGAATTCCGTCACTACATTAGTCAGAGCTCCGTCCACAGCAACAGCGAAGTTCCTACAGTGGATTCTAAGTTCCGAACATGTGATGGAAACAAATCCCTTTCCGCGTACAAAACATCCGACAGTAAGCCCCTACCGCAATAAGGATCGTACGTAAGAGCTTAACTCACCCCTTACTGTACGGTTTAAATACCTCCCCTCTCCCACCATGCGTGCGCCTTTTAAGTATGCCCTCGCCATTTGTGTATGTCTACCATTGGCATGAAGCGGGAGGCGTATGTAAGTGGCGAGTCTGGATCCGGTTCAAGGCACAGCTATGCTGTATTGGGGGCAGGGCTGAAAGGGCGCATCTGCATGAAAGAAGCTGTCGAGTTGTGCAGCGGTTTTAAGCTGTCCACAGTGCTCAGTGCTCATACATGGAGGGCTGAGTGCTGGTTTAAGCTGTCCACCTCTGAAGCTTGCTTACAGTGCAGGGGGAGTGGCTCTCCCTCTCCTCCAGGCCCTGTAGCAGCCACAGCCCTTGCGCCTCCTATAGTTACGCGCCTGGGTATCATGCCAAATATATAGCCGTCGGCATGTTACCCAGTCAACATAATGCACTACTTTTAAAAAAGAAAACTATTGACAAATAATACAGCCAATCTTAGAGTGTTTTTAAGGGCATGGTCCCTTTAAATAGCAAGGGACTTAGGTGCGTGCTGCCCTTATTCACGTACATCCATTTTACAATGAGCTTACTGCTTTTTACAGATTGCCTGGGAGACGTTTACTGATGAGAATCCAACATCTGCAAAATGCATTTGAAGGTATTGCATCCGTCTCTCAGTCATGGAATTTCCAAGCCGATCATAACTCAATTTCAGCTGACCATTATTGGCAAACGTTTTTCGTTTTCAGTAGTAGAGATATAAGTGAAACACAAATACCGTGCCTTAATTAATGTTTCCCCTCCCCCCAGAGGGCTCACTAATCCCCACGACACAAGTGATTTTGTACGTGTGCTTCTAATCGCGGCCAATTAGCGGCATCGGTGAGTTTTGAAATCAGATGCAGAGTTCTTGAGCATAACTGCTAATGTTCCACATGATTAAATTGAGATCATGTGTATTGGGCTGAGAGAGAGAGAGAGAGGAAACATTATCTGGTGTTTTAATAAAAATGTATTTCAGGGCAGCCAAGTTCTTTAAACGTTCCGCTCTCTGTCTGATATGGGAACTTGCTGGAACAGATGTGTTGTGTTCTTTCCCATGAATTGGGCAGTTTCCATGAGCTTTTCAGGTGTCTCCTCAGCAGCCCTGAGAGTTAGCACCTGGAGACAGTATTATTCTTCTGGAAAAATGATATTTTGTCTATCTAAACATTTACCAGTGGCGGTCTTTATATGGAGGTCAGTGGAAAGCTCTTTTCCCTGGTTTCTTAGCAGGTGTAGCGGTCTCAGATTTGTCCATCTGAATTTGAAGTAATCATCCTTATGCGTTCAACGTCAATAGGGTGCAAATGGATTTTTTTGGAGAGTTTTTTTTTCCCCTTAAATTTTTTCAAGTGATATGACCAAGGACGAAACTACAGGGGGTGCAAGGGGTGCAGCTGTTACGGGACGCAATCTCTAGATAAAAAATTGTATTTTCGAAATATAAGCAGCTGAAAGCTCTTTTTCGTCTGCCTGCATTTTGAAAATATAACTATTTTCGAAAGTTTTAATAATGAATGGGTAAGCATGCTGTTCAGCATACTTAACCATTCGTTGATTCGGAAAACGCCGCCGCAGACCTGCCGCATTGTACCGGAGATGAGTTTACCGGGAGTCCAAGGGTTAGGCTGCGGGGAGGTGAGTTTTAGAGTTAGGCTGTGGGGAGGGGATGCTTAGGGTCAGGCTGTAGGAGGGGAGTCTTAGGGTTAGGCTGCAGGGAGGGAAGTCTTGGTGTTAGGCTACAGGGAAGGGAGTCTTATGGTCAGGCTTCGGGGAGGAGAGTCTTAGGGTCAGGCTGCGTGGAGGAGAGGGTTGCGGGAAGGGTAGTTTTAGGGTTAGGCTGCAGGAGGGGAGTCTTACGGTTAAGCTGTGGAGTAGGGAGTCTTATGTCAGGCTTCGGGGATGAGAGGGTTAGAGTCAGGCTGCGGGGAGGAGCGGATTAGGCTGCAGGGAGATTAGGGTTAGGTTAATGTAAGGGAAGGGTTAGAGTAGGAATTAGGAGAAAGGTTGGGCTATACTTACCATTCGCCGGTGCCTCTTCGTCCTGGGAATGATCGATTGCTTCTCCTCAGCGAGGCAGAACCAATCCGTTTTCCAAACATCTCGTTTTAGGGTCAGCCTGCAGGGGAAGGAGGGAAAGCTTAGAGTTAGGCTGCGGTAAGGGGAGTCTTAGGGAGAGTATGTATGATATAGGAACGTAGATCTCTTAAGAGCGATTCACAAAGCCATTCGTAATGAGATAAGTAAAATGGGGCGTGCCAGGCCAAGTTAAGAAAGAAGTTAAGAAAAGTGGGGGGGCGCATTTAAACGGGACAGACAGGGCGCGGTTTACTAAGTACATCGTTCTTTAGCAACTTAAGAAGAGACATACGCATGGGAAGAAAAGGCTGCCTATGGTCTTCTTAATTGAGTTCAGAACAACAGAAACGAGGGCATGTCAAGGGAGTTGCCATGCGTGTAATTGCAAACCCATTCGGTCTTATCTCTCTTCTTACATGTAAATAAGTGCTCATCCAGCCATACAACTCCTGTTTACAGCTTTCCATGAACAGCTGCCCGTTCCCCAGACCGCAGCGCTCACACAGTCGCCATGGGGTCAGTGTGTACACAGAATTCTCATGTCATCCGCTGCGGCAATGCCCTGAGAGAGCCTCGGAGCGGGAGGAGGCTTCCTGTGAGACATCAGGACAATGCACGTCTTGGCAACTTTGCAGCACACACTCTGTATAAAACAGGAAAGAAGCTTCAGGATCCTGTGAATTGTTTCTGATGACCATTAGCCAGCGAGACCTACACTGGATTCCACTGAAAAAAAAAAAAGATAATGAACAGACTTTTCTTTCTATTATTTAAAGGAAACAAATCCCGTGTTGGCGGAATAGACACGTTGTGCGCCTATTGTTTCCAGAAAATGTTGCTTTAATCATATCTCATAAGCGGCTATTTGTCATGCTAATCAATGTGTTGTTTTTCACAATCCTAAGGCTCAGATAATTCATTCCAATTCAGCTTACCTTGCCAAGTATGTCACTGATAGAACACAGACAACTGGCTTCCACATGCGAGACTGTACAGGATGTGAAAGGCATAGTTTATATCCACTTTAAAGAAAAGGCCTCCAGATAACTCTAAGGGCTGGATTTACTAAGCTGCTGGAAAAGTGGTGATGTAGCTCATAACAACCAATCAAATTCTAGCTCCCACTTTCTTTTTACATAATAGAGAATGTCAGCTAGAATCTGATTGGTTGCTATGGGCATCGCCACCTTTCCAAACCCGCAGCTTAGTAAATCTGGCCCTAAGAGATCATTTCACCAATGGAAATTTTATTTCTTTTTTTGCAGATGTTTTATTTTTTTGTTATTTCACATTTCCCAAAAAAAAATTCATATAGTCTAATTGGAAAGTCATGTCATTACACCTTTTAGCAGAGCATATCTTAATTTGGGTATATACTTATCCAATTTGCGTCCAATCCATACTCTGCCAATCCAGTTGGTCAGACATTGAATAAGTGTGTTCTCTCACACAACCGCTAATAACATCCAATCCTGGTCACCTGGATGAGTCATATGTTTTGTTTTTGTTTTTTTTAAACCTGCTTAAAAATCAGGTGATGTGACTGCCAATCACTCGAGGAATTTGTAAGCGTGTACACGCCAGCGACTGCTTTATCCAGCTCTTCTCCCAAATTTGACGTCACGCAGCACCACTTTTGTGTGTGAGCGACAGGCGGAAGAGTGTGTACGGCGAGGCAATCGCTTGTGCGGATGGTTTCAGCAGATGCAAGTCTGAGGTCTGCTGTAACATTGGGCAAGTGTGTATCATGGATTGGGTGTTGTATCTGCGATCTTGTTCTGCTGGTGGATTGTATAAACAGTCTGGTCAGGTGTTGGATCTGAAGAGTATTGGACAGGTGTGTTCCCAGGTTTACTAGTTATCTAACTTAACTAGTATCTCTTTCAAGCCCTTTCAAATTCATATTCTGGTTCTACATTCTAGAAAATGATATCTAGAATCTGAGTAATTTTGTATTCTTTTAGCCATTAATTATACGTTAGAGTTGAGGTCATTCTGTAATTTAAACTTAAGCTATTTTAATTTTTATCTTTTTGCACCAATTAGGAATTATGCAACATGTTAGGACAAGTATGTGGTTTTTCCGGTATGATGGCTTTTTTTCCGAAAGACCATCATACGGCAGTTAAATGGCGGCTGCCGCCAATTGCTGGCAGTGTCCATTCTCGATCGCGGCGATACTGTGACTCCTGGTGCCGATTTGTACTTCAAAAGGTAAGCCCTTCCTCCTAACTCTAACCTCAACCCTCCCCTAACCTTCACCCCTCCATGTTCCACAGCCTAACCATAACCTTTCTTTAAGCCCTAACCCTCCCTTCTTAAGCCCTAACCCTAAGTTCAGCCCCGCTGCAGCCGCCACAGCCAGAGCCCTAACCCTCATCTCAGACCACCGTAGTTTTTCTATTGGGATCAGGTCGAAATAGGTGCCAGTTCCCAACAGTAATTTTCTCATTGCTGAGCATTCATCTGGTGACTGTATCATGTTCAAAATATGGCCGCTCGGACCGGCAACCACATCCCTTATGACAGATTGGAGCGTAAGCAGGTCCCGGGCAATAGGAGTGATTTCGGAGAGCTTTTTTCCTTGTTTGCACAAGTTTGGGTATCTAGTGACTTAAACGCACAGCTGTGGCACAACTCTAGGTCCATGGGACTCTCCCCAGTCAGTAGTCACAAGCGTAGCTGAGGACCTCCTTCATAGCAACGCCCATAGTGTTCATTGACTATGATGGAGCATGCCCGTGATACCACGGGCCGTCACAATTGACTGGATGTGTGAGCAAGCTGACACTTACTCCTGTCCCGGAAGTCAAAAAATTGTCTCCTACAAAGTTATGCAGACGGCGCAGAATCAAAATGTATAGATCTTAAAAAGATCAAATAAGAACCAAGGAAAGTATTAAATAATGATAAAAATAGACAATATAGAAATGAGGTGTAGACGTCTTTTGGTTCTATTATTCTGTTGTAGTCCTGGCCTCCGTTGCAGTAAATGATTTTGTTGACCCTTGAAGAGAAACTGTATGGGGGCTATCCTGAGAGGTGTCACATTGTGTGATTACACCCTGATTATGGTTGTCAGTGGTGCAAAGGGCCAGCTCGCCAGGGACTATAGGGGACCCTTGGTTTGCAGAGAAGGAAAAAAGGGATAGGATAGCAGCTATCTCAAACTAAATTGAGGGTAAATGGGGTCTATGGTCAGTATAGTTTTAAATAAACAACTGGGCAGACTAGATGGGCCATGTGGCTCTTATCTGCCGTCACTTTCTACGTTTCTTTGTTTCTATGTTTATTTACTTGTACAGCTTGTCCTCCTCTTTTTATATTTGTGATTTAATACTCTCCTCAGTTCATTTCATGTTCTTATTATGTGTAGTTAGGGGGACATATAACTTCCCTGTCTGACATATAAATTCAACAAGCCATATGCCGAATTCAAGTTTCATTAAATCAGATATACAAGGAAAACCTGGAGGACTCCGCAACCACTAGGAGGCGCTATACATCTGTCCATGTACAATCACATTGTAACCACCACCAGTCACATGGACAAACTTCCCACAGTCATAGCTACCTTAAATTTTTCAACTCTAGCGCACGGAATACTAATTTTGATTGGTTAACACAGATTCGCACGCAAGCGCAGTGTCTAAAATGTCCATAATGCTACATAGAAGTTCTGAAGTCTGGATGCAGCCAAATACCTTCATATAATTCTACTTAATCAATATCATATCTATCATTACTTAATACAGACCTGGCCCGTCCTCCTGATGTTATGAATCCAGTGCCATCGCCAGAAATTTTGGGGCCTGGGATACATCCATGGGGCTCCGTCCCTGTGGTGTCACATAGAGGGTGCGGCCCCAGCGGACCTGCATTTACAGTGGTGTACAGCTGTCAGCAGCAAGTATTGGCAGTAGGACAATGCCGGACCTGCTGCTGCAGAGCTAAAGTAAATATCGTCATGCCCCATTCTGGGCCTGAGGCAATAGTCCCGGCTGCCCCCCCTCCCTTGATGGCGGCCCTGTATGAAACTACGAGTCCCAGCATGCTTTAACTGCATGGGCCTAGCTGATACCTGACCATGCATGCTGGAACTTGTAGTTTCACAACACCTGGACTCACTACATATATCAGTTGAAAGTTTATTCAGTTACAAGTGTTGGAAAACTTAATATTATTTACAGACATAAACTGATGAGCAGTTGGCAATATGGAATATTCAGTGGAAAACTCTTGTCTAACCCCTGTAATAAAGCTTTTTTTTTCTTTTTTACTTAAGGTACAGTATGACCATATGTTTAAATGCTACAAGCTGTAAAAGAGAGGCTTGCGTGAAAAAATGCCTCAGACCCATAAAACACAGTTTCCTCTGTAAAAGTACTGTATATTTATTAAATGCTGATCTGAATGTCACACACACCTTCTCCAACTGTGCTTCTATGCAGAGTGGAGTGAGATTTATATCTTTAAATGCACTAATCTGCTAATAGTGTAGTGGACTCCTGGGAGAACCGACCATCCACACAGATTCCGCGCTCTTATAAAAGGGACTGATAATGGGTTTTGCACCGTGTGTATTGTTGTAAACAACCTTTTCAGCTGCAAGGTGCTGGGCGTCTGCTTGGAATTCATTTGGAAATGGAATTCATTTGCGCCAAGATGTATTCTGTAAATGAAAAAAAACCTCATGTCAACTGTCACCGGTGCATGTCGCCGCTGGCGCCGTTGTATAATGATTTTCGGCTGTCTTTGTTTTGAAAAGGCAGCCTTTTTTAGAATTTTATTTTTTAGAATGGGTAAGTATGCTTGCTGACATACTTACCCATTCATTTTTCGCAAGCCACTGGACCCGTTGCATCGGAACCCGCCAGAGAGGTGAGTAGGGCTAGGCTTTGGATAAGGGAGGGTTAGGGTTAGGCTGCAGAGAGGGGAGGCTTAGTGTTAGGCTGTGGGAAGGGGAGGCTTAGGGTTAGGCTGCACGGAAGGGTTAGGTTTAGGTTAATCGAAGGGGAGGGTAAGGGCCATGGAAGGGGAGGATAATGGTAGGAATTAGGGAAAGGGCTGGGGGTTAAATTTACACTTACCATTCGGAGCTCTGTCTTCAGTGATCCGGGGATCGATTGCTTCTCCTCTGCGAGGCAAAAGCAATCAAAGTTTAGAACTGGCTGGGAGAGAACAGCCCTTTTGAAAAAGGGCAGTTTGCAGCGGTGACCCACACCCACTGTCACTATCAGTACTCAATAAGCCAGACTGTGGGGCTGATCCAGAGGTGAATGAACGCCCAATGGCGTAGTGTATCACTGCACATGCTCAGAAATGAGGTGCACACAATTGTGGGCGATTCAGACGAATGTAACTCACGCTGCATCCGCTTGTGCTCGTTAGGGCCTGTCATGGGAGGGAAGGGGGAGACACATAGTCAATGTACAGTAAGGTCATGCAGTTACACCTGACCCAGGCACAGGCGCAGACTGAAATAAACATTCATTGTGTAGGAACAGTATAAAATAATGACTATAAATATTAATTAAAAAAAAGCCATTCATTTTTTTTTTTTGCCTGATAGACCGCATATACGCAATCTACATAATGAAAAGTTACATAGATTGCGTAAAAAAGATACTACGCATGCGCAGTATCAAATATCGGGAAACACCGGACGTATATGCAATATGTCCGGTGTTGTGAATCCGGGCCTTAGTGCCATCACATTGCAGCTTAAGCGCTTGAACAAATCATAGCCGCCATTTACCATATACATTGCTCTGCCACCACTCGTTATGTCCTCTCAATGAAGCTCTATGTGAATATGAGTTTATGTGCTAGTAATTAAATATACGCCGTGGTTACTTTTTTGCCACTGGATAGCACCTACAAGCAACTATAATGGCGACAACATTCAATCGCTATTCCCAGTCATACATATGCCATCACAATCACTCATAAATAACAATATATAAATATATTCAGATTGATTTTATTATTACTTTAACATAGGGTTGAAAACTTTTCATTTCTTCCCTCTGGGAGATCTCGGAGGGAACAAATAGATGCTGGTTAGGGACGGGGCTTGATGACGCGATTTATGCAACTTGCATCCTTAACCACGCCTCTTGTCATAGCTTCAATTCATGTGTTTACTAGGGATGGGGCAGGCTTTATAATGTAAATTGCGTTATCAAGCCCCGCCTATCTTAACTAATGCTGCAGTGATCGGGGCTGGTGGAGATTTGACAACTATTCCGGGATACCGGTAGAGATGCCCACATTTTGGAAGTCGGCAGCAAAGCTTTAACATTAATTATGTTCTGCATTTTTATGAATGTCAACAAACAAAATGGCTGCCACCACCAGTGTTCAGTTGGTGTTTATGTTGAATAAAGCTTTATTGTTTTGTTTTTGTGCGCCAATAATATGTAGAGAGAGTTGGTAAAAGCACAAGTATCAGAAATGGAATCTTGGAGACACTAAAGGAAAGTTTTTATAGCAAAAGGTTGCTGGCACTGGACTATGGTGGGAAATGTGTAAAATAAACTTCTGAGCAGAAATTGCACCTCATCTGCCCAATAAATTTGTATAGGTATGTGTGCCTGTTTTGGTGAATTTAAAGTAGCCATCCCTAAGACCTTTGTTTTATAAATAATAAATGCATTCCTATTATAAGAAAACATATATTTATTTTTTATTTTACCTTAAAAATCTCCTTTTAAAAAACCTGTCTCCAGGGGCCAGATTTACTAAGCGGCAGGTTTGGAAAAGTGGAGATGTTGCCGATAGCAACCAATCAGATTCTAGCTCTCACTTTCCTATTATATACTAGAGAATGTCAGCTAGAATCTGATAGGTTGCTATGGGAACCATCTCCACTTTTCCAAACCTGCAGCTTAGTAAATCTGGCCCCAGGATTCTACATCATTCACAGACTTTCAGCATATTATTTGAAGGCAGATAGTATATAACTGAGAGTATTGTATGGAGGCTTTAATCGCCAAATATGTGTGCTGCATCCATTAAGGCTGACAGTGTAGTGATCCAAGTCCATAAAATGTTTTATGCATTGTTAAATGTATTTGTATTTATTATTTATTAACAGGTTTTTGTATAGTGCCATCAGATTGCATAGTGCTTTAAAATTCTAACAATCAAGATAACAAGACTGGGTGGTAACAGACAAACTGGTTATTTATTTAACATTCATGTATTGTAAATACCAAACTGGAATCCTATAAATTTGGTTATAAGGTCATATTTTTTTTAATATTCTAGTTTATTACCTTTTTCTATGATGACAATAAACTTTTTTTTTGTTTTCATGTTTTTCTAAGGTCTCTGAACTTGACAACTTTGAAGAAAAAGCATTGGGAGATGACGCTAAGGGTATATGTCGCAGTCCAACTTTAACCAATAGCCTCCTAAAGTACAGAAGTCGCTCTCAAGGTATAACGTTACTAGTAGATGAATTTGGTTATTTAGCTATTCAATCGTCAGCAATGTTTAAAGACGTTGTCGCTGTGGCAGTCTTTAATATTTCTTAAATAGATACAGCCGTCAACTTAGTGGCTGCTGTATCAGTGCCAACAGCGGTTTAATAAAGAATATTTGCATATTAGATATGCATATTGAAATGGGACAGGGATAGTTAGGTTTAGGGAAGGGTTAAGGTTAGGCTGTGGTTTGAAGATAGTTAGGGGAGTATTAAGGTTAAGCCTTTAGGACAGGTAGAGTCATGGAAGGGTTATGGGTTAGGTTGCTGGAAGGGGGTGGTTAGTGTTAGGATGAAGAAAACCTATGTGTTGCAGTTGGACTCTTTTTTTGACATAGCAGTTACAGGCACGATGCAGTCTCAATGGAAACTGATGGTGATTGGGTGATTGTTGCTTCATTGATGAAAGTGATCTGAGATCTTTGGAGCGGTGAATTACAACTAATTAAGGTGGCCATATACAGCCTAATTGACCAGACCACAATCCATTTGTGACCAGTGCTAATGTGATTGCCCAACCAGATTAAAAATATTCTAACAGAACTCTGTGAATTAAAATCCATTTTCTTCCATTAAAGAGAGAAGTAATCTTAAGGCAATGTTTTACAGTGAGTAGCCTGTAATTACTTTGTTTACGCACCCCCATATGTTACCCTTATTTAGTATCTAAATAATGCAAAGGAGTTTCCACAGAATTATTGCCAGAAATAAAGAAAAATATCCCTATCAGTGATTGGACAGAAAGAAGTTGCGGACCGCTCGTGTTATGAGACATTCCTATAATGATGAATCTGTACTTTGCAGGGAGCGGCAGTCGCTTGGAATCGGTGGGTGAAGATGATGAGTTGGCGGTGGCTAATGGAGACATGTATATTCATAAAGAAGACAAGATGCTACGCGGGGGGCGGAAACATTCTCTCCCACAGCACCTGGACTCTCCTTCCCGACAGGTCAGAAATCTGTAGTATATGCAGTAAAATCATGAATTCTGATGTAGCAATGTTACAGTTATTAGCACGCTAAATACCTTTAAGCCAGTGGTTCCCAAACTTTCTCAGTTTGAGGCACCCTTAAGGTCTCCATATTTTTTTTCAAGGCACCCCTAAGACATAAATACAATAGAATACAATAGGAAATAGAAACATTCCGAGGCACCCCAGTGAGAGTGTCGCGGCACCCCTGGGAGCCGCGGCGCACAGTTTGGGAATCACTGCCTTTAAGCCATGTGATTGGTCATAATCATTTTGGAGCATGCTAATTATGGTCTTTCAGTTTGCAGTTTGTTCTGAAGGCATAGACAGAAAGGAGAAGAATGACTTTTACTTATATAGGACATACAGAACTCAGAGTGGCATTATTACTATTATTATTGTTTATTTATAAGGCGCCACAAGGTGTCCACAGTGCATACAAAATACAACCACAAAATACAACACACACAGCAAGGCAAAACGCAAGTTGTCCAGGGAGGAGGGGATATAGCGCAGTGAGGGGTTGAGAGGGAGCCACCAGGTGGGGACGGGGGAAAAAGTGTAGCAGAGGGGAACAAGAGGGTATGAAGTGAGGGGGGGAGTGGTGGAGGAGGGAACAACACTAGGATGGAGGGTCCTGCTCATGTGAGCTAACACACTAAGTAGGGGGGGTGAACTTACAGAAGCCATAAGGAGGGGGTAGGAAGTGGCCTGCTGGTGTGAGTGGAGAAGAGGGGGAAGGAAGGAAGAGAGGGGATAGATGAAGGATGCAGTGAGGATGTTAAGTGGAGGAGGGGTAGGCTAGCCTGAACGGGTGCGTTTTGAGTGAGCGCTTGAAGACCTGCAATGTGGGGGAGAGTCTGACTGAAGAAGGGAAGTCATTCCAGTGCAGAGGTGCAGCACGGGATAAGTCCTGGACTGGGGCATGAGATTTGGTGACCAGTAGGGAGGTCAGACAGCGGTGGTTAGCAGAACGGACAGGATCCGAAGGGATGTGCACGGAGATGAGGGAAGAGAGGTAGGGAGCAGTGGATGAGGAAATGGCCTTAAAGGTGAGCAGTTTAAAAGAGGTCTGAAGCAGACAGGAAGCCAGTGGAGGGTTTGACATAAAGGAGAGGTAGAGGTACAGCAGTGTGAGAGGAAGATGAGCCTGAAAGCAGCATTGAGTATAGATTAAAGGAGGGAAAGACAGGTGAACGGGAGACCAACATGGAGGTTACAGTAGTGACAAATTGTTGATAATAATAATCTTAATAAAAAGGGCACTGTATTTCCTGGAGGATGATTGATTCTGGATTAATAATGCCATCACAATTAATTGCGTTACTTCACAAAAGTTTAAAATGCATTAATTTTGGGACCAAATAATTGGTGGGTTCGGGTAGTTTTGGTGAAAAAACGCTCATACCTGCACTATATAGACAGATATAGGGCTAGATTTACTAAGCTGCAGGTTTGGAAAAGTGGAGATGTTGCTCATAGCAACCAATCAGATTCTAGCTGACATTCTCTAGTATGTAAGAGGAAAGTGTGAGCTAGAATCTGATTGGTTGCTATAGGCAACATCTCCACTTTTCCAAACCCGCAGCTTAGTAAATCTGGCCCATAGAATCAAAACATAAATTTTTTGCCTTTTTAATGGTCATAACATACATGGATAATTTGTTTGTATCATTTCTTCACCTTTTTTTCTGCAATTATTATTATTTTTTCCTTTGCCTCATCTCCTGATCGCATCTATGTAAGTCATATATTGTAGTGAAAAATGTAAGGTACATTAATTAGCATTGCACAGGGGACAAGATCTTTTATGCTTCAGATTTATATCTATTGTCTACAGAATGTATTCTATAAATTGTACTCAATCTTTTGTTTAAAATCCTCATGCTTTGTTCATTTGTATAAGTTTCCCATTTTAGAATGTTTTACCCTTTTTTCAAAAATTTGTAGCACCCATTTTTGTAATAACTATTGTCAGACCTGTAATTACAGACATATTATGGTATATTTGATATATTCTGATGCTTTTCCCCTGTGCTGGTAGTGCAAAAGTGACTCTGTACCTGTGTTAGCTAGTGTGGCTACTATTAGATGCGGGTGAAATCTATCATATGCTTTGGGGTCAGTTGTGTTATTAAAGGATGGTGCTTTATGTTTTGTTTCTTTCAAGGATATTCCAAATTGGGATTTTGCTTTTATATTGTCATAGTAGAGAATAATTATTCATGCACCAACACATTATGGAAACATTCTGTATAATCACTTGGGCACCCAATGCTGAAGTGGGCAGAACTTCATGTGACACTGACCTCATGTGATCATTCACAGCCAATATACAGAGAGCTAGCATCTTGATTATGTCACTGGCATACCCTCCAACATGACCCATTCCATTAGGTACAAAATACTCTGCTCCTCAGTTTCCAACTGTCAGTTACTATGGAAACCACCTTTGTTGGACAGACAAATAGTTTTTTAAATATCAGTTCACCAGGTGAGTGACAGTTGGAAGCTCAGGTGCAGAGTATATTGTACCTAATGGAATGGGTCATGTTGGAAAGTCTGGTCACCAGGTGTTTCCATGAGCATGCTCCTGCCAGTACATGTAATTATTATCACTTTCTGTTATACTCATGGGACACTATTTACTAAGCTGCAAGAAATGAAAAGTGGATATGTTGCCCATAGCAACCAATCAGGTTCTAGCTGACATTTTCTGGTATATAAGAGGAAAGTGAGATCTAGAATCTGATTGGTTGCTGTGGACAACATCTCCACTTTTCGTTTCCTGCAGTTTAGTATTTCTGGACCATGATGAGAAAACAACATCATTTTATGCAAAAATGTAAAACGGAAAATATGGAAGAAATTATATAACGGTGACAGATGGTAATTGTAATATGTGCTGTCAGTTCAGATATATCCTGGTTAATGGTCTATGTAGTGGTGAATATTATTCTTTGTGAGTAGATGAAGTTATTACAATACTGTGTCATCCACTTCTCATATATTCTTTTTTTTAATGAAAAGAGAAAAGATTATGAACTTGCAAAACCGCGTTTTCAGTGAAGCTTCCAAAAATGTCTCTGTGATGCACATAAAAAGATAAAAGAACATACTAAAAACAGCACATGGTAAAGCAGAGGGTATGAGTAAGATAAACAAGCACTAAGGGAGGTGAGGAAGGGCAGTGTATAGGAGGATGGGAACTATGAATGTAGCTTGTGGGTGCAGCAAATGAGGCAAAAGGTGCAGTAGTAAAGTGAGAACATGAGGAATCGGATACCTATGATAAAGCTGGTGAGATATTGTATAAGAGTGAGGGACATAAACAAGCAGTGAGGGAGGTATAGAAGACCTGGGCTATGGGATGAAGGCCAGGGTACTGAGATAGGAAAGCAGCCTCTGAGTGCAGAAGATGAGACAGAAGAGAGTGATGGGGACATATGGAAGTCCCATAAAGGGCTAGATATGCAAGAAATCCGCTACCACTGGGCCGTAATAGTCAGACATCTCTGCATTTACATTTGAACCACTGACATCAACATTCAGGTCCCTTGCCTTAAGACTTCCAGCTTATATACACAGGAAATGCCAGACTCTAGAAGTCTGATTGGCTACACAGAGAGAGGGAGGAGTGAACGTCTGTTCCACTGTTCCGTAAGTTGACTAACAGGCAAAACTCACTAGCTCAGCCCAAAAAGTGTCCGTCGTCTTATGCACGGAAGCGCAGTATGGGAACACATGGCCGCAATCTATTGAAAGGCAAAGCTTGGAGAAAAATCGGTTCAGATCTGGTGCTGTGCCGTTATGTAATCACCAAGACAGTGATCCTCACCGGGGATGTTAATATAGTAAAATGCTGTCTTTTTTGTTACACGGTTTCTCTCCAGTCTTTCTAATAACACAATTATTATACAGTACTCAGAAGAACATTTCTGTTTCATGTGTCTAAGCCATTTATTTCTTATGCCAGGAATACGCTTTTGTGAAGAAGACGGCGAGATCTTTAAGCACGGCGCAGGTGGAGTCCCCCTGGAGATTCGCTCAGCCATCCATCATCTCTAATATTGTCCTAATGAAAGGCCAAGGGAAGGTAAATCTTGTCATCCCCAATCGCATAATGTACCCCCACAGATACCAAAAGAAAATTCCATAATCCCTGACCTTCTGTATGACCATGACGCTGCAGCATTCCTAGAAGAGGCTTGAGTCATGTATCACAGTGTCAATATGTCCACCTGGAGTGTTCCTGTCAGTGTACTAAAAGAGTTAAAACTCAAAAGCAGGGCCTTCCATCCTCCTGTCCTCCTCCCATGGCCTTATCCCTCTCTCAGCCTCTGTTTATTGGAATCTGAGCTGTATTAGGTTTCTCTGTCTTATTTGTCATTATTTTGTCATAACCTGGATCACCTTGTTTGTTGGTTTTCTTTATGCTTTGTAATCTGGATGGCACTGCAGACCCTTTGTGGTGCCCTATAAATAAACATTATCAATAATAATAATAATAATAATAATAAAATAATTTAGGCCCGGATCCAGGTTTAATAGTCGTGACCGTTTTTCACACTCTTCGGGGCTGATTCAGAGATGCGATTTCCACGGCACTTAGGTGCGTATATTTAAGATCTTAGAAAATTCGCAAAACTGCGCATGCGTAGTAATAGTGCAACGCCATGTACGTAGTGGTTAGGAGCGTAAATTCGCTAAGATCGTAGGTCTGAATCGCACGCAAGCACTTAAGATCTTAAGTGCTGCGAATCTTTAAGATCTTAAGGATTTGCATGGAAATGGGCGGGGGGAGGCAGGGAAATGAGGGAAAGTGGGCGCGGGCTGACACTTAGGATCTTAAATGAACGCTACCACGTCACTACACTCTGCCACATTGCAGACAGTAAAATAAGCAGGAAACTTTGGGACTGGACTTAAAGATAGTTGCATGGATATGATCTTAGTTACAGGATTAACAACAGAGGGTTGTAGTAAATGGAATCCCTTCTGGGGATGGTAAGGTAACCAGTTCTGTAACAGGGTTCTGTACTTGGACCAGTCCTATTTAATATCTTTATAGGTGATATTGCCTGCGGTATCGAGGGGGAAAATATGCCTTTTTGCAGATGACACTTAGATATGTAACAGGGTACACACGCCAGGAGGGGTACACAAAATGAGGGATGATCTAGGTAGACTGGAGGAATGGTCAAGAGTGTGGCAACTGCAGTTTAATGCCAAAAAATGCAAAATCATGCACTTGGGACATAAGAACCCAAAAGCTCAATATATCATTAATGGAATTACATTAGAAACTACTGAGGTGGAAAGAGAAAGACAAGTCAGATGCTTGGTTGCATAGGGAGAAAAATTAGTAGCAGAAAGAGAGAAGTAGTGATGCCCCTTTATAGATCGTTGGTAGGACCTCACTTAGAATACAGTGTTCAGTTCTGGGCAGACTAGATGGGCCATGTGGCTCTTATCTGCCGTCACTTTCAATGTTTCTATGTTGATCTAGTGACCAGCATTAGAAGTCAAAAAGTAAGAATCTGATTGGTTGCTATGGGCAACATCTCCACTTTTCCAAACCCGCAGCTTAGTAAATCTGGCCCATTGTGTCTCAGATCACACAGAGTGGGAACGTCTTTGTCAGTGGTGGCATCTAAATTGTAACTATCTGTCCCTAAATTCCAGGAATTGTTTTTTTGAATGTTCCTATTTTTAGTATTGGCTAACCATACAGCAAAATCCCTCTCATTGTATACACTAGGTGCTGTTCTTAATATGTAGTCAGGCCATGCTTTCAATTAATATTTAACTGGAACTTCAGAATGTCAAACTTCATTTAACATGTCTGAGTGTTCAGAGGGTCACAGTTGTGCATCTGATGTGATGAGCTGCACCTCCTCAGCAGTGAAGTGTAACTTATTGCTATGTATGGTTTGTGAATTGATGTTATCACAGTAAACACATCCACACCTTAAAGCACCTTAAAGCAATCCTGATTGTTCTGAATCCTCAAAGCACCTGCACCAGACAAACACATTTACAGATGAGTCATAACCAAAATACTTAATAAAACACAGAAGTGTCCATGAACTGCTTCTGACAAATTTCCTTTGTGTGGCCTCTCAATGCAGTTGTTAGAAAAGTACTGTACACTCTGTTATGCAAAGCTTATTTAATATACTGGTGCCAACAAAATGTGCTGTGATGTGCTGTTATTCAATGCGACGAATCAGGTATTGGTTTTTGGTAGTTTTAGGGCTATATTTAATGAACTGCAGAAAAGGAAAATTGGAGATGTTGCTCATAACAACCAATCAGACTCTAGCTGACATTTTCTAGTATGTAATAGGAAAGTGAGAGCTAAAATCTGATTGGTTGCTATGAGCAACATCTTCACTTTTCCAAACCCGCAGCTTAGTAAATCTGGCCCATGGTCTTGCTGATATTTCCACACTAGGAATCGTGTTGGAATCCTTCCTAAATGAGTCATTATCAGACCTATATTTTCAATGTTAGACCCCCACTATTCATTACTAGCAAAAAGCATGTAAAGACTACTTGGCTTATAAAAACCTCATTCTCTGAGCATTGGTGCCCAAGGCATGGGAGCCGACATTTTAGATCATTGGGGGTGCTCATGGTATACCCCCCTCCCACCATGTGACTGCAGCGTTAAATCCACAGGGATTAGTTAATGGCCTTGGCCACAGTACCCGCAGGTCTTACTCCTATGGCTTGAGACATTGCCTTCTGGGTAAATGCAATAACATCCCGGAACTCTCTTATTAATGTAACAGGGTTAAGGCAGATTCCTGAGCACAAGCAATGCAGCTAGTGGTTTCTGACCTACATAATTCCCATATTTATTCCAGCTGATGACTCTAACGTTCATCTGTCTTTCCCAATCTCATCAGAGAAGCAGATATATAATTTTGTGTCTGTTCGGGAAACCCGTTGGCATCAGACATGTGACCTAGTTAAAAGGAAAGTACTAAGGGGGTATTTAGCTCACTGTCATCCTTGTCATTGTAACACTCATGGAGAAAAGGCTGGAAAATGAAAATAAATGAACTACATTAACTATATTCTTTCTGAAAAGGTCTTAATTCTTTCCCATTGTGCTGCGTTTCATTTATTGGTTACATTTCCCATTATAATATAACTGAATATGAATCTCATTATGAAATATATTCTTTCTTTGTCTTTACAGGAGATGAAATTCTGGAAGTGAATGGAGAGTCACTTCAAGGGTTGACCCACCAACAAGCTATTCACACATTTAAGGTATCGTGAAAGTTCCGTCTGCAAAATGAAATGTAGAAATATTAGTTACACAACTTTCAAATATATGACACGCCTGCAGCCACTTTCAAGGCTTTTCTGCTGAGATGGTCCTAACTTTAAACAGGGAGTCTCCCTATATTGGGTCATATATGACAGGCTTTTAAACTGTGACTTAACTTACCTAGGGGGACCCATTAAAGCATCCATAATAGCTTCTGTAGATCAACACCCCCTGTCATCGAAACGGTGGCTGCTCAAATCAATTTATAGGCTAATATAGACATGCATGAAAGGCAGGGAAAACTGAATAGAAACAGGTTCTTTCATGCATCTGTCTATGTAAACTTGTACATTGATTTGAGCTACCACCATTTTGTGTATAATTATACAATGATACTGTGTAATCACACACACAGTAGAATCTGTCAGTGTTAATGCTTCCACTATGTTGTCTGCAGGAACCCGCAATGTAGAGCCACACGTTATCTGCTTTTCAGGTGGAGATGGGATGCGGTTGCCTGTCTGAGCAGCCGTATATCGACCATAATACAGACACCAGCTGAATGGCGGCTGTATTTATGTTAGAAAAGCTTGTAAAATAGAAATTTGCTATTAGGATTGGGAATTTATTTCCCCATTCCCAGTAGCGAGAGGCTGTGACGACTGCAGCAGGTAGATTAGTGTTAGGCTGCGGCTGGTAAAAGGTTAGGGTTAGGGCTTAAGGTCAAGGGTAGGTTACGGGGCATGGAGTGCTGGCGTTATAGCTGAAGAAGGCAAAGGTTAGGGTTAGTTAGGCTGCAGAAAAGAAAGGGTTATGAAAGGGTTAAGAGTAGGACCAATTTCTAAAAAGCAGATTGTCAGCAATTGCCACCAGTCTGCCTCTAGCTTTAGTACGATGGTCTTTCAAATTGTAGAACCACACTTGGTAAAGATAATGTTAAATTGTTCTCTACTAGGTCTTAAGCATTCTGGAAGAAAGATTCAGTATCCAAGACCGTAGACCCTATTTGACCCTTAATTGATTAACATTTTATGTTTATCGCCAGCATTTTTAAATTGTTCTACCATTAGCCAATACCACCTCCGATGGGAGACTATCCTTTTTACCAACTACCCTTTCAGTGAAATAAGGTTTCTGCACATTTGCATCTGCTTTGTAAATACAACTGTTCAGTGCTTTAAACTAGCACTGGATCATACAAATCAGTCTGTACATAAGTATATTTTTGAAGACAATAATAGGGGTGAATAATCACCTACTTGGGGTAGAAATTGTGGGACCCTGGGTCTCACAATTTGGTCCTGGTGAGATAAACTCACTTGTCAGTGTCACAAGGGGATATCCTGACCTCTGTAACAAACAGTTTACTCCTAAGTTTATTTCTGGAGTCTCCTTTTTTTAAAGTCATGTAGTCTGTACACTAAAAGAAATTAAGAAAAAAAATCTGTGATGCTGAAACAAGTTTAGATTAAGGGAACAGATTGGGTGGGTTCAATTTCCCACAGATATACAAATTGGTGGGAATCATGTCTCTGTGAGGCCGAATTATCTTGGTATGTTAATACAGTCAGTCCTGTAAGGACACTTAAGACCACTGTGTACGTGACGAAGAAAAAGTCACTTCTGAGCTTACTCTCCTCTAATAAAATGAAACGTGTTTTTGTTATTGACTTGTTGCTCTGTATTTTCTGTCTATTTTATAGCAACTCAGGAAGGGCGTCATAACATTAACTGTGCGTACCCGACTGCGCAGTCCCAGCCTCACACCTTGTCCTACCCCAACGTTAATGAGTCGCTCCAATTCCCCTAACTCCAACATCAGCATGGGGGCATCTGTACCAGGCTCGGAAGATGGGGATTCCTCTTCTGTGTGTCGCAAGGGACCTGGTCCGAAAGATAGGATAGTTATGGACGTAACATTAAACAAAGGTAAAATAAAAGCTCCATACCTGTGTGTTTAGGATTTGTTTCTTGCGATTGTGCGGAAGTTGTGGAGATTCCGGATTGTTATACTATTATCCACCATGGTGAATTTGTTTTAGAAATATATTAAAATGTGAAGGTGGATTTTTACCAGTAGAAACTTTTATCCCGATCACTATAAAATTTGTGTAATAATTATGACCGATACCACTAAAACTCTAATCCACACTCTTGTCATTTCCCACCTCAACTACTGTCACCTCCTTCCCCCCCCCCTCACCCATGTCTCACCACCTACAAATCCATACTCCATGCCACAGCCAGACTTATCTTCCTCTTCTGCTGGTCTACCTGTGCTTCACCTCTCGGTCAAGCTCTGTACTGGCTTTCTGACCGGTTCTCTACAAGCACCTCACCCTCACCAAGAAGGCCCTCTCCTCCTCCACTGCTCCCTCCATCATCTTTCAGTCAGCTAATGACCTGCTGCCTCACCTTCCACTGGATTACCACCTCCCAATCCTGCATCAAAGATTTCTCCCGCGTTCCCCCACTCCACTTGAACAAATTCCCTCGTCAAGAAATCCTCCACCTTACTACCTAATCTCTCCATACTTTCCAAATATGGTCAAAATTAACTCCTCCCATGTTCAGCTGACACCCAGCATTGTTGAATTTGTAAACACCCACTTATGGACGAAACTCCTCCCATGCTTGTGTTAATCCCACCCCTTTTCAGGGCCACAATTATAGCCGTCCTGATTTTGCTAGGATAGTAGATCACAACAATGGCGAATAAATTAGTAATGGTTAAAATAACTCCAACATTCTTTTGTAAAGCAGTGTACCAATAATTTGTAATGTTATTACAGAACCCGGGGTTGGTTTAGGAATTGGCGTGTGCTGCCTTACCCTTGAAAACAGTCTCCCAGGGATTTATATTCATAGCCTAGCACCGGGATCCGTGGCCAAGATGGATGGAAGACTAAGGTATTTATCGTAAAACTTTTTTACAGTTTTAGTTTTTACATTAAGTGACACTTGTTAAGATCAGAGATAAATGACCTTTTGTTGTAGATTTACAAAAGCTTCTAAAAGAATAAGTGAAGTATTGGACATACAGTAACAACTAGTTAAATTCTAAATATCATTTTCCAAACTGTATTCAATATCTGACAGCTAGAATATGATTGGTTGTTCTGGATAACACCTTCACTTTTCATTTTAAGCTGTAGTAAGTATAGACACTGATTATGTGACCAGAACCCCAACCAAATAATATGACGGGATCCGTCAGTGCTGGGTCACATGATACAGATGTGTGAGCTCGTATTGTGACCACATCACTTGTACAAACTGATTTTCAGCTGCCAGGGTCACCTTTTAAGTTTACTGTCTGAATCTGCAGAGAGAGGAAACATTTATAATGTACATTTACAGAGAGTGCCCAACCCTTCTGTTGAAAGTGTCACCCCTCTCTTAACACTAAATAGGTTAAAACACATTACTGGTAATTCGCACGGATTCTTGCGTGTCGTGGACTGTGCGCAGTGCAGAAAAGCGGCACAGTCTGGATCAAAAGTCTGAGTTTGGCTTTTTATCTCCAAAAGATGTGAGGTGTAAAAAAAGGGATGCTGTGTATTTACCTTTATGTTTACATATTACATGTCCAGGGATAGAGGCTTCAAGATATTGGGGCAGATCCTGAACTACGCATTTCCGCGAATTTACGTGTGGCGGAGACGTAAATTAGCAGATTTGTACGCACTGCGCATGTGCACCGCAGAAAATACACACATTCACGTAGCGTATTTTCAAACGTATGGGTAATTCACGTATTGCTAACGTAAATACTTACGTGTGGGCGTGCCAAATTTACGTTAGTGACAAATACGTGCGTTTTACGTGAAGTAGGCGGGGGGGGTATTTAAAGTGTACAGTATGGGCGTGCTAAGCTGCGTACGTTCGCGTAGTCTGTACGCCCGTTAGCGGACGTATTCTGTTACGTTAGGAAAAGTTAAGGTAGGGTTTGGGTAGCGTAATTTGAGAAAATACGTCCGTGCAAGGGGTGTGCCGTGGGGAGTGTATTGACCTTACGTGTACGAAAATACGCACCGCTAAAATACGTACGCACACACGTAGTTCTGGATCTACCCCATTATCTACACTTAAGCTGGCCATACAGGACGATTATCGTCACAGCATGAATTTCTCGATAATTGTACCAATTTTTCCTCTAGTGAGAAGTAACGATATCGGTGCCAAACACTATGAGATTGTCGGCCCGAAAAAAAAAAAAAAAAAGGCAGATTTTTCGGTACTTTTCTCGGTGTGCATAAAATCTTTTACGCCCACAGACTATGCGATAATCTGCAGATGTTTTACATAAAAGGTGATTCAGAAGGTGATTGATAGCAACAATGAAGGAGTTATGCCGGAACAGGATGTTAGGAAATCGTCATTTCCTGTCAATAGCGTTGCTATTATTGTCCGGTCGTGTATAGCCTTTGTTTTGGAGAAATCTTGATCCTTTAATGTACAAGATAAGAAACATCGTGTGAAATTAGAAAGTCTGGGCATGTTGTTTCCATGTTCGGTTTAAAAAAAGTAGATTCATTGAAAAATATGTTCTTTTAATCCATCATTATAGGATGACAATTGCAAGTACAGCTCTGCTGAATGCGGATCAGGTGTAATAAACAGGAAGGACGTTGTGTACATCTACATAGACACACCCTACAGGGGTGCTGAAAGAACATTAAAAAGCATTGGAAATCTTGTACGATGATCTAAAATCCCCACACATTGCACTATTTTGCCCATGATAAACGATAATCAATCGGGAATTCCAAAAGAGGCGATTATCTGCTGGTGGCCATTTTGGGAACATTATTGTGCTTTTCGGGAAAAAATCGGCATCACACACTACATCGATAATTCGTCAAATCACAGATAATTGGGAGATCGGGCCGATAATCGCTCTAGTGAATGGCCAGTTTTAGTAACTGTGGCTGGCAATGTATTTATAAACGGCACTTGGCTTTCATAGACTAAGCTCTCCTGTCCTAAGCTGACAGTCGCTGTCAGCTTCCTGCATGTGCCAGATAAAGGTGAGGGCACAGCACTACCCCGACCATTCTGACTTGAGCCCCGCCTCCTCCAATGTGTCCTAAGTCGGTCTATTGTACTTCCGCCTCTGCTTAGATATAAAGGAAAGTTTCCAAATATTTTATATGGCTCAGTCCCTTGCCGGGCGGGTTGTTCTTACATAATTGTTAAAGTGAATTATTCCAAAGCATCTTTGTGTTGATTTCCTTTCTCTCTATGGGCCGTATGCAGACTACCGGACACATAACATATAAACATCCGGTATTTAGGCTTTTTTCCTACTGCACATGCGTGGTACTTTTTTACCTTTCAGACCGCATTTACGCAATCTACATAAGGAAAAGATACGTAGATAATGTAAAAAAATGTACTACGCATGAGCAGTAGGGAAAAACGCTAAACACCGGACGTATCTGTTATACATCCGGTAGTTTGCATACTGCCCCATATCTCTGTATCATGTTTGACGAACACGGCGGATTCCCTTCCCTGTACGTTTGTGTATATTTTCAGGGCTATATATTAGCTCTTTAAAGCCTCTTTCATGTTCTTATCCCCAGTAAGCAGTTCTCACTTTGGTCGAAAATTGTAGTAAAGTCACATAAGATTAAATCAACAGTTCTCATGAATGGAACGTTTCACTGAACGTATGGTTTTAATAAACGGGGAAATCCTTTTAAGACGGTCTAGATGATCTATCTTCTGAACCATTCCAGATGTCCCTTTATAAGGACACTTTTTCAGTGTGAAACCTTGATGTAGATGTTTGTTATTCTGGATTAAGTACCAGCATTTCATTCATTATGCCGTTCAATCTCCCACACCTACACCCTTACAACATGTCAGATTTCCATTATTTATGAGGCCGTATCGAATAACATAAAGGATATTGTTCAATTCTGAATGCTAAAATATGTATTTTTCACATCAAAAGGATTGAAGTGGTTTTTGATATTAATGTGTTTGCATTATTTATTCATAGAAATGAATGTTAATGAACCTTCATGGTGAATAACGGCCTCATCTATCACACATAACAACAATTGTACATCTTCCTCTTTTATATTACAGGAAAACATAATGGAATTAAAATGTCTTTTGTTTTGCTGCTTTGTTTGTTAATACTGAATACTATTTGCAGACTCAAATAAAAGCTGTATCCAGACTCCGTGCGTTTAATGTACACACGTACAGAGCTATGCACAAAAGAGGGGAGAGAACTCCCCCCCCCCCCTTCTGTGTCTATAGAGCTACCTTAACTATTCAGTTCGGATCTTTGCGTTTGCGCAGTTATTCTGCATACATAATCTCGTCCCCGTGTTACGGGATTAAGGTGTACAGAATGCTTGCACCACCCGATGTACAGAGTGTGGTGCACAACGTGTTAACATGAAATAAAGAACAAGAGCATCAAACAGATAATTAAGAGACTCACTTTTGAAGTATATGCATCAGTGGTCGAAGTGAATGGGGATTTTTTGCTGTTCAGTTATGTCAGTGACGGTATGGCGTGCCCCCGTGTATCCCCTCACTTCGAGCCCTGATGTGCATAATTAATTTTGTGTGTGCTTAATATTTAAGAAACTCACTATATACCGTGGTTTGCAAGCGTTTTTAAATCCCTTAAAAGGACAACAGATTTGTCTGGTTTTACATAAGGGACACGGATTTTTCTAGACAATATATTTATTATGAACCAATAGACTTTTAACGTACGTTATATGGAGTGGCGGGTATTTAAATATGCATAGAGACTTTGTGACTTTGGGGCTTTGCCCCAAGCAGGGGCATTAAACTTAAGACTACTAGAAGGGATGTCTTCTATTTCACCTACCATTGTACTTCACTAGCCAATTGCTTGAGTGGGATAATGACTTTTGTGTTCTGACACTGTTGATTTTATGATTCCAGTCGCGGGGATCAGATCCTGGAAGCGGACTCTGTGAGTCTCCGTCATGCTGCGTTAAGTGAGGCCTACGCCATATTGAGTGAATGTGGACCGGGACCCGTGAGCCTGATCATTAGCCGGCACCCAAATCCAAAGGTCTGTAGTACTCATCACACATTATGGGAAAGGGAGCAAAATCATGTTATTGTTAACATAAGTATTTAAAATTCATTGGTCTGTTTGTTTGTTTGTTTGTTTGTTTGATTGATTGATTGTCTGTCCGGTTATGCCTTTGGACGCCCCTGCACTGATTGGGATGAAACCAATGCAAGGTGGTTCAGCTGGATCCTGGCCAGGTTTTAGGGGGATTGGGGTCCCAGACCATCCGATGGTTTATAGGGAGCCTGTTCTTGGCCTTCTACTGGATGTATTTGGCAGTTATCAGTTCACAGTGTGGTAACATACTATACACACACACACACACACATATATATATATACAACCCTTGCAAAAAT
>WWET01001573.1:163246-176156 GCA_011038615.1 Limnodynastes dumerilii | reverse complement strand
TGGCAGATATATGATAAGCCACCAGCCACTTACATGGCTTCTCTGTTTTGGTGGTCCTAACTCTATAACTGTCAGAGTCCCAACTTTGACTTACATGGCTTCTCTGTTTTGGTGGTCCTAACTCTATAACTGTCAGAGTCCCAACTTTGGGTCATATATCATGTATTTTTAAATTGAGAGCTCATCCCCCGGCAGAGGTCCCCAAGTCTCCAAAACAGCTGCTCTGAAACAGTGCCCCCTGTCAGCTGCTATCCCAGACACGCTTTAAAACAAACACCCAGAATGGAGGTTGCTCAAATCAATTTATAAGTTAATATAGAGCAGGTGCTGCAAGGTAAGGGGCGTTTACACAAAAGACACCCCAGCAGTCTTACAATTAACCAATAACAAACCATGACATTCTGTCTTTCTGTATGCAGGATGTTGGATACCAAAATCCATATGTTAACTTCCACAATAGATTTAAACCTTAACTGTAAGGTCCTGCTCCTGACCTCTGAGCCTTTTCCATATGCATGGAGGTCTACATGTGAGAGGAAGTCCCCTGTCTCTTCCTTCTTGTGTCCAGAACCCTACCTTAAGTTTTCTGCACAGATCTGTGTTCATACAAACCTACCGCCGCCCACTTACCTTCATCTGCCTATCCCCGCCCCCTGTGTGGTGATTAGGCATGCAGATGTTTTGTAGCGACCCCTTCATTCCTCCCCTGTGCGGAACTCCCAGCGTACATAGCAGACGCGTGTATCTGGCACGTGCATGCTCGATGGCATAAAATAACCTGATTTCCGCAATTAGTTTTTGGAAATGAAGTGACGATATTAGTTCAGGTTGTGGCCCTGGTTATGCTTGTTGCATGGATGGGTTGTAGAAGAGTCCTGGATTGGGTCCTATATGTTTTCTTTTATTGCATACCTTTCCATTTGTCCTGATGATGTGTGTTTTATATATGTATGCACACACACAGATGTATGTGTGAATGGCAGTATTAACATCTTCAATTTAAAAGTATTTATTTTTTTGCTTTTATAGGATTGACCGGTCAATATTAAGCAATTAAAAGGAACAAAATGAAATAAGATATTTCAGTTTAACGGTTAACAGACCCTTGTCTCAACTTTCTCCCGGTGTGTTATACAGTTCTACGTGTTTATACACCCTGTTATATCTGTGTTACCACATTATGGACTCTGTGTTATTGGTGCACATTAGAGTTTTTCATTTGTCTAAGTTGCACCCAGTAGGAGACCATTGCAATTCCAAGTATGCACCTCCGAGGCTGTAACGCAACAAGTGAGAGGCAGGAATGATGTCAATCTCAAAATAAAAACATTTGGGAATTTTAGCCTCTGTCCTGACCCCATTGTACTTTTTTTAAATCCACTTTCCCTGGAACTCACCAGATGAGACCCTTATACAACAGAAACAAAACTGATGGAAAGAGAAATAAGCAAAAAAGAATATTAAGAGAACACCACACAACTGCAATAATATGCCAAAAGTGATGAGTTTGACCCTTTTCTACATAAGAACACACAATACAAATATAACACATAAAAGCAATGTAATATCAGCTAAGGTTATTTGATAGTGAATAGACGGGTGGATTAACAACGTTTCCGCAGATTTAACTGTAGAAATAACATTTTAGGAATTCAAAAATATTTGGCATGGACACAGGTCTGGAGATCAAGGTAAAGCTGCCAAACCAGATGGGTCAATTAGTGGGAATATTTTTTTTCCATATTATATGACGTTGCTCCTGTGGGTTTCAAATTTGTAGGATGAAATTAGATTTATTTTATATGGAAATTTAAAGAGGTTTAAGTTTTTTGCAAAGTTTATGGTCAAGATACGGTATGGATTTTGTCTATTTTTTTTGGCTGCCTAAATGGTTGGAGTTATATAATAGGCTATGTCTTGGATAATGATGGCTTAAAAGGGGTTTACACCCACCTATAAGATTTTAATGGAAAATCTTGGATTTCTCATGATCTCTCTTAGTTTTATTTCATCTTGCAGTGGCTGAAGTAAACATAAAGAAATTAAATATTTGAATACGCATTTTTTTTGTTTTAGAAATATATTATTATTATTATTATTTATTATTAAGACAAGGGTGTTCTCAACCAGTGGCACTGTCTGGTGGTACTCAGGGTGACTGGGAGAGGAAGAAGTAACTGTATTTATCCAGATGGCAGAGGGTATATTTATTAAAACATCTAGGGGGCTAAACAACATATGTACAAAATGCACTTCAAAATACGTAATAAACAAACCAACAAAAAATTAAGTTGCTTTTCGGCTGTCCCTATTTCATGTGTGATACATTGCAGAATTTTTTTTTATGATTGGGTGTGTATACAATTCGCATACTCACCCATTCATTTTTGGAAGAGCCGCCGCCGGACCACTGGAGAGGTGAGTAACCCTTTCCAGGGACTTAGGGTTGGGCTGTGGGGGAGGGGGGAGCCTTAGGGTTAGGGAGTGGGGATGCTTACCTTTTGTGTTCGGCATGCGAAAAAAAACAAATTTTCAGCAGTTTTTTTTTTTTTTTACCAAAAATAGCGCTATTTTCAAAGAAATATTATGAATGGGTAAATGGGCTGATCGGCAACGCCAACCTCTGCAGGGGAGTCAGAATCTGAGAGGAGAGTTAGGGTTAGGCTGTTGGGGGGGGGGACTTAGGGTTAGGCTGCTTGGGGGGACTTAGTGTTAGGGAGTGTGTTAGGGCCGTTAGCAACAGGGTCCCACACTCGTACAGGGCATGGGAATGTATCTGCATGATATGCACAGTCTTAGGGACACTGCAGGGAGGAGAGGGTTAGGGCTCGGGTAGTTGAAGGGTAAGGGTTAGAGTAGAAAGGTACTTACCATTTGGCGCGTGGGATTTCACTTCCAGGAACATTGATTGCTTTTTCCTCCTTGAGGCAGAAACACATTTCCAAAACTGTTCTAAATTCAGTGGTATGAAACGACCCTTTTTTTTTAAGAAAAGGCCCATTCAAATCGGCAAAAAACACGGATTTCACTTCCAGGAACATTGATTGCTTTTTCCTCCTTGAGGCAGAAACACATTTCCAAAACTGTTCTAAATTCAGTGGTATGAAATAGTAAATATATTCTAAAACAGTGCACACACTAATGATTTATACAGACATCAATACATAGATGATCTGTAAAACTGGAAATTTCCAAAACTCAAATAAAACACTACAATGCCCTTTATAACAATTCTATAGCCCGGTTGTAGGAACGATTATCGTGCAGATCACATGATAAACGACTTTTCTAAGTGTCATCTTATCAGTGTATAAACTGCAACAATGCTATAGAATTGTTATAAAGGGTATTGTAGTGTTTTAGTTGAGTTTTGGAAATTTCCAGTTTTACAGATGGTCTATGTATTGATGTCTGTATAAATCATTAGTGTCTGTGTGCACTGTTTTAGAATATAGTTACTATTTTGATTGGTTGAATTCTCTTTAGTATACTCAGTGGATATATTTGGCGATTCTCAGTACTGGTATCTTTTCCACAGCCAGCGAGGTGACGCAAGCTTGTTTGTAATTGGCACCGCTGTGAGGGCATATTACAAACCTGAGGCTCTGCAGAGGCTTTTCTATTAAACTAAGGAAACAACTGTGGGGCATATGAATGACTGTTTCTCTACAATGGGGCAATCCTCAATATATAACTCTATGGGCCAGATCCAGACCTACGTTCCCATTAAGTTTCATCGCGTAGCGTATTTATGCTAACGTATTTACTATGAACTCCTCTAGGCACTCTCCTCGGTCGTACGTATTTTTGCCGTTTTACGCTTGCCAAAACCTACCTTAACTTTTCAAAGCGTAACTACTGATGTACGTAAAGGCTTCACGTACGTACCTGCCTAAGCGCGTCCATACTGTATGATATAAATGCCTCGCCCCGCCTCCGAAGAGTAATTACCGGTGTCGTATGACTGTCACACCCCTTCTTTCATAGTTACGCTGTCGATACGATGCTGGTACGTACGTTTAGAGTTACGTGGCGTTACATCTGCCGTGCGCATGCGCACTTCATACAAAACAGCGTTTTTACGTCACCGGCTAGCGTAAATACGCTGGCGTATGTAGCTCAGGATCTAAATGAATAAAATGTTGAGTGAATTTATTTTTCTCTTTAACAGCATATTTTTTTATTACTTTTTTTTTTTTATTACTTTTTTGCTTTGTTGATAAACTATGGATTTTAAGGGAGCATATTTTGTTAGGAGAACCGTTATTGGAGAAGCACTAATGGCCAGATATTATGTGTAGTTCTTTTGTGTAACCCGTCTTGAAACTTTCCACTCTCTGTAACTTTTTGCATAGACTATGTATTTCGTGACTACAGTACATTGCATTTCCCCATTATATCATCACGATCTGACAGTGTGCCCCTTTTTATACAGAATAATGAAATAAAGATGAGGAAGAAAATGTTCTCCTAAGAATTCCAACGTCTGTATTTTTTTTTTCTCTCATTTCAACAATCATGAGACAGACGTATACTCCCCAGCTGATATAAAAAAAAGAGGCTAATATAAAGTAACAATAAAAAACACATGTCTAGTCTTTTCTTTGTGCTCATAAATATATAGATTTTCCAAATGCTGCCTGAGTAGCGGATGATAATACCCAGTGAGATTTGCTCATCCCGCACTTCATTTCCGCTCACAGCAGTTAATCCTTATAACTTCCATATTAGATAACCATTCATGTAACAAATATATCATAAAATAGTCATACACCTTAAAAGCCCAAACTCCCATGTAATATATTTCAATTGTTTCAGTAGCAGCATAGTTAATACAACTTGATGGCCACAATTTTGTCATCTGACCTTTAGGATCTCAAAGACTCTTAAGGGAATTTCCACAAATTAAAAGTTGGGTGTTATGTGAATCATTGTGTCAATAAAGTTACACTTGTTATATTGAAAAAAAAATATATCTATAGAATTGTACATGGTGGCCATTAGACCTTCCAACATGACTTATTTTATTGCGTACAAAATACTTTGTTCCTGTGCTTCCAACTATCACTCACCTGGTTTTAATGCATTAACTGATGTTTGAAAAACATTTTTCTCTTCAACACATGGTTACCATAGCAACTCATTTCTGGAAGCCCAGGAGCAGAGTTTTTTGTACCTAGTCAAATGGGTCATGTTGGAGGGTCTGGAGCCATTTTGATGGAGATAATTAGGAAGCTAATTTGTTGCAGATTTAAGTCAAATTATATACATTGATTATGGCAAAATGACTACTGTAATGAGGACATCAATGTCAAATTAAGTTGTTTCAATTGTATAAATATATGGTAATTGTGTCTCTGGCCTTGTGGATGTTGGCTTAGCCTATAAAATGGCTGCTTCCACTAGAGTAGAGAGTTGGTGCACTCTACACAGTCAGGACTAAAAGGCCATTAGGCTGATGTTTGGGTTATGGGTTTAGATTAAATATTTGTGCTTAAGTTGGGGCTTAAAGGGTGGGAGTCCCTGGCACGATGGCTGTCTATCAGAAGTAGTTCGGAACTGGCTGGGAGAGAACAGTCCTATCAAAATAGGGCCGTTCTCAACGGGGACCCACACCCGGGCTTAAGAAATAAAATTTGGAATGATATGTAGTTGTGGGCTGTATGTTAATTCCACGGCCCTAATGGTTTTATTGTGTCTTAATGTCATTTCTGTCCTCAGGTTTCTGACACTCACATCTTTATTAGTATAAAAAAATCTTTTTTAGATAAATGTGTATGGCTAAATATTTAAATCGGATTGTAATTGCCGCTGTAATGGTCTATTTTTGACATTGATACAGCCCACAGCTAAGCTGAGGCTGTATCAGTGGCAAAACTTTTTAGTGAAGAATATTAAAATCCTGGAATGGATAAAATGTCGAATGCACTTATCTTACCAAGGTACTCATTATGGTTAAGGTTAGGCTGCAGAGAGGGGGAGGCTTAAGGTTATGTTGCAGAGCAAGGATGGTTAATGTTAAGGGAGGGTTAGGCTGCATGATGGTTAGGGTTAGGGGAGGGTTAAGGTTAGGCCGTGTAGAGGGGGAGGGTTAAGGTTAGGTTGCCGGGCAAGGATGATAATGGTTAGGTTGCATGATCAGGATGGTTAAAGTTAGGTTGCGGGTAGGGGTGGTTAGGATGAAGTAAACTTACATGACGCTGTTGGGGTGTTTGTAGAGACAGCAGTCTCTACGCCATTTTTCAGAAACTGATAAAAAATTAGGGCAGTTGAGGGCAGTTCATTGCCGCAAAGTGATCTGTCTAATGACAGATCATCGGAACGGCGAACTACACCCATTGGAATCAAAGCAAGGCTGTATCAAGCCATCTGGGCACACCTAGCCAAGGGAATGGTGAATGGACACCTGTAAATGAAGTCTTGGCTTTGACTAAACCAGGCCAGCTGGTGCCCTTACTGAATCCAATCCTGGCTAAGGGATAGTTAGAGCCATAAACCCAAGAGTTTTGGGATCACCAATACGGAATTAAAGTTGTTCTTTTCTATTCTCCTGTTGTGGAAAACAATTAGTAGAAATCTGATTGTATGTTTAGTCTCTGTTCTCAGAGGAATGTGCTGATAGAATTGTTTGGCATCACACAGAAAAGAGTAGGATGCTGGACAATACCAAGTCTTTATGTGACTATAACGGCAGCATTTAACATTTCATTTTGTGTTGTGTGAAGATGTCCGAGCAAGAAATGGATGAAGCTATATCGCGCACCACTCATCGAGAGAGCAAGGACTCTGGGTCCCCTCACATCCATGGTAAGGGACTTGTGTTTTGCATCTTCAATACACAGATTGCTTAAACCCCATGGCCTAGCAGAGCAGGCTATATACTATAGTTTGAAACTCTGGAACCAGAGAATTCAGATCCGTACTAGGAATGATGTACTGAATAGCATTCTTGCTGTGTATCGTTATGAACTTGGGACAAGGTGTACGCTGATCTTCAAGTCAAGTACAAGAGCATGTAAATAGTGAGGATCAGACTTGATATGAAGTGGGAGCCTGGATTTAGTTCCATTAGAGCCCTATAGACAGTTTTTCTGATACTGGACTGCTGCAAGTAAATATTATATAGCACACATTGTTTAACAGGTTTTTCGTTAGTAAACTGTGTTTTGCTATACTACTTGATAATAAATATTCTTCACTTCGATGTCACCAGGTCTGCATCTGAAGAGTCCTTCTCCAACTGTAAAACCAAAGCAAGGAGATGGATCAACATCACTTAGCTGGACCATGAAGCGATTCCTGGAGCCTGCTAGCAGGGTAAAGGAAGGGGGGTAGGGGCAACAAGTCTAGTGCATTACTATAGCTTTAATTGCCTTTTTCTGCATCTTAGAGCGCTCTTTGGTAAAAATACAGCTGCCAATGCACAATGTGTGTCAGATACCCGTTATAAGTAACACCACTCACCTCCCTACTTTTACATTTTATACATTAAGAAGAAAAAAACACACCTCCTACAAAAGGAGGATCAAGCTAAAGTTTAATTAGGGGTCTTAATTTGCATCTCTAAAGTGCTAGGACAAACCCATGACCATTCAGTCCTTTGGAATACACCTTTACATAGTGTAATCAGGTTGTGTTAAGTAAAGCAGTTCTTAAGGGTTAACACACCTTATGTAAATACAGGAGTTAAACTGATGTGAAGGTCCCCATTCCTCACAATCATGTGACTCTTCATATCTTCAGTGGTCCAGAACCCCTCTCCACTCTATTTGCCTGTTTCAAAGAGGTGATAGTTTTGCTAAATCTACCCCTCCCACTTTAATGCGCTTACAGTAATTAGGAAGTTGATGTAGGTAATACCTAGTTTGGAGAAATTTCCATCTTATCTGGACATTAGGGGATGTAGTTGCTGTTCCGATAGCCCATTTAAAGCTGACAGCTTAATTTCAGCTGTATCAACTTTGACAAGTTACCTGTTCTGGTTAGGGATAGGCTGTAGGACAGGAAAGTTAGGGCTAGGCTGCGGAGAAGAGAGCGTTAAGTTTAAGCTGTAGGATGAGGATGGATATGGTTAGGGGAGGGTTAAAGTTAGGTTGTGGGAGGAGGATGGGGAGGGTTAAGGTTACGTTGCGGGCCAAGGAATGTTAGTGGTTGGTTAAGGTTAGGCTGCATAATGAGGATGGTTAGGGTTAGGCTGCGGAGAGGAGAGAGTTAAGGTTAGGTGACGATTAAGGTAAGGAGATGGTTAGGGGAGGGTTAAGGTTATGTTACAGTAAGGAGATGGTTAGGAAAGAGTTAAGGTTACGTTATGGGAAGGAGATGGTTAGGGAAGAGTTAAGGTTACATTACGGGAAGGAGATGGTTAGGGAAGGGTTAAGGTTACATTACGGGAAGGAGATGGTTAGGGAAGAGGTAAAGTTAGGTTGTGGGAAGGAGATGGTTAAGGGAGGGTTAAGGTTACTGTATGGGAAAGAGATGGTTAGGGAACAGTTAAGGTTAGGTTGTGGGAAGGAGTTGGTTATTGGAGGGTTAAGGTTATGTTTCGGGAAGGAGATGGTTAGGGAAGAGTTAAGGTTAGATTGTGGGAAGGAGATGGTTAGGGGAGGGATAAGGTTAAATTGTGGGAAAGAGATGGTTAGGGAAGGGTTAAGGCTACATTACAGGAAGGAGATGGTTAGGGAAGGGTTAAGGTTACATTACAGGAAGGAGATGGTTAGGGAAGGGTTAAGGTTAGATTGTGGGAAGGAGATGGTTAGGGGAGGGTTAAGGTTACATTACGGGAAGGAGATCGTCAGGGTTAGGATAAAGAAAACTTACCTGTCAGACTCTTTGGAGATGCTGCAGTGATGGGAACAATGACTTCATGCTAGATCCAGACTCTTAAGTCAATGATGGACAACTTAACACCTTCAGGGGATGCTCTGGGCGTCTCTCTAACCATCTACAGGACAGAACATTACATTTACTCTTGACATTCACATAAAACGTTTAATCTAAGAATAAACACTTGAAGTAATTTTGTGCTAGTTGATCACCTGCTCCTATAACATATGTGCTGTTCCTGACACACTTCTCCCTCCATTTTTCCTAGCAGGGCTCCGTGAGTTCTGAAGCAGAACTCTCCCAGTTCTTCTCACAGGATGCCCGTAGCCAGTCCTCTCTCTCCGACACGATTGTGACTGGGTCTAGTGAAGAGGAGCAGCTGCGTCTGAGGAGTGTGAGCGTCTCCATGGAAGAAAACACAGCTCCCTTCAGCGCTGCCAGTAAGACTTCCCTTTACGTTCACTTAGAACAGGCTTTGTCTGTGTACCGATATATCCGTTGATAGTCCCACACTGCACCTGACATCTGTGAATTAATTCATGTCGGAACCTCATCAGGCTGGAGATGTTGCCAGCCGTCCTATAAACGTTCCGTAGTCTTACCGGACGTTTGACCGGATAACCGCATCATTAAGCAAAGTACTGTAGTCTTTATCTTGTAAAATGGCAGACTATTTCCTATAGATAATAGCTATTAACTCAAATAATCAACAATGGTATTTACCATCAGGTTAAAACTGTATAGGAAGAAACTCATATAATTATAGAGCGTATCTAATCCCTCGCCCTTCCCTTGAAAGTATGGAGCTTCTATGCCCTGACCCCTATCTTAACTTTTACTCAAGAGAGCACTGTAGCTAAAGCAGGTGGACACAGACTGGGAGTTATACTACAATATAAAGAGAAGGGTCCTTCAGGAGTACTGAAAAGTCATGTGATACTCCTGTTAAACCAATTAAAAACAACTTGGGCTTGTTAAATGCACGTCTGTAATACAATGACCGTAAGCAGATTTCTAAATTCTTTTAAACTGCAGAGACTTAAGTTGAAAGCTGCTCTTTTATTCCACAAAGTTATAGCCCTCAGCACTGTCACAATTAGATTAATTTCAATAATGTTCAAGAAATCGGCCCGTCACTGTAAGATGGAAAATACATTTCAATGAGCTGTGGTGGTTGTAATATTCTGGACACAGGTACAACAGAGCGTCCCGTCTTCCAGCTGACGCCTGCTCTACATATATCCAGCGTGCAGCGAATGAGGGGGTCTTCTCATAAATTAGGAGTGATTCTTTTGGTACAAGACGCTTAAACCATTTCCATGAGTTAGAGCCAAGGCCTAGACATTTTCCTGGAAACAACAAACATAAGACCTACTAAAATGTCTGATGTCTGAGGCTGAGACATCTGCCAGAATCATTCCATTTTCCTAGAGTACAAAGTGTTTGTATACGTGCAGTGATGGACAAATTCACTTCACATGGATCAAAAATAAATAAATCGATTGTATATTTCAGCTGTCAACATGTTTACATAGTTTTATCAGTCAATTGTTCAATTTTATTATTGATTTAGTAATTTCGGGCCAGATCTCTTGGATTTTCATCCAGGACTGAGTTCTGGATCTAAAGCAAAAGTGGTGGCCGCACATGCGCTTCTTTCCAATAGGGGGCGTGTTATAAACCTAGTATTCGGAGAACACCCCCCCTTGTAGGAAGTCTGGATCCTATCCGGTCCTGTTTCAGCATATGCAGGAATAGAAAGGGAATTAATAAGCCATAACAAAGTGAAAAAAATGGGATATTTTGGTTTTTGTTATCAACATCTAGTATTACTATAGAATTACATTTCACACTGTTATTCCATGTGGGTTCTCCCTTATGGGCTTTCTTTGGATACGTCAGTTTACAAAAACTTACTGTAAGGTTAAGGATTTTCAAACATTAGTTAATTCATTAAAACTACGTGACTGAGAGATGGGAGCTCAGCAGTGGACTATATTGCACCTGGTGACATGGGTCACGTCGGTCTGTATTCCTATAAGTGAAACACGGTGCAACCTGTGGTCATCATTTCTTAAGCTGGAAACTTGTTCATCCACTCTGCTTTGCTCATAGAATTACCGATACTTTAAACTTGAAGTGAAAATTAGAATCACCCTTTAACTTAAAAGGCTTCTAACGTTTGTCACGGTTTTTCTTTATTTTTGCCCAGAACATGGAACAACAACAAAAGGACAAGGTCTTGTAGGCTTCTCTCAGAAGAATGAAATAACTCAAAGTCCAGGTAACAAACCCTTTCCCTCAAAGCAGTCTAGTGTTGATGATGGCACTCAGTCAATAAGAAGCCCTCTCCAACGCCAGGGAAAAATTGACTGCTATGATGATGATGATGATGCCAGCGAAGAGGACGATTTCAGCAAAAAAGATGACAGGCGCTTCTGTAACAAGCAAAGAAAAAACGCTGATGAGGATTCTGGGATTGTTATGACCACACCCCTGGATGTTGACGATGAAATCCAGTCTGAAGACTTGCCAAGAAGCATCATCTGTGACACCGGGCCGTCTTTTTGTGCAAGTTCAATGGAATCTGAAGACAGCTCAATGGAAAATATGGTGGATTCACCTTACTTTACACTTAAACCTTTTGAACATTCTGGTAGTACTGAGATTCGTCCAGACACTTTAGGAATAAAGGAGCCTTTAGAAGGACAATCGGAAAGCAAAAGGTCTCCTAAACTTGAACACAAAGCTGTGACCCGGGTAAAGAGCATGATGAGCTCAGAAAACCCAAATGCCTCTAAGCAAAAAACGGAGGACAATGGGATGTCTCCGAAGCCATCAAAGATGAGTCCACAGGTGAAAAAAACAGAAGTTGCTGAGATTCTCTTCAGACCTGACACAGAAACTGTACAGCTCCTTTGCAGTGAATATGAGTCTGTTGGGTTACATTTGGAGATCAAAGAGTCACCAGTAAGAGTGATCATTGCCGGTTTGAGTCACGGGGAAACAGATAAGGTGAGGTCCTAATTCAAGAGTTTCTTTTAATTCCTTGTCTCTTATTTTTTCTGTTATATTTTTTTTCACACATACACTTGCATATTTATTTCCAAAAAACATATTTTCTTATCATAACTTTTGTTTCTTTTTACTGGCTTATAAGACTAAACAGAAGGTAAAGGTGGCCCAAGAGAGCGTTCTAAAAGTTGTGGTGGACACCTGATAAAAAAAAAAAGTATTACTAGTGAAATAATACTTTGTGTGGGAATTTCAGTTTCCTTTTGGTAGCCATCAGCAGTATAAACCTCTGATTAATATTAAATATTGGCATTTGTGTGCATCTATTGGTCGTGTCGTGAGGTTGGAACAAGGAGAAACTGAAAAAAGGAATGGAGCAGTCACCGTCTAAACCCTACCTGGTCCTAGAGGAGGCTTATAGCATTATTTCCTTTTTAATTACTACATACAGTAAACTTTTATAGCTCTAATCACCAATTAATTCAATTCACGGGGGACGTATTTAAAGGAGAAGTGTGTCCACATCAATTGTTTTTAAGTGATTGAAATGACCTTTCTCCTGACTTATTTGACCTATTTTGCTATGATGTCCATGATTTTCATGTGGGGATCTGATCTGATCTGATCTGATTTGAGAGGCTGAAGGACTTTAATATTTGAAAGATTGATCTTTAATAGAAACTAAACTGTGCACTGTATTGGTTGTGTAGGAAAAAAGGCATGCCCTCAGTCATACACAAAGGGCCTGATCCAGACCTACGATGTAGATTGTGGGCCTCCCCCTGACACTCCCCCTGCCCTATCGTATTTACACTCCCTTACGCTGGCTGAAGGCTACCCTAAATTCAGCCGGCGTAAGGGAGTGTAAATACGCTGGGACGATAACACCGCCCTCCCAGCCTCATTACCCTCCCCCCGCCTCCCTGCACTAACCTTGGTGGTAGTAACGCTGGGGGACGCCCCCTCCAGCGTTACAGATGCCCAATCCACGATCGGGCGTTGCCGTAGTTACGCCGGGCAACATGTGCCCGGCGCATGCGTAGATCGGCTTTTCAGCCGATCTTACGCCTAC
>WWET01001573.1:133299-152421 GCA_011038615.1 Limnodynastes dumerilii | reverse complement strand
ATCAATTGTGAACGTCGTGTCACCGGACGTACTCTCCAATCATTGGCTTTGCGACTGCCTATCATGGGGATAAGAATTGGGCAAACCAGTCGCAGGAGCCTACAAGCTGCCATATTGGATTAACTTCTAGGTCGTAGGTCATAGATTGCATGAGAATTATACCTTACTAAAAGCTCCCTGATATGGGATGGACGATGGGTCGCCCCATATTTGTGCATTTGAATTTGATCATGAACATTTTTCTGTTCATGCATCCGTGCTACACGGAACTCATTGCGACCCAAATGGAATTACGTTTCCGACACCTTCTGCCAGGGGTGCAGAGTTGTAATCACAAGTGAGCGTCCTTTCATAGTGCAATCGTACAGTGTAGGTATTTTGTCTTGTTCCGCCCCATTCCGGAATCTAGAATTCCTCAGATTTCCTTGCACTGGAGTCAGAAAACTTTACGGAAGCCATGTCCACGGACATCTTTCTACGTGAGTGGGCGTAATTAAGTTGTAAACATACAGATGCGTGCATTGTGCAGCCTGTGCGTGCAGATTCCTCTGCATCTGTCACTTGGTAATCTTTACTCAAAAAAAAATCCAAGATCTTGTCGTGACCCAGTGTTGTTCTGATCAGACAGACCAGGTGATTGCGGCAGAGTCAGTTCTTCTCCTGCATTGCTGTTTATTTCAAAATAAAAATAATATCTACATTTGAAATATTGCAGCAAGAGCTTTAACCTACAGGCTGAAGGGAAAGAACGTGCTAGTGTTTGCGCTTTTCCCGGATTCCCTTTGTACATTCTATCCTAAAGAAAATAAAATTACATTTGTTCATAAGTGCTTGAAAATGCACCACACAGGAAGTAGTCTGTGTAACCAAATACCAGTCTATGCTGCTGTGCAGTGCCCCTCCTACACTAATATAAATGTTATTATGCATACTTGTGGTCTAGGGCGTCTGCAGTTTACTTTTGCATAATTTTACAGTCTATCGAGAGAACCTTCTAATTGCCCTCTCCAGATTAGATTAAATAATTTTTTTTTGTATGTTTTGTCTCATTTTTTTTTTTCCCCCTTATGTGTGATATTAAATTGTTTCGTTGACACAAGTTATGGGTGATATGTGGGTGGTAAAATATTTCGCAATTTATTTGGCTAGGCTTGTGTTTTAAGAAATGTGTTTCTCTTGAGAGAAGCTGCCAAAAGATTTCACAGTCCTGGTATTTGTTAATGTGCAAATAATAGTCAAAAAAAAAAAGCCTACTAAAGGCTTACAGAATAATCTTTAAGTCCCTAGAGCGGCTCGTAACAAACTGATGATGAGATTTAAAGTTTTGTTGGTTTTTTTTCTAATTTGTTATTTGATTTGATTTTTGTTTTATAGATTTTTCATTGATTTATTTTTCAAGATGAATTGTACCTACTGACTCAATTGAATATATTCAGCTTGTTTCTGATATGTTATACAATCATATCAACAACATCACACTGTTACTAAAATGATTGTACTGCTCCCTAACTACAGAGACGTAACATAAAAGAACCAGAGGAAAGTAAAAAAAAAAAAAGTTAGGACCTGATTCACAGTTAAGAAGAAAGATAAGAACAAATGGGTTGCATTTATATGCATGACAACTTCCTTGGCACGCCCTTGTTTTTGTTCTTAACTGACTTAAGAATGCCAAAGACAGCTTTATCTTCCCATGTGTATCTATCTTCTTAAGTTGCTAAGTACTTAGCAAGCTGTGCCCTGTCTGCCCCATATAAATGCCTCCCCACACCCACTTTTCTTAACTTCCTTCTTCATTTTTTCTAGCACGATCCTGCTTACTTATCTCATTAAGAACGTCTTTGTTAAGTGCTCTTAAGGGATCATCGTTCTTAAAACCTATGCAGATAAAGGTACTAAGCGTGCACAGTTTAACCGTTTCTAAAAATATGCACAGAAATAGCAGAAGCTTCTTAACTGTGAATCCGATCCTTAATGCTAACCTAAAATATTAATATAGCCCTGTCCTAATCTTTCTCACATATTGCTCATTTCACAAAATTGCGGGGAAGCTAGATTGCAGCCTATTAGTAAATCATTAAAACGTTGTTGATTTACCATTAGCAGCTGCTGGCTTTCTGCAGAGATCAGACAATGGAGCTGACATCACCTATTCCATTCACAGGATCTGATTTCTGCAGGAAACTGGTAGCTACTAATTGGTAAATGAACAAAGGTTTAAAGATTTCTGAAGCCATATTAAACTTTTCCCAGCAGGAGAGCCCGCTATGCATTCAATTTCACACCATATTTTGCAGAATTTTTTGGGGGAAAAGGTTTAACTGAGAACAACTGTACATATACTGATTTTTGTTGATTGGAGGCAAAGCAAAGTACATAATAATGACCTAGCTAACTTGATTATGCATAAACAGAGGACTAAATTGCCTGGATATTCCATATTGTAAATTATATAGGCTTCACCAGGAAGAAGCTTTTGTCGCAAGGGCAATGGCATTGTCTTTGTTGTATTCGGCATAACCCTACGCGTGCTGTGTCTACAAACTCACTGGTAATCTACATGGTTGACTGAAGCTAGGATGCTGTAGGACTAGAGTCAGGAAAAGGGCAGCCAGTTATGGGTGGCTAGAAGCTCTCTAAAAGGTCTGAGTTGAGAGATGTGTTATTTTATGGTTTGGGCAGTAGAACTGTCTGGCATCAGCTTAGAGGACATAGTTTGGGTTCTATGTTGGAACCTCAGTCTCACATTTCAGAGAATTGGCTACGCTAACAGGGTGTAAAGACCTGACGGTGGCTTGTTCTTCCAAACCATTTCCTAAAATTGCAATGTCATGTTGCCTAGATAAAGAACCGCGAATCCCAAAAATGTATGTTACTCTGTACTTAATAGATGTTAATAACATGCAAAAACATATAACATTTATATAATCTAGCTGTGAATTTTCCAAGGTAACTGTTTTGTAGTAGACAGAGTCACTTGGGTACAGAGAGGAGTTGGAGGAAGTAAGACACAAGGTAAAAGTATTGTAAGCTTGAATAACATCCAAAGCTCTATATTCCTGGGAGATTAACCCAGGAATATGCATATATTTGTACATGGTCACTTGAAAAGTCTAATTCCAGGCTCATTTCCATAACTGAATTTCAGTTACTGACCATTTTGCCGGTATTTGTAACGTTTTGGCTAATGGTCATAACCAGATAAAATGGAATAGAATCTTCAGCGATAATTAATTTAACCTACTTGTCATATTGGGAGCTCCAGGGTGACAAATGTGTTGTTAAAGGTTGGGAACAAGGGGCCTGATTCAGACTTAAGAAGGAGGAAAGTTACTCCTGGGCTAAACCATGTTGATTGCAGGGGAGTCCTATTTCTTCTGTTGCAAACAGTATTAGAGTTGAGAGGTGATGTTTCCTATCCCAAGTCTAAATAACAGTGTGATAGTAAAGCTGGGCAGTATCTGTGTGCAGTAAGTAATTCAAAGATATATCCCTGCATGCAAAGAATACAAATAACTTGACTCCGCCTGACATAAACATGGTTTTGCCCAGGTGTAACTTTCCTCTCTTATTTTCAATCTCCTTCTTAAGTCTGAATCAGGTCAAAGGTGCACCAGAAGGATATTGTCCAAGTCTGCTTTGCCGATAGTCAGTAGTCTTCAAGAAGTCTAAAGAAGAGTCACATGGTACATTTGATTTAGTGCTAAAGTTTGTGGGCAAGGTGGTATTTGTGTGCATGCTTTTTGCAACTTTTCTCATAAAACTCTGCCATAGTGAGTAACTTTTCTAGGTTTTCCTCTGGGAGGCGCCGAAGTGCACCTCCGATTGGCAACGTGCATGTAGGCCTTAAGATGCATTTGCATGAACCTAGCCCAAAACCTCACAGCCAATCATCCCTCAGTGAGGAAGAGCCAATATAGCATGATTTAGGTCATAGGTCCAAGATTCTAAGATGTTTGGAGTTCCCTGGACACTCTGGGAGTTTTTCCAAATTTGAAGATGACCTTTGATTGAATTGAAGATGCTCACAAGGGTGCACATTGTGAACTTAATTTAGAGGTCACCTCATTATCCATCCTACAACCACTTTTGGTCCACCCTCTCAACTAATTTTTTACTCTTAAGTGTTTCTTAGCCTATAAAGTTTAAATTTACACCTGAACAAAACCGTGTGTAATTTCAGAGGGATTTAAATACATTTTATTTTATACAGAACATGCATAATTCATTACTCTAGCTTATTGTACACAGACACTGACCAGCTTTACTTTTACACTGTTGTTTAGAGTTGGGATAAGAAACCACCTCACAACTCTAATACTGTTTGCAACAGATGAAATTTGCCGCCCCTGCAAAGCAACATATCTCCAGAAAGACTAAATAAATGAGAGATTGTGCAAAGAAGAGCAACTAAAATGGTCCATGGCCTGTGTCACACAACATACCAAGAAAGGCTAGAGGAAGTAAACATGTATAGCTTGGAGCAGAGAAGGGAGAGGGGGGATATGATCACAACTTTCACATATATCAACGGTTGTGACCGACTAGAGGAGGGGGCATTTTTCAAAGGAAGAGGTGTAATAGAACACGAGGGCATGAATATAAACTGAAGGGTGGAAGATTCAGAGGAAATGTGCGGAAAAATGACTTCACTGAAAGGGTGATAGATAAGTGGAATAGCCTCCCATCTGAGGTGGTTGAGGTAACACAGTAGAACAGTGTAAACATGCTTGGGATAAATATAAGGATGTCTTAAATCTCAAAGTAAATCGAGGGTAAATAGGGTCTAGGGTAAGTATAGTTTAAGTAAACAACTGGGCAGACTGGATGGGCCATGTGGCTCTTATCTGCCATCACTTTCTATGTTTCTATGGTTCTGTCCAGGTGTAACTTTATACCTGTTTTTCTCTTATTTTCAAACTCCTGTCCTATGTTATTAAAACCTTGAGCGTGAGGTAAGCGCGGGACTGTCTTTAACTCATGTGTCTTATTGTTGCATGTGAATAGTTTTTATAACATAGAAAGGCGCATTATCGAATGGACATAAATTTTTGTGAATTTGATTATAACATAGCAGCTACATCGAATAATATAATTTGCACTTTAAATAGTTCTCTGTCATCGTGTTTTCAGGATATTTTCCTAGTAGGCATGTGGTATGTCAACGATTTCTCATAGTAAATATAAAGTATACTGTAATTATTTTGGGATTTGCTGGTATAAAGCAAGGTGTACTGGGATAAAGATGAGAGCTTAGCCCTTGACTGACCTATAAATGTTGATCTTTTCATATTTACATTTAATAAATTCTTATTTTGGTCTCTTTAATGTCTTCAGGCTGACCCACACCCTATTGACTGTAGACGTTTAAACCAGTAAATCTCTTTCTATCGCTAGATGATAATTTAAGATGTTTGTGGTTTAGAATACACGTTTCAGCTCATAATATCTAGGTTTATGGTAGGAATTGGGTTACTGTTTGTAGTAAATGCAATCTTCTCTTGGCAGGGTTTATATCATATTTTTTTATGCTATTTCTTTGCTGTGGTTTAGTGGCTGACTTGAATATCCTGTAGTAAAGCTACGATTAACCTTATGGATGGCCCAATGTAATTACTGGTTTGAGCTCTGAAGATTTGTTCACTTGTTCATGAAAGTACAGATCCACAATGTTAAATGTTTTTGTAGGTTTATTATGTTCCTTTAGATTTCATTTCCCTGTTATATAAATTTTGTTTGTCGTCTTCTTTTTTACAAGACTGGGGTTCGGACTCACAGTTACGTAGTTTTCATCTTACGGACGTTGTTTTAAGAATTGAGTTACTACGCATGCGTAGTAGCTTATATACGCTGTCTTTAGACGCATGCGTAGTAGCTCAATTCTTAAACCAACATACGTCAGACAAAAAATACGTAACTGTGAATCTGGACCTTTGTCTATATTTTACTTAAACACACCCTGAGGTTTAGTCATTTTGGTGTCCAGTGTTGTGTAAGGATATCCATTTTTATAATCTAATGTACCTCCTTGGACTGAAAAACTATATTGCGGTTTACAAGGTTATCATCAACATTTCTATAGTCATTTCCAGGACATAGACAGAATGGAATTTAGGTGTTTGTTTTGGAATGTGAATATTTTTACACCCATGATGGCTTCATACCCACTAGATTTTCTCTTAGTGATGTGTTTTTGGGCTGAGTCAGAGAAATGTGGAATGAGTCTTGACCTTGTGTTATCGTTCTCGATCTTTAAATTGAATTTGTATTGGGTCCTTCTGTTATTTGGATGTGTAGCGGAGACATATTTAAAAAACAGATCAATTATGAAAGCAGCTGTTCAAATACTAGAGGACTCTTTGCATGAAAAAGTGTCTTAATGTCTTTAATTACTTAGAGCAGCAGCTTTCAACCATTTTTTAGAGAACAATTTAATATATATTGAATTTTTTTTTATATATATTTTTGTAAGAATTTTGAAGCACATTTTCTCCATATGCCATTCAGCCCCCAAGATATTTGATTAGATATGTCCACTGCCATCTTGTGTCCCATCCAATCAGATTACAGATTACAAGTATGGTTGCTCTCTTCTTACAACCTTGCCCAGTTATCGGATAGTGGTGGTACCACTGGTTAAGAACCCCTGACTAAAAGTGAGAGGGATCAAACTATTGCCGTGGGAAGGGACGTTTGCCTATAACTTGGTGGCCTTTCTACATGGTTCCATATTTGTGTAAAAAAAATGAAGTCTGCGGTACCAATGGACAACTGTCCGCTTTTCATGGAATTTGAGTTTCTCAACTGTTTGGAATTGGATTGGGAATGTGGGAAAAATTGGGACAAAAACTTTTCTCCACCCTAAAACAACCAAACTCCGCCTGTTACCCCCAGTTTTCTGAGATAGTTATGAATGTGAAAGAGAGTTCATTGCCGGTGACATTATATATTAATAAAAATGTCATGTTTTTATTATTATCCCGGCAGAGGAAAGAAGACGTCTACTTTGTAGTGTTAAGCAAAGAAGAAGGAGCCGGTTTGGGCTTCAGTATTGCTGGAGGAGTTGACCTGGAGCAGAAATCAGTCACGGTGAGTGGTTTTCACATGGATTCAGAATTTAGAACTTCATTTCCATAGTATCTGTAGAGGTCAGTCAGTTGAAGCTGTTTTTTTGTTTTTTTGCCTGCCTCAATATAGCCAGTTCCGCTCCAGGGAAGCAGCGATAACTAGGATGCACTTATATGTTAAAGACAAGCAATATATGTGCCTGATGGAAAGTGGGTTGTGCAAATAATTCTTTAAACATTAGCAGTGAATCCAAATTATCTGCATATTTAAAGAGTGTGGGTCTCCATTGCCAACGCCCCTATTTCGATAGGGAAATTCACTCAAAGGAAGTTTCAAACTTGCATCTCAAAGAGTCATAGCAATCGATCCCTGGAGCACCGAATCTGGTGCTCCGAAAGGTAACTAACTATGCTATCCCCAACCCATTTCCTAAAGCTCACCCTAACCCTAAGTCTCCCCATCCCCGCAGCCTAACCCTAAATCCCTGAAGTGGGTTACTCACCTCTCCGGTGGTCCAGCGACGGCACTTCCAAAAATGAATGGGTGAGTATGCCAATCGCATAACAGGCATCGTAATGACAGGCATCGGTGCGGGACTCGCAATGTATTTAAGATACTGGAGTACAGAACAATGATGATGCTGTCAGGGCTAATCTGCTAGCAACAGAAACAAAGGACAAGAATTGCCCCAGTAGCACTGCCGTTACCAGTAACACACTATACCATTCTATCTGTAACATACACACAGGATAGAGAATGTCCAGCAACATAGCCATTATCAGTAACACACTATACCATTCTATCTATAACATACACGCAGGATAGAGAATATCCAGCAACACTGTCATTACCAGTAACACACTATACCATTCTATCTGTAACATACACACAGGATAGAGAATTACCCAGTATCACTGCCATTACCAGTAACACACTATACCATTCTATCTGTAACATACACACAGGATAGAGAATGTCCAGGAACACTGGCATTACCAAGAAAAAAATATAACATTCTATCTGTAACAAAAACACACAGAAATGTACCTTCCACATATTTGCACAAATATAGTCCCTTACACATATTTGCACAAATATATTATAAGCCACCAGTGACCGTCAAGGCCTTTCTGCTTATAGTGGTCCTAACTCTAACAATGAGAGTCCCAATGTTGGGTCATATATATATGTTTTTAAATTGAGAGCTAACTTACCTCAGGAGACACCCCTTAAAGCCTCAAAAACCAGCCAGTGCTAAAATATTTGCTATTGACTGAGAGGCTGATAACACTCTCATTAACTCCAGATCACAGTCATTCAGAAGAGTAAACTTTATTTCCTTATTTGCTGAAGCCTCCAGATAGAGACTTTGGGCCAGATTCAGAACTACGGACTTTATGCACAGCGTAAATACTATGCACTCCCTTGGATACTCCCCTCGATCGCCTGTAATTTCACTGCCTTACGCCTGCTGAAACCTACCTTAACGTTTGCAAGCGTAACTACGGCAGGACGTAACTACATATCCCAGCCCATACTGCACGATTTAAATGACTCCCCCCGCCTACATTCCGTAACTGGAGCGTATTTACAACTAACTTAATATAGGCACGCCCGTTCTGCCGTAAGTACGTAAACGTTACGGGTGAAGCATTTTCAATTACGGACGCCATGAGTTACGACAGGATACATCTGCTGCGCGCATGCTCAGAATGTACTTACAGCAAAGTTATGCTTACGGCTGGCGTAAATACACACACGGGCGTAGTTCTGGATCTGGCCCTTTTTCCCCTGAATTGAATAATTGATCCCTATTTTTCCCCTGAGTTGGTGTCTCTTTCCAGGTGTTGTGATATTACAATTCCCAGTGTGCTGTAACAGCATAGACATAGCTGATACCTGAAAAGCATGCTGGGATTTATCATTTTTACAATACCTTAAGAGTGGCATGGCCTGGTATGACCAGTACACAAACTGTGACAATTAGCTGTTCCGATCGCGGATCTCCATGTGATCCAAAATCCCATGGGTGCAAGGGGAGATCGCTACCACCACACGTACAGAACTACCACACTACCTTCATATTAACACACCGGATCCACAGAAAATAGGGTCGGTACATAAATAAAGATTGTATGTTAGGCTGTACATCCCGCCAGCTGCCGGGGAAAGACTTCTAGCACAGGGGTCCGGACCCTGAGGATTCTGAGCTGTGCTGGAAGTCTGTTGGTTGTGAATGTGAGCTTGCACTTTGCGTTTATTTTACGCTGGCACAGAGCAGAAAACAGTCAAGTTTTTGTCGAGTCTGGATTCTGTCCCATGTGCTTAGTAATTAATAGGACTCGTCTTGCTGGCTTTTCACTTGCACAGTGCCACAAGTTCGGTTTTAGCAGCATGAGAGGTGGGGAATTGTATTTTGTGACCGTAGACTTAATAAAAGAAGAGTGTATGTGGTTGCCTTCCAAAAATCAACTCTATCAATTGTGGAGAGAGAAACAACATGCAAATGAGATGAAATCCATAATCCAATTTAATATGCCAAAAGAAGGGGATGCAGTCTTCGTAAAGAAAATGCTGTTTCCGAAATAGAGACAGAAGAAAGCTAATTTTCAGCTGTCTCTTTTTTGAAAATAGTGTATTAATGAATGTGGAATTATGGTGAATTTATTTTTCAGAAGAAAGTAGAAATAACAGTTTATTAATACCAAAACATCACTAAAAAACATAAAATGGGGAACCAAAAGTTCATACCAGGAAGATGGTAATAATGGTGGCAAGCGAGCGTCCGCAAAAAGATGTAAAACCCGGGTAGGCAGGTCACTGGGCTGCTGCTATGATCCTGGTTACGATGCTTGGTCCCCTGTGCCGCTGACTGACGCGTTTCAGACGCTGACTGGCGCTTTGAGAAAGGACGCAGGGAGCGTCTGAAACGCGTCAGTAAACAGAGTTGAGAATAGTGCAAAAAATATTATAAAACTTAAATATATAAATATATATTGCAGTGAAGATGAGATTTATTTGTACATTACTTACAAATTATTTATTTGTACATTCCTTCTTGTTAACCTGCAATTAAAAGCTTCATTCTGTCTTCTGCTACTATTATTTGTTTCTTTTAGAATCCAGTATTTCAGTTTTGTTCTCACCTGCCTATTTTTAGACATTTATTTAGACTCAATCATATTTTTAGTTTTGTATGTAAAAATAATGGACTTGATTCAAACTTAAGTAAGTGCTTGAAATTAAGAGTGGAAAGTTACTCCTGGGCTAAACCATGTTGATTGCAGGGGAGTCGTATTTCATCTGTTTCAAACAGTATTAGTGTTGAGAGGTAATATTTTCCAGCCCAAGTATAAATAACAGTGTGATAGTAAAGCTGGTCAGTATCTGTGTGCAGTAAACAATTCAAAGATATATCCCGGCATGCAAAGAATACAATTACCTTGACTCCCCCTGAAATCAACATGGTTTAGCCCAGGTGTAAGTTTCCTCTCTTATTTTCAAGCTCCATCTTAAGTCTGAATCAGGCCCAATAACAGTAAATTGGACGGGCCCCTAGGTCTGCGTGTCTATAGACTTCTTTGTCTCTTATTTTATAAACGTATTCATTGCTGTAAATTCTTTTCAGGTGCACAGAGTGTTCTCCAAAGCTGCAACATCACGGGAAGCGATGATTGAGCGAGGGGACAGGATACTGTCTATCAATGGCTGCTCCCTGCTTGGCACGGTCCACGGCGACGCTCTGGGGGCTCTGCACAAAGCCAAGCTGCACAGGGAGGCTGTCATTGTGATCAGCAAGGAGAGGCCTTACAGACCAGACACGTCTGCCACGGGAGGACGACACTCCACATCTGGAAGAGATGTCACTATGGCAACGCAGCCAGGTAGGGGGGTGAGCCTAGGGACACATGGAAAAAATATACACGGCAAAGTCACATTTGGTTCACATTATCACTGGGAGACTTCTTGTAGTCTCTGGAAACTAATGAAATACATATTACACATCCAGAGCTCCTCTTCTCAGGCTGTCATTCTCATTTTTTCCTACTCTGGCTGCCTTGATGGGAATCTCTCCTGTATATGCTGTGGAGGGGATTTAGAGACTTATACTAGGAAAATAATATCAGACCCTTCAACATGACCCATTCCATCAGGTACAATATGCTCCGCACCTGTGCTTCCAACTGTCACTCACCAGGTTTAAATGACTTAACTGATATTTAAAAAACTTTTGGTCGCTTTAACAAAGGTGGTTACCATAGTAACTGACAGTTGGAAACTGAGGAGCAGAGTATTTTGTACCTAATGGAATGGGTCATGTAGGAGGGTATGTAATATCACCTAAATGCATAACGTCTTCTCTACTGATGCAGACAAACCATAGCTTTGTAAGGACTCCCGCTTTGAGCTATAGTTATACCAAGAGTGTAGAGTGTATAGGTATATATTTTTGGTAGTGGTATCTAGTCATATAGGCCCGGATTCACAACCCCGGATGTATTACGTCCTTACATACGTCCTTAATTTACCGATAATAGCTACTATGTATGCGTAGTAAATATTTTACGTAATCTACGTATCGTTTTCCTTATGCGGTCTTTAACAAAATGATACGTAGATTACGTAAAATAGTTACTACGCATTCATAGTAGCTATTATCGGTAAATTAAGGATGTATGTATAATACGTCCGGGGTTGTGAATAGGGCTAGATTTACTAAGCTGCGGAAAAGGAAAAGTGGAGATGTTATCTATAGCAACCAATCAGATTCTAGCTCTCACTTTCCTATTACATACTAGAAAATGTCAGCTAGAATCTGATTGGTTGCTATGGACAACATCTCCACCTTGCCTTTCCTGCAGCTTAGTAAATCTGGCCGCTAGTGTAGGAAGCATAAATATATATAGATTGGCAGTCTCTTTAGAGAGTGCTAAGTACAGAAAAATAATATATTTTCCACAAACCGCAGCTCTTAGAGAATATAGTCATTTTTATAAAAATCAGACCCAAGTCAGACACCCCACCACTCACATTCTTATTAAACATCCAACCGCAGATCAGTCCTTCGAGGCAAAAGCATAGGGCCGTTCTCAGCAGAGACCCACAGCCCTCAAAGATGATTTAGGCAAATGTCTCAGTGCCACAATATTCATTTCTATACTCCCTAGCATAAAATACAATGTGAAATAAGGCTTTTGGGAACCGTTAAGGCTATTTACAAACATATGTAAGGCCCCACGCCAGCCCTTTCAGGAATTTCACTTACAGAGGGGAGCTCTTGTCTATCCCCCTGGCAGTCTATGATGAAGGCCTGGCCTTGCTGCAAGATGTAGCCTAATGCCTTCTCGTGTTAGTTTTGGAAAGTGAGTAGGACTGACCTTATAGAAAGCGCAGGCCACTTCCTGTCCTACTGTACATTAAAGAGCAATTATGGAACACGCCCCAGTGTCTGAAACTCAGCAAACACTCTTGGAGTTCCCCTTTGTGCTGGGCGTTTGTCCCGTGATATTTACACAGGTTGAAGCGTTTAGTGCGAGGCTTGGAATGTTCTCCACTTTTTGCTGAGAAGGTCCTTGTCTAGTATTTAAAGCAAACATAAAGGCTCATTAATTATGTAATACATTCATTCCCTCACCTATCTCTGCTGCTTCTCTATGTATAAATCACAGGCCCCACTAATGCCAATACGTCTAGCAAAATGTATGCAATATTTTTTTAAACTCGGAGCAAGGTAACAGTCCATCTTCAGCCAGCACCATATTCCCCACGCCTTTTTATGTATCAAATGTTCATTTCTACATTTTATTCTGGAAATAATGTATTTTACATATATTTTGAATACAAGGAAATTCCATTGTCTGTTTTGCAGAATGCTGACATGAAAACTTTTGTGACTTTTTCTGAAAATGAGTCCCCCATTCTGTGACAAAGGGCTTGATTCACACCTAAGAAGCTCATGCTCCTTAGGCGCGTATACTTAAGAACTTACCTACAGCGCATGTGTAGTCACACTGACTAGGCAAGCTATGTAGCACTTAAGAACCTAGTTTAACTACTTAAAAGACCCCACATAGGGCCAGATACAGACCTAAGTGCGGTTTAAGTACGATCTCGTAGCGTATTTATGCGATCGTAAGTACAATGTACTCCCCCGGACACTCCCCTCAGTTGCACGTAATTTACTTGATTTACCAGTACCAAACCCTGCCTTAACTTTTCCTTGCATAAGTACGCTCGTTCGTAATGGATTGTCGCACATAACGGTCTAACACGGCCCACACTGTATAATTAAAATGTTTCCCTCGGCCAAAGCGTATGTCTGGTCATCATAAGGATGACCCGCGCCTTCGTACGTATTTACGAGGAAGGTACGTACGATCAGAGTTACGACACCTAACATATGCCGCGCGCACATGCACAGTGCATACAAAAAGTCGAAGTTACGCAAGCGGCTAGCGCAAATATGCTTTTGTTCTGAACTCAGGATCTGGCCCATAGTTACTTTTTAGGAAGAGTGGGTGGGGGGGAAGGATTTAAATGAGTCGGGAAGGGTGTGGGGAAGGGATCTCCGTTCTTCAGAAGGAAAATATGCACGGTTACTTAAGGCACCTAAAAACAGGTGGGTAGTGGGGCTTGACGGATGAATTAGGTGCAGATCTGGCCACAACTACTACTCACTCTTAAGTTTGAACACTTCATTGTGCAGTAGGGGCGTGCCCAAGCAAGGCATCCAATCAGATGACAGATGGAAAGCGCTGCTTACTTCAGAACCTTAGCACCAGCTCCAGGTCATGTCCAGGGGGTGACATTGAACTACTTATTTCTGATCGTTAGTATTTAAGTCTTCAAACACAAAACAAAAGTGAGGGAAGTGATGCTGGAGGGTTGTGCTGCTGTGAGATATTTAAATAACTTAAATATGCGTGTGCCTATGGATCGGGTCAGAGTGCTGGCGAGGAATGGGTTTTTTAGATGTAGAGACATCTGAAAGTTAGGGTTAGAGTAATGGAAGGTTAGGGTAAAGGAAGGACAGCCTTAAGGTCAGGCTGCAGGGAGGGGAGTCTTAGGGTTAGGGTAAAGGAAGGACAGTCTTAGGGGTAGGCTGCAGTGAGGTGAGTCTTAGGGTTAGGCTGTGGGGAAGGGAGTCTTAAGGTCAGGACTAGGGGAAGGAAGGGTTATTGTAATGGAAGGGGAGGGTTAGGATACTAGAAGGGGGGGTTAGGGTAATGGAAGGATAGGGTTAGGGTAATGGAAGGGGAGAATTGGGGTTAAATGTATATGGTGCAGGGTCTTCTATTTACAGTGTATTGATTGCATTGCTTCATAAAGGCACGATTTCTCAGCCAGTTTGGAACTGGCTGGGAGGGAATGGCCATTTTCACAGCTCTCTGGGTCAGGCCCACTAGCAGTATATCATGTAATAAATCTTGTTCTTTCTGATACAATCTGCTCCACTCCTGAACTTTACAATTAGTCTCCTATTTCAGTTACCATTGGTGAAAAGTCCTCTCTTTTATTCATTCATCATTCATTCATTCATTCATTCATTCATTCATTCATCATTCATTCATCATTCATCTTAGTTTCTTCCAAGAAAAAAAATGGGGAGCACAGAAATGAATAATATTGGATGGAATGAGCCATTTTTGAGAAGGCCACTGAGACTCCTGGACGGGCAAGGCTTCAGAATCACTTGCAGTGAATGGGCTAATTTAGACAGTAAGGACCTGGATTAACAGGTGGCATGGGGCACTCTGACTGACAGTTTGTGGACGAACAGACTGGCAATGAAGCAATTGGACTGGCAGCTTTTGGCAGTACTTAGACTGACTGGAGGACTGACAGGAAGCACATAAACGAACAGGAAGTAGTTGGCATGTGCAGAGATGGTCAAAGAGTGGCCAGATTAGAAGTACATGCAGACAGAACAGGTATAGACCAAATAATACTATATACCTTGCTGTCCAGGTACAGCACCTGCTTATTCTTGGAAACAGCATGAAGACTAGAAAGGGTGGCACTAAGAAGCTTGTACCAGTCTGCTGCACAAAGTAAAACACAGAAACCAAAAAACTTCCCTAAGGCGTTCAAGGGGATGCAAAAAGGATAAAAAAAGGGCAAATATATATATAAGTATAAAAGAAACTCCTTATTGCCAAAAACATTTACTTATTCAGAATGAGCAGGAGGTGAGCCACGGCACCCCTGCTCATATACACCAGGCTTGCCAAACCACTAAAAACAAACGCATCAAAGGATTTTATTATATTTGGAACAGTAACTTTTAAGTGCTGATGCAGCTGATCCTACAAAGAAAAGCTTTGCGATTCCATTGCCGGCAAACCAATGTAGAAACATAGTAACACTGGACCTGATTCACACTTAAGAAAATAATTTAGGAATGTTCCTAAATATACGCATAGAGCAGATCAGTAAGAACGATTCACAGATACTAAAGAAAAATGCTAACCATACCCATAACTTTTAGGAGCTAAGAACGTTCTTTTCTCCATATACGTATAGTTAGGAACATTTTATTTCCCAAATGAGAATCGTGTGCGTATATATAGGATCTTTAATAGTCTCATGATACACAGCTAAGCATAGAAACACCCTAATTCATTCAATTAAGAAGCAGATTGATTTTCCTAGTCTTTTTTTGTTTTATATTTAACAAAAGTAAGCAAAAAAATTGTTACAAATTGTAATATGCTAAATGTCGAAAATTATTAACATCATAAATACATATTGAAGGATTAAGAAAGAACCATTCAGCTTTCAAAGCTGTTTTAAAATAAATATCAAAATAATAAATATCTAAACAAATTAGACCTAAATAAAATTTGTATCTCAATGTCTCACACAAACAATGCAAACATGCTAAAAGTTAAATAAAATTAAAAAAAACTTATGTTTAAAAAAATGTTAACAACAAACAATGAAATCATGCACAAACTGCAAATAAATGTAAATAATGAGCAACTTTCATATTCAAAGTCAAACACAAAATGGTGACATAACAGCAGTTTTAAAAGATGAGTCTTTAAATGTTTCAATCAAAGCAAACATATGCTTTCATTATAAACACGAAATAGAAAAGCATGAGGCTTTGTCTCTCTGTTAACCATGCGGATGTCAACTTAAGAATAGTAGGGGGCATTCTTATCTTTGTTCGTGCGTATGTTAGTTTCCACAAGCCCTTCTTAACTGTGAATAATTCCTAAGTCTCGAGGAACACCCATACTGTACATCTAGAGTCTTACCCCTCTAGCCACGCATGCGAAAGTCATTATAATGTTTCCAAGCATGAATCATTACTAAGTAAACGTTCTTATCTGTGAATCATTCTTCCATGGTTTCAGTGCGTAGTATTAAATTCTGGGCATGCTCAGTTTAACTGTTCCTAAATATACGCACAGAGATTCTGTTCTTACTTAGTTGTGAATCCAGCCCACTGTTATTTAATTAAGGCATAATTACTTGCTAGGGGGTAGATCCAGACCTAAGTAACGTATTTACGCTAGCGTAATTTCTATGCACTCCCCTCGCCGATACGTACTTTGGCCGTTTTACGCTTGCCAAACCCTACCTTAACTTTTTTACTGTCGTATGTAAAGACTTCACATGCGTAACTGCCTAAGCGCACCCATACTGTACAATTTAAATGCCTCACCCCGCCTCCGAAGCATAATTACGGGTGTTATATGGCTGTTACGCCAACCCCTTCATAGCCAAGCAGTTGATACGTGGCTGGTACGTACGTTCAGAGTTACGTGGCGTTACATCTGTCGTGCGCATGCGCAGTAAATACTAATGGGCGATTTTACGTCAGCGGCTAGCATAAAATCGCTCGCCTACGTAGTTCTGGATCTGGCCCTGTATCTACAGGTATTTCAGAGAATCATATAATGCTGTAGGAAGGAGAACAAGTGTCGAAGGCTTGCAGTGAAAATCAGTGGCCCCTGACTTACATGGGTAAGTGCCATCTGTATGTCCACTTGCACCAGGCCAGGCCAACCTATGGCTCTCCAGGTGAAACTCTGTTTCCCAGCATGCCTTGTCAGATATCAGCTATGCTTTTGCAGTTAAAGAATGCTGGCTCTCGTAGTTTCACAACACCCGGAGAACCACAGGTTGGTCAATCTTGACTTACACTAACTTCACTCCAGAGCAATTAATCTACAAAACATCTATTTACCAGTGCACCCTCAGTGGGCTAAGTACTCATATTTATGGCAAGTTGTGACCTGATGAGTGCTACTCGGACTTTCTGATATTAATTTCATAGCAGACATTTTATAATTAATCTTTTCAGCTGAGCCCCTGTATACGTATGGTCGTTGGATAAAAATGCTGACAGCATCATTACTATTGTCTAACATCTTTATGTATTATATGTGTGCTATGTTTATGTTAGATTTATGTTTATGTTGAATTTATTTAATATGTATTGAGATTTCTCTTTGTGGATGGTACTCTCCTTTCAATAGCGGTTTGTAGGTAACAGTGATTTTTTTTCTATTGTATTTATCATTGGAATGTATTGCAGCCTTACATAATTAATGTGCCTCCTCAGTGTGACAGAAGCGATGGAAAGGAGGATAATTGCAGATATGTTTGTCCCAGATTTTTGTCTTATATGTTCTAAAAACCCCAAGAAAGTTGATGTTTGTTGCTGTACGGTTAACACAGACGGTGAAGACATTTTGGTTTTGCTAAAAGCTGGTTGAGGGTTCATTGGGTTGTAGGTAGTAGAGAGAGGGTAGGCACCAGCCACCAGGCCCATCTTGGGTCTTTAGGGCTGATTAGTATGTTGTACCTGTGATACATAGGTCAAAGCCTGTGAGGCTGTTGTTTCATTGCCAGAGGACAGAGACTTGCTGAGAGAAACTCCTCTTTATGACTGTGATTCATAATTGAGTGCATAAGGGGATTTATACAAGTTTGGTCATGCGCACCAAATGTTATATGTCTTATGTACGGAAGAACTTCCGTAGAAGGGGCCAGCACTTGAAATCCACATGCCTAATGAGGTGCCGGGGGAGGAGAGCAGAAGTTTTGTGCATGTCCATGTGGAGAAGTTTAGGTTGGATTCTGGACACGTAAGTGTCCAGAACTCCTTCCGAAAGAGGGGAGTGCAAGGTGCCTAGTTACAGATCTCCATGTGTGGTGGGAGTCCCCGCACTGATGGCTGTCAATGAGAAGTAGAGACCGTTCCTTTTCGGCTGCTTCTATTTCTAATGGAATGGCAGACATTTTAGATTTTTGTTTATGAATGTATGCTGATCGGGTTATTCACCTACTCCAAACTTTTAGGCCTAGGAATGGAGGGTTAGGGTTAGAATTAGGCTGCAGGGAAGGGAGACTTAGGGATAAGCTGCGGGGAAGGGAAACATAGGGTTAGGCTGTGGGGAAGGGAGGGTTAGGGTAAGGATTAGGAAGAGTGGTTGGGTTAGAATCCTCACTTACCCTTTCGGAGCACCGTGTTCAGTGCTCCAGTGATCGATTGCTATGTCTCTTCAAGGAAGAAGGAATAGTTTTCTAAACTGTCTGGGAGAAAATGGCCGAAATAGGGCCGTTCTCGACGGGAACATACACTCCTCGTCGTATGGAGATCTGAAACAGGTCCTATGTCAGTAAGAGCTAAGTGCTCACCGTGAGTCAGCCGTTAGGCTGGCTGCCTTTTCACCCTCTTTTGCCCTATGGTTCTTCTGTAGTTGTAGATGTCCCACCTTTCAGAATCTGCAATATGCGCAGTAGATACAGTGAGGCTCTTGGCTCAGTGCCTTAAACACCTGTTCTGTGCGCTCTGTCCAGATGCCAACCCAGTAAAAACATAAAATCCCCTAAAGAAAAGCAAATGGATTAAAGGTGAAACACACCTAGATGCCATTAGAACACCGCAGAACACTTGTTTTTCTTCGTTACGCTCCATTGCCAGAACTAATCCTTTAGAAACATAAAGAAACATGTTCAATGAGAAATCTGTGGAGCCTGCAGGTCTCCAACACCAGACAGAAAGTCTTTAAAAGCACCAGATGTCATCCATGTACT
>WWET01001573.1:84933-116887 GCA_011038615.1 Limnodynastes dumerilii | reverse complement strand
TACCTGGGAATCTTTCTGACACCTGGGCTCTCCGCTCTTTATGAAGCTAATTTCAAACCTGTCATACAAAAGATAACAAAATCATTGGAGGACTGGCAGCGTCTCAATCTCTCTCTCTTGGGTAGACTGGCTGTTATCAAAAGTGTCATATTCCCCAGGCTTTCCTATATCTTGCAAATGCTCCCATTTATGATGTTAAATCGAGACATTAGGGTGTGCGATAAATTATTTACCAATTTTATATGGAATGGCAAACGCCCCAAGATAGCCAGATCCAGAATGAAATCTCCCAGAGAAGTAGGCGGACTGGGTCAGCCAGATATTACTACTTTTTCCCACGCAGTCCATTTTCGATATATAGCAGACTGGTTCATGCGGAAGGGCATATATACTAATTTATCTCTTGAGGAGGAGTGTTTTAAGCCACACTCACCAGCTGCCTTGCTCTTATGTATGAAAAAAGATATTCCCAACCAGCTTGTCCACCATATCCTATTCTGGGATACTTACCGGTCCTGGCTCTATATTAATAAAAAGTATGGTAGAAACCCTCACAGCTCCAAATATGTACCTATAACGGGTAACCTAAAATTCCCATCCGGACTTGATAATCGGTGGTTCCAGCAGTGGAAAGAAAAGGGCATAATACTTACCAATGACATCTTCGACCCAGGGGGTCAGCTCCTTTCCTTTCAAACCCTCAAAGACAAATTTGATCTCCCTAACTGGCAATTTTATATGTATTTACAGGTCCGTCATTTCTCCCAAACACTCCCCTGTCCCTTTTCCGCTCCTGGCAAGGCTGACCAGGTGATGCAGCTATTACACTTCATTAATGGCAACAAATATGAAACAAAATACCTACAGAAAGACCTCCTTGGCAGGGACGGAGAGGCAATCTGGCGCTCTATAGTGCAGGGGTGGCAGGCAGACGTACCGGATATTACAGACTCCGGGGCTTTATTCTCGCATTTTGATAAAACGCTACGGATTTTGCAATCCGCTAGGCTCCAGGAGGTACATATTCGTACGATACATAGGGCCTACATTTCCCAGTATAGGAGACATTTGATGGATAGCTCCTTCCCTGACGTCTGCAGCTTTTACTTTTGCAGGCATCATGACATGGTGACCTGTGAGATGGTCTTATTTCACTGTCTGTATTTATATATGTAGACCTGTACCTTGCATGCATGTTTTGAGACCCTGTATGATATATTTGCATTATTATTTGCATTTTCTGTACTCCCTGCCTTCATGTAAGTTTGTTGGATAAATGCTGGAAAATAATAAAAAAATTTTAAAAAAATAAAAAATAAAAAGAACGCCAATGTTAAGTTGTTGATAAAGGTGCCCCCACCTCCCCCCAATACCTCCAGCTCCGCTTCTTCATATGCACACCTCACCTTAATGGAGGAGGCAGACCAGGCCCTGTCGCGGGACAGGTAGCCCAGCATTAATTCGAACGGTGCGCCTCTGTTAACCAGATATTTTAAATCCCCATCTTTTCTATTTACTGCGCCAACATAAATACGGTGACACAACACCTCTGCCGCAAACTTATGCCCTTTCTGTGAAAGTAATAAACATGTTAGCAACGCATCCTAAATCCAGAAAGGGAGGGAGGTAACACTCAACAAAAGTGGGTGAACACCAAACCCTAACAACAAACTATATAAACTTGGACACCTGACCTAAAAACACCCCACTCCCACCAACCAATCAAAATTACCCCTTATTTACATAGCTCCAGAACATTCTCAAAGCACAAGGCCTACTGTATGTGAAGGCCCAGCTGGTCGTTTATATCACCTTACACTTAATCAGTGCTCGGTTCCTTGATAAAAATAATATCTTAGTATATCTGCCAGACCTAAATACTTTTTAAGTTGTTTTGACTCCACTACTTAAAAAAAGACTGCTTGGCGTGCCTTGGACATCGGCGGGAACGGACGTGTTCTGCCTGAGCTCTGGCGCAACTGGGGGCCATTTGTGATAATTAGGGGTTCTCCCCTAAACCCAATATTCCTCAACGTGAGGAAGTCTCACCTCAGAGTCTGGTTGGCGTTCAGAGATCCGCGGGCGGCTTTCCTGCGCTCCGGGTGAGGTGGGGCTGCCTCACGCGATAGGCCGTGCTAGGCCTCCGGTTCTCTGGCGCTCTCCCGACCCACCACCGTTACTTCCGCGGACATCTGGGTACGGATTCCCACTTGCCCAGGTGGGATGGGGGACGCCAGGACAGGAAATCGGCGGCTAGGAGGGTACCCTGCTTGGCACCGGCTCCCGCAGTAGCAGACAGGACGCTGGGCCTGTGACCCCAGACCCTCACAGGTGCTCTGTATCTAACACCGTCAGGTGAGCTGTGGGAAGAGTGACAACGGAGTGTGGAGGAAAGGCAGGACAGACAGTTGGGGAGTAAACTGCCATCATACCCGTGGAAGTTGTGCTACTAGGCTCTGGTTACAGTTCCTAAGGGAAACAGCTCTCCCTCTTGTTAAAACCATTGACCCAGGCCTCCTGCCCAGCCTTGAATCAGCCAGTACAGCAGAGACTTCTATCCATGGGGAGTAGCCTTTTTGATCCTTCTAGAGACTTTTGTCTATTCTACTAAAGCTACTATAATCATTCTTGGATCAAGAGCACTGTTCCCTCTGTTTACTTCAATTGCTAATGTGTACCTGCTTAACCTGAGTTTGACCACAAGAGGGAGCTCTTACTTTCCCCGACAAGGTTTCAGCATACTTTACTGGATAGCAGCGAGAGTGGGGGGCCTCCTGCTTACAGCTCCTCTCCATCATCATACCAGCACACTTCAAGACGTGATTAATGTGAGTGTGGTAGCGCCAGTTCAGTCATTTTTTACTATTGGTCCCCTTCACTACTGCACACTTGATCTAGGTCATAGGAGGACGCTACTACTCCATTGCACTCACCAAGCTTAGTGGACGTTCATTGCTGCACTGATCAAACCTCATCCTGGTCGTACTCCTGGTCCTCTCAGCATGGCCGCTACTTAACCTCCCAACCTAAGGGGGAACCATGATATCTGACTCTCCGGTGCGCTGATCTATTATACTATAGATTTGTTATAACCTATTCCTTCTCTTCTCATAGGGAAACCCAAAGGCACCTCCTAAAAGAGAGAGAGCAAAAGGCTTCCACAGAATTCACCCAAACGTGACATCAGAGATCTTTTGAAATCGCAAAGCCCGTGTTCTGAATTGGAGGCCCCCTGTACCCCAACCTCATCGGCTCCCTCAGAAATGGACGAGGGACATTCTATGTCTTCCTCCCCACGGGCCCCAGTGCTGGCATGCTCTGGACTTGCCCACAGTCAAAGTCTGGAGGCCATCTTGCAGCGTTTGGAAGCGGTGCCCACAAAACAGGACTTCTTAGCCCAAGAACAACGCTTACAAGACTGGGTATCCTCTAAGATTGATCCAATAAGGGAGGACCTTACCTCTGTGTCCCATCGCCTTGTTTCTCTTGAGGAAAAGGAAGAATCCGCAAGTTCATATCAAACTAACCTGGCGGAGGTTGTTTGCCTCCAGGAGTCAACTGCGCATGCGGATGGATGACTTAGACAATCGAGGACGAAGGAATAACCTCCGGATTAAGGGTATATCTGAGGACATCCCAGCTACAGGGCTTGTGGACACTCTCACAAAAATTTTCAACCAATTGCTAGCCCGCGACCTCAGCCAGATCATCCACTTTGATCAGGCCCATCAGGTCGGGAGGACGTCCCGACCTGCCGCGAGATGTGATATGTAGACTACACTACTACACTGACAAGGAGGAGATCGTCGGGAGAGCGAGAGGCCAAAGACAGTTAGAACTTGATAGACATCTTATTGAAATCTACCAAGACTTGTCCTGGAGCACTCTCAGCGGCGGCTGCTTAAACCACTAACGGACGTCCTCGGAGTAAACGAGGCCCCATAGCTTTTTCTCTCCATAGATTTAAATGTTTGCTCTGACTTGTTTAATATTTATCTCAGTCACTTTTCCCTTAAGAGAGTTTTTTTTTTTTTCTTAGCCTCTGGTGTAGGTTCAAACCATTCACTTTTTAGTAAGGTTCATGTTGTACCCCTTATTTCCCTAGCTAGGACCAAGCAGCTCTCATGTGGCGCCAAGCTTGCTTCTGGCCTGGGGAATTACCCCCTGATCTCATATTAGGCCTATGGACCCCTCTGGTCCATGGGAATCCTGGGGTGTTCACTTTAAATCAATTGTTCACTTATATTCATTCTGTTACAGACGGCCATTCTCCCTTATGATGGGTTCTAGGAGTTTACGCACTAAGAAATCGCTCTTAGCGTGTCCCCCCCTTTTCATACCAAATGGCTGATGTGCTGCGAGTATTCTCCCTGAATGTTCGGGGACTAAATACACCAGAGAAATGCTCCCAGGCGTCCCATACACTGAAGGTTAATAGAGTGGATGTGGGGTTCCTCCAGGAAACCCACTTTAGGAGAGGTAGTGCCCCTAATTTCAAAAACAGTGGGTTCCCGCATATTTTTACTAGTACCTTCCCGGGCTCCAAATCCAAGGGAGTGGCAATTGTTTTCTCTAGAAGGTTACCGATTTCTGATATATCCACATATGAAATTATTGCAGAGTGTTGCTTGGTGGTTGTGGGGAAGATCTATGACCATTCTTTTACCTTCATTAATGTTTATTCTCCTAACCAGGGTCAGGCCACCTTTCTTTCCAAGATACTGGATGAGTTGGAGTCTGTCGCCAAGGGGATCATGATCCTGGGAGGTGACCTCAATAGGCACATGGACCCCCAGATGGACTCAATGGCCTCTCTAGCTGGGAAAACAACATGCCACTGTAGGGTAAGCCGCCTATTGCGCGAACACCAGCTGGCAGACACCTTTAGGATCTTACACCCCAATGACAGGGACTTTCACTTTCTATTCGAAACCCTTGTAAAGCTTATTCCAGAATAGATTACTTACTTCTAAGCCATAGACACCTGGGTCTGCTACTATCTGCTGAGATTGGTCATACCACCTTACCATGTCTCCTTCTCTTCTTCTCCCTGGGGTGGCCCGGTGTTTTCGGCGGTGGATGGTTAACGATCTCCTATTACAGCACCTGGTCTATATGCCACAAATTAAAGAAGCTATAGACGACTATATCAACTAATTCCACCCCTGACACCTCACCTATTACTCAGTGGGAGGCACATAAATGTGTCCTCCGGGGGAAGCTTATTCAGCTGGCCTCCTACGAGAAGAAACAACAGTCTGCCCATATCCAAACTCTGTTAACTAAAGTAGGGACGCTGGAAACGGCCCATAAACGATCACTGGAAACTGCCACCTTAATGGAACTAAAGGAAGCCCGAGCTAACCTTCGAAGGGCTTTAAGCAATAATCTTAAATATGCAGCGCGCAAATGTCGCCAAAAATGATTCCACTGGGGGAATAAGCTAGGGAAACTTTTGGACCGCACTCTCCGGGCACAACATTCCCTCGCCTTTGTTCCTAAAATCAAAGACCGGCAAGGTACACTGCAACACACCTCTGAACGGATTGCAGAGGAATTCCAACAATACTACTCGGAACTATATAACATCTAGCACTCTAATAGTATAGACCTTCTCAGGTTGTTAACGAATATTTATCGCGCATAAAATTCCATTTATCCTTGCCGAATTAGAAGCAGCAATTAAGGCTACCCCCTCAGGGAAGAGCCCCGGGCCAGACGACTTCACGGTCTCGTACTATAAATTATATAAACAATCCTTGGCCCCTCTCCTTCTCGCAGCCCTAAATGACATCTCCAGTACGAACCACTTTTCCCCACACGCTTATGAAGCACACATTTCTGTAATACATAAAGAGGGGAAAGACCCAGCGTTATGTGCTAGTTACAGGCCCATATCCCTACTTAGAGTGGATGTTAAATTATTGGCGAAAATGATAGCTGCACGTTTGAATCCCCTGCTTCCTGCTCTAATTCACCCGGACCAGGCTGGGTTTGTCCCTGGCCGAGAGGCCAGGGATAACACCACCAAGGTGCTCAATCTTATGTATGCGACCGGTCTGTCTACCGAACCAGCGATATTGCTCTCAACCGACGCTGAAAAAGCATTCGACAGGATAGACTGGACCTTCATGACACAGATTCTCAAGCGTCTGGGTTTAGGTCCAGTCTTCCTAAGTAAAATCCTGACGCTATACCATGCACCTTGGGCCAGAGTACGTATTAATGGTATTTTTTCCACTCCGTTACAAATCCACAATGGCACTAGGCAAGGCCGCCCTCTATCCCCTTTGATTTTCGTGCTCTGTATGGAGGCTTTGGCTCGGGCAATACGCCTCAATTCGGACGTGTTGGGCGTGAGATTGGGAGATCAGGAGTACAAGTTGGCCCTCTTTGCCAATGACCTCTTGGCCACACTGACAAACCCAGTGGTGTCACTCCCCAATTTGATGGGGGAATTTAGAATCTTTGGAGAGCTCTCAAATTTTTTTATTAATTTCCACAAATCTACAGCGTTAAACCTCTCTACTCCGGACCTGTTGGTGCGGGGCTTACAATCCGCTTTCCCCTTCCAGTGGCACCCAAAGTATATTAAGTACCTGGGGGTGAATCTGACCAGAGACCTTTCCCAGCTTTATAGATGCAATTTTATTCCCAAGCTAAAAGATATACATGAAGATCTGCTAAAATGGCAACCTAAACATTTAAATCTCCTTGGCAAAGTCAATGGGCTGGATCCAGACCTTGTTAAGTGCATGAACTTAGTTACACCTGGGCTAAACCATGTTGATTGCAGGGGAGTTATATTTCATCTGTTGCAAACAGTATTAGAGTTGAGAGGTGGTGTTTCCTAACCCAAGTCTAAATAACAGTGTGATAGTAAAGCTGGTTAGTATCTGTGTGCAGTAAACAAATTAGAGATATAACCCTGCTTGCAAAGTATACAATTAACTTGGCTCCCCCTGAAATCAATATGGTTTAGTCCAGGAGTAACTAAGTTCATGCACTTAACAAGGTCTGGATCCAGCCCAATGTTATTAAGATGTTGATTCTGCCAAAACTTTTGTATTTATTTCAGACTCTCCCGATCCAGATTCCCCAAAGTTTCTTTAGAGAGGCTCACTCCTATTTTCAGCAATTCATATTGTGTAGACGGAGGGAGGAGGGGGGGCACAATCTTCCGAACTTGCTCGTTTATTACTATGCGGTTCACCTGAGTAGAATTATAGAATGGAGTAGGAATAGTCAGGACAAGCATTGGGTCACAATAGAGAATTCGCTCTCGCCCTCGCTTCTGGCGGCTCTCCCTTGGACTCCTGTCATTCCTTTGATTTCCCACCTTACAATAGGAGCCACTCTGAGAGTATGGAAACGTCTGCGAATCCTTCCCTCCATCTCCACTAAATCATCGCCACTTACAGTGATCTCCCATAACCCAGAATTCTCGCCAGGGCTGCAGCCATATTTCATTAGGATTTGGTGTTCCCAGGGGACATTAAGGGTCTGCCAGCTGGTGGGAAGCGGTGGGTTCCGGCTACTTGCTGATTTGGTGGATCTAGTGCACGCGCCAGAGAGAGAGTGGTGGTCGTATATCCAGCTGAGACACTATGTGCGAAGTTTGGCTCCATTACAAACCCTAGCTAGGGCCCTTACACCTTTTGAGACTCTCTGTCGTCAGGCTCAGACTCCTTCTCACATTATCTCTGTATAAGATACTAGTGAATGATTACTACCCTAATCCTCCTAGCTTTACTTTGGCCTGGGAGAAGGACTTGGGACGCGCACTAGACGAAGCGGATTGGCATAAGATATACCAGTATACATACGCCTCCTCGACCAGCTCTGTGGTGAAGGAGACCCAATATAAAGTTTTGTATCGCTGGTATAGGTGCCCGTCTGTCCTGAATAAAATATCTTCGGCGGTGTCTAATAAATGTTGGAGGTGCCTCTCTATGGTTGGGGACCCATTTCATGTGTAGTGGAGCTGCCCTGTCCAGCGCCCATTCTGGTCGGCAATATTTGATGCAACATCTCATGTGCTAGGTGAAGGAGTCCCGACCACCCCCGAATTCTGGTTGCTGAACCTCTCCCCGAGTCCCTTGTCAATTTACAAAAAAAAATCCCTCAGCAGGCATCTGATTAATGCCGCGAAAGCGGTGATTCCGGTTAGGTGGAAGTCCACATCCCCCCGACCATTAGAGAATGGAGTGATAGAATAGATTCATACATGGATATGGAGGATCTCACTATGGCTACCTCAGACAAAACTGCAGAATATATAGCCACCTGGTACCCCTGGTTACTTTTTAAAGAGTCGGACACCTATAAACAATTTATGTCTTAGACCCCTGTTTTCTCATGGAGAGGTAGCGCCTCATGGAATCCAACCATCTGTGACGTAATTAGAAAACCCGTTCTATCCCTCTTTTGTTTGTCTTTTATCTCCCTCCCTTTCCCTTTTTACCCCCTGTCTGTCTCCTGTTCCCTAATATAATTGAGTTTCTGGAATAGCAATTGACAACCATTTATTGTATTTCTGTGTTGATATTTACACTGGATAATTGCGTTCTCAATTCGCATTGTATAGTTTGTTATGTATTCTGGAATGCTAATAAACACATTTTTCACAAAAAAAAAAAAAAAGGACTGCTCAGTAATTATTTTGGCTTAGTGGTGCTTTGAGAAAAATGATTGAGACTCTTCCATACACAAAAAAAATAAAATAAAATAAAACAGTGTGCGTACTTCACAGCTTCCACTAGATGGCATGAGAATGTAATATTAAATTATGGAGTCCTTTAATATCCAAAGTAAATATTAAGCTTTTAAAAAGAACAGTAGTGTGTACTGCTCTATTATATACATAATAAATATGTCCGATTAGCTTTGTAAAATTATATACTATTATATATTAATAAGTGTGCCGCTGCACACTTTTCAAATGGCAGGAGTACCTTAATACAGATCTCCTGAGTACACATATAGCAAACGGATAGGGACTCACCTACAGGAGGTGCCTTGACGCTGGGTAGGTGAGATAACCCAATATAGCTATATTGTGACCTAAACCTCCTTTTTACGTATGTGCTGACACATAGTGTTATTTAATGTATGTTTGGACCTGTCTTTTGTTCCTTGTAGTTACACAGTGGTCACTTTTGGTCCTTCCTTGTGCCGTTGTGTTATCATTCAGTGCTATACTTTACGAATCTCCTTGAACACCCAGGTCCAGAGGAGCACGGAATTTCCCTTTTCCGTGTGCTCTGATTTTTCCCCATTCATGCAGTATGATTGGAATGTGTACAATATTGATGACTATTTTACTATATTATTTCCAAATGGTAATTCCATAACTGATTGAAAGAGTAGAAAGTGCTAAATGACCTGGTGACCCTTGTACAGACCAGTCAGACTGAGCTACTGATTTATGGCCTGCGTGCAGACTTGGACCTAGACAGTATTTGTTCCAATGTGTTTATCCTGTTTGCTGAATTTCCCTCGCTGATATAGACACAAAATATACTATAAAAGACAATTGGCAATAACCAATAATAAAGTAGAGCGTTGTAAACACCCAGGACCTGATTCAGACCTGCGCTTCCGTCTATTTTTCAGACGGAAGCGCAGTGAAAATGGCCACTGCGCATGCCCAGATCAGGAGCGCGCACAGCATCCGACTGTGTGTGCCTCCGACCGGGCTGCGCCTCTGAAGGAATATTTAAATGAGAAAAGAGTCGCTTTTCTCATTTAAATATAGTTTCCACAGTAGTCCGCTGGCTGTTTAATTAGCCGTACACTTGCACCATCTCAAGAGATGGTGCAAAGTGTAGACACAGCTCAGCGGAGCTGAAAAAAAAAGAAAGTCAATAAAAAAAAAAACTGTTAGTAACAGAGTTCTCGTTCTCTCGGTAATTCTTACAGTGCCCAAAGGGTATAAATACCCCCCAATGAAAGTAGACCTGTCATTAGAGCCGGGATGTCCGGTGTGCCAGGTCTAATGCATTGGGTTTTTTTATTTTGCCAAGGCAAGCCCCGGATAAACACTGGACCCTCATCAGAGCAGGTAAGTATGTTTATTCTTAATTTCTCTGGGCATTTTTTTGGCATTTTTTTTATTTATTTTCAATGGGCACATGGCGTATTTTTTTTTACACATTTAAACTATGTGGGCACTTTTTTTTATTTCTTTTTTTAAAGAAGGGGACAATGTTTTTTTACATTTTAATTTTTTTATGGGACACTCGTCGTGTTTTTTTATTTTACTATGTGGGCACTGTAATTTTTTTAATGATAGGGACGGGGCCCTTACATTCTTTAAAAATGTATTATTAAAGGGGGACACTTGTGGCGTTTTTTTTATTGTTTTGGGGCAAGGCATGCTGACTATAGTAGCACTACTAGCGGCAGCATGCCCGGGCGGCCCTTTGTTTATTTTTTTTATATACTTCGGTAGCGGCAGAAGGGGTTAATTGGTTTGCATTTAGCAAACCAATTTAACACCAAAGCTGTGCGGCCGGAGCAATTATAGCTCCGACTGCTTTTTTTTTTTTTTTTTAAATACGGCCAATTCAGAGGTGCGTGTTTCTGAAGAATTCTGTGTATTTTTTGAGACTTTACATAGCGGATTTTATTTTGCACCTCACAGAAGGGCCTATTAAAATATGCAAATTTGTCCTACCGTAATAAATGGGAATAGGCGCAATTCGTGGTCAATGGAATGGGGCCCAGTCAATACCTGAATAAAATGAAAAGGGTGTAGTACAATTTATAGTCACTTTATCCAGTTTTGTCAGTATGTTAATCTGTCAGGGAGAGTGCTACAAATATCACTCTACCTGGCAAGAATCAAATGAACGAAATTAAATGAAAGGAACTGAATTACTAATAAAGGCCCAGATCCTGGGCTATGGCCAACAGGAGAATTACGTGCATGTGGTACGTAATTCCCCTGTTTTGAAGGTTGTGCCCGTGCGCACAAGCTTCTTATGACGCCGGCTCTTCCCCCCCATTACACATATCGTATCTCAGCCTTAAAGGCGGAGATTGATATGCTAATTAGGGGACGGGGCGGGGGAAGCCTGATTGTAAAAGTTAGGGTAGGACTTACGTGTCCAGATTTCCTACCGACAGCGGGAAGAGCAGGGGGCGTGCACTCCCTGCTACGATGCCGGCGGTACTGACCTCGGGCAGCCATAAGGCGCCCGTTGGTCAGGATCTGGCCCAAAGTGTCACAATAAAAGAAAACTTAATTACCTGCACTCTTTGCAAGAGGAGAGTATTTTATGTTCTGAAAAGCCTCTCCTCCTTGCAGGTCCCATTGCTTTGTTGATCTGCTGGTGCTGTGCTCTTCTAGTGGAGGGTTAAGGTTAGGCTGTAGGGCTAGGATGGTCAGGGAAGGGTTAAGGTAAGCTGCAGGGCCAGGATGGTCAGGGAAGGGTTAAGGTTTGTCTGTGGGACAGGGATAGTCAGGGTTAAGCTTAAGTTGCAGGAGAGGGGTTGGTAAGGGTTAGGATGAAGAAAACTTACCTGTCGCTTCTGGCTTTTTGCTGCAAACTGATGTCATTTTATTATATTTTTAAAAAAAAATTATTTTAAGCATTGTGACATTTTTGTCATATTAAGCTCCATGGGCTGGATCCAGACTTAAGTAAGTGCTTGAAATGAGTTACTCCTGGGCTAAACCATGATGATTGCAGGGGAGTCATATTTCATCTGTTGCAAACAGTATTAGAGTTGAGAAGTGATGTTTCCTATCCCAAGTCTAAATAACAGTGTGATAGTAACGCTGGTCAGTATCTGTGTGCAGTAAGCAATTCAAAGATACAGTCAGGTCCATAAATATTGGGACATTGGGCCTTATCCAGACCTACGATGTTGCTCAGTGTTACATCGTGACACTCCCCCTGTCCTATCGTATTTACACTCCCTTACGCCGGCTGAAGGCTACCCTAACTTCAGCCGGCGTAAGGGAGTGTAAATACGCTGGGATGGTGGCGTTAGTACGATAACGCCGCCCTCCCATCCTCATTACCCTCCCTCCCCCGCCTCCCTGCACTAAGCTTGGCGTAGTAACGCTGGGGGACGCCCCCCTCCAGCATTACTACGCTGGTACTACGGTAACATCTGCACGGCGCAAGCGTAGATCGGCTTTTCAGCCGATTTTACGCCTACGCCCACTGTATTAACTACGGCGGGCGTAGCTCTGGATCAGCCCCCTTGACACAATTCTCATATTTTGGGCTCTATGCACCACCACAATAGATTTGAAATGAAACTAATAAGATGTGCTTTAGCAGCAGACTTTCAGCTTTAATTTGAGGGTATTTACATCCAAATCAGGAGAACGGTGTAGGAATTACAACGGTTTCTATATGTGCTTCCCACTTTTGAAGAGACCAAAAGTAATGGGACAATCGACTCAAAAGCTATTTCATGGACAGATGAGACAAAGATCAACTTGTACCAGAGTGATGGGAAGAGAAGAGTATGGAGAAGGAAAGGAACTGCTCATGATCCAAAACATACCACCTCATCAGTGAAGCATGGTGGTGGTAGTGTCATGGCGTGGTTATGTATGGCTGCCAATGGAACTGGTTCCCTTGTATTTATTGATGATGTGACTGCTGACAAAAGCAGCAGGATGAATTCTGAAGTGTTTCGGGCAATATTATCTGCTCATATTCAGTCAAATGCTTCAAAACTCATTGGACGGCGCTTCAAAGTGCAGATGGACAATGACCCGAAGCATACTGCAAAATCAACCAAAGAGTTTTTTAAGGCTAAAAAGTGGAATGTTATGTAATGGACAAGTCAATCACCTGACCTGAATCCGATTGAGCATGCATTTCACTTGATGAAGACAAAACTGAAGGGAAAATGCCCCATGAACAAGCAAGAACTGAAGACATTTTAAAGAAACCCAGCGTCTGGTGATGTCTATGCGTTCCAGACTTCAGGCTGTAATTGACTGTAAAGGATTTGCAACAAAGTATTAAAAAGTGAAAGTTTGATTTAGGATTCTTTAGTTTGTCCCATTACTTTTGGTCCCTTAAAAGGTGGGAAGCACATATAGAAACCATTGTAATTCCTACACCGTTCACCTGATTTGGATGTAAATACCCTCAAATTAAAGCTGAAAGTCTGCAGTTAAAGCACATCTTGTTTGTTTCATTTCAAATCCATTGTGGTGCTGCATAGAGCCCAAAATATGAGAATTGTGTAGATGTCCCAATATTTATGGACCAGACTGTATACCCCTGCATTCAAAGAATACAATTAACTCGACTCCCCATGAAATCAACATGGTTTAACCCAGGAGTAACTAATTTCAAGCACTTATTTAAGTCTGGATCCAGCCCAATGTTATCATGTTCTGTAGTTTTGCTATTAAGGATAAGCCATCATTTGCTGACTTGCCTGAAATGCCCTGGAAACTCCCAAAATTCGGGCATTGCTTCCGGAATCCCAGGAGAGGCGGGAAATATACTGCAATTTAATGCAAATGCCTCAAGTTCCTCCTGCTGCCTATCAATACTGTGTTCCTTTTTGTCTAGCCTGTACTGCTATGGAAAGATAATGACGCACATGTTTATATGCACATCAGAATATATTTTCTTATATAGGTCTTTATCATAATATTGTCAGTCAAGTTGCAAAGATATGTAGTATGTGGAATAACTATATGTCTGACCAACTATTGCACAATCACCGTATTCAACCTAATACAGATGCATTAGTCATTCTATAGTACACTGCACGCACATCACAGGGAGATTGCAGCCGCTCTTTACTAGACACCCAGGTACAAAACTCTCCAGACTGAAACAGGGGCTCAAAGGTTATAGCACATAGAGATGTAGCAGGAATTGTAAAATGAGTATTGAAGGCCCTGAGGAGAGGGGGACTGGAGGATAGGGGAGCCAGAGGAGAGGGAGGGCCCGGAGGATAGGGGGACCAGAGGATGGGGGGCCCAGAGGAGAGGGAGCTGGAGGTGAAAAGGTACCTTAGGAAAGGGGGGCCCAGAGGAGAGTGAAGCCGGAGGAGAGGGGTCCCAGAGAAGAGAGGGACCAGAGGATAGGGGGCCCGGAGGTGAGGGGGGACTGGAGGATAGGGGGGCCCGGAACGGAGGGGGGACTAGAGGAGAGAGGGTCACGTGTCAGCTGCTCCCCCTGCACTGTAAGCAAGCTGTCAGAGGTTAATGGCTTAAAACCATGCTCAGCATTTCATGTATGAGTGCTGAGCGCTACAGCGCAATACATACATACGCTCACACATGGAGTGCCTCTGACAGCCTGCTTGCAGTGTAGGGGGAGTAGCTGCCACAGGTTTCCCCTCTCTGCCGGGCCCCTAAGCAGCTGCACCCCTTGTGTTCCTTATAAATAAGCACCTGGGTATAATACATACCAAGTGGTAAGGCTAATACACATGGATGGAAAGTAATACTGATCTCTATTAGTAAACAATAAAGGATTTGAAAACTTATGGAATCAGATAGTTTCCGGAGCAAGATAATAGACATATATTAGCAAGGGCGTAACTATAGGGGGTGCAATGGGTTCAGTTGCTGTGGGGCCCGGCAGCTTAGGGGGCCCAGCAATCAACCCATTGCACATGTACTTTCATTTGTCCTGCAGATATTCACTGCATCTTAAGCAGTGCTCTACAGAACTACAATAGAGGGTCAAGGTGCATGGACTGTCTATCCACCGTGACACTTTATAGCAGACCTGTGGAGAACAATTCCACAGCACTGCTGCTTAAGAAACAGCGTAGTGGCTAAATTCCCTTCCCCTGAAGAACCTTGTTACATCAGCAGCCCACATGGTATGCAGTCACATGGTATGCAGTGCTTCCGGGGCTACACACCCTTACATGTGGAACTTGTGCTATCTGGGAAGTTCCCAAGGAAAGAGGTATAATGCACAGTTTGCAAGGTATGTTTCAGATGTCTGTGATTGCTACTTCTTATCTCCGTACAGAGCTTATAGTGTGCAGTTTGGTCAGTGTGCAGTGCTCTGTCTGGCTCTAGCTGCACTGTTATTGCTTTAGCAGGCTGCTGTTCCAAGCCGCTATTGAACTTTTTACCTTCTTTGCAGCAACTACTAAAAGTAACAGGAATAAAAAAAAACTTTACCTCCCCCCCTCATTCCTTTAATACCTGCTTTCCACGTTCTGCCCCAGGATGCTGCCACATCTCTGCTTCCTGAGAGTAAGTGTCTTGCTGCTTTTGTAGGGTTTAGCAATGGTATTCAGGCTTACAGCCTATGTCTACATACTCCTCTCCTTGAGCTGGACTGGAGACTTGAACTGCCTATTTTGCAGCCAGGATCAGATCCATGTTAGCCAACAAGGTAACTGGAAATATATATATATTTTTTTTTCACTATTTAATTGTGACACTTGGAGGGGCATTTTTAAATGTAGAAAATGTCTAGGAGATTCAGACTGATGACCACATAAAAAAAATTAAGTTATAAAAGATATTAACATACAGGGGAATAATGTTCTGTGACATTCATGAAAACCATAGAAGTTAGGCTGCTACTCTCTTACTGTAACTTTAATGTTGAAGGTAAAACAATGGGACTTACAGGTCATATTCAATCATCAGTGTGTGACATGAATCTGTGCATAAGGGGAAGACACAAGCTACAGCCATCGTCAACCAAGTTAGAAGAGCTTCATCATGGAAGAAAAACCCACCATGAAATGCCAGCCAATTAAGTATTAAAAAATGTAAGGGCTACATAATTAAAAGTCAATCCAAATGTAGATATGGTTCTTCTTCATTTTTAATAAATGGACCTCACAGTTATTATAGTCTTTGATTATGATCTGCAGCAAGTCCTCTGAGAGGTGACACTGCAGGAGATAGAGGTAAAAGGATGTCTAATCTGTTGTGTGTGAGGGAAAAATTGAAAGTAAAGATTAACAAGGTTTTGTGTGTAAAAACTGGAATATTGAAGCTATATAACTGAAAACAATGGAAGTGAATAAAGCTTCATTGTGTTGTGTAGGGTGCTGTGTGTGAGGGGAAAAAAGAAAACGGGAGAATCAGGGGTTGTGTTTGGAGATAAAAATAGAAAATATTGGCTGGGAGTTATTTGAGGAAAACATGGTGGATACAGGGTTATGGGAGAGAAAATAGCATGCAGGGATTGGCATTTCATTAAAAAGGCTGGCACGCAGATTGCATTATATAAGAGAGGCTGGCATGCAGGGGGTGGTATGGGAAGGAAAGTGGCATGCAGGGGCTGGATGGCTTGGGAGAGAGAGTCTGGCATGCATCTTTCTCTGCACTAAGATTGACATGATGCCTTAAGTGTCTTATGCTACTGTAGAGGAGTCACCAGGCTTTGTTTGGGGAATGTTTTTAGGACACTTCTCACAGTTTTCAGCATAAAATGACACATAGTCAGACCATAGTGTAGTATTAAAGGAAACAATATTTGACTATTTCTCAATCTATGTTGGATACTGTGTGAAAAATCCTTGGAAAAATATAGAAATATAGAAAACATATTTCTTACAGGAGGATAGTTGTGTGCGCCGATCGACCCATTTATTTTTTACGCAGATCCGCCGCTAGCTCCAGAGAGGTGAGTAACCTCTCCAGGGACTTTTAGTCTTAGGAAGGGGGGGTTAGGGTAAGGCTCTTAGCAAGGGAGGGTTAGGGTGGCTGTGGGGATGGGAGGGTTAGGGTAATATAAAGGGAGGGTTAGGTTTATGCCTCATCAAGGCCTAAGCAATCAATATCCCGGCCAATCCGGAACTGGCTGAGAGAGAATGGCCCTATCAAAATAGGGCCGTTCTAAGCGGGGACCCACACCCATTAAGACAGGATATGGGGCCCCTTCAAAATTCTGCTATGGGGCCCATAATCTTCTAGTTACGCCCCTGTATATTAGCCGTCATCCGCAATATACAGTAGAACAATTAAATACTTATGTGTCAGCATCTAACAACAGTTTGCAACATCCAAACAGGTGACAACGTTTAACATACATAGAATACTTTATCAAGAGTGTTTATAACATCCTACAAAAGATCCATAGTCATGCAGCTGGTTTCCACCCTACATTCATAAAACCTGTCATAATGACCTAGTTGCAAAATATCACAGGACTACACCACACATCCGGATGCTGGAAAACACTGAGAGCTCTCTCCCCGTTACACCTGACTATCTCCCTTCTCTGTCCTGTTTGTTCTGTCTTCTTCTCTTCTGTTCCTCCGTCTAGTCTTTCTCTGCTCTGTCCTGTCTGTTCTATCTTCTTCTTTCCTGCCCTCTGTCCAGTCTTCCTATGCTCTGCTCTACCCTCTTTTTTCCTGTCCCTCTGTCTACTCTTCCTCTGCTTGGTTCTATCTTTTTATCTCCTGTCCCTCTGTCCAGTCTCTCTGCTCTCCACTGTCTATTCTATCTTCTTCTTTCCTGTCCCTCTGTCTAGTCTTTCTCTGCTCTGTCCTGTCTGTTCTATCTTCTACTTTCCTGTCTCTCTGTCCAGTCTTCCTCTGCTCTGTCCTCTTCTCTCCTGTCCCTCTGTCCACTCTTCCTCTGCTTGGTTTTGTGTTCTACTTTTCTGTCCCTGTGTCCAGTCTTCCTCTGCTTTGCTCTGTCCTGTCTGTTCTGTCTTCTTCTCTTCTGTCCCTCTGTCCAGTCTTCCTCTGCTCTATCCTATCTGTTCTGTCTTCTTCTATTCTGTCCCTCTGTCCAGTCTTCCTCTTTGACTCTTCTCTGTCCAGTCTGTTCTGTCTTCTTCTCTCCTCTCCCTCTGTCTAGTCTTCCTCTGCTCTCTCCTGTCTATTCTGTCTTCTTCTCTCCTCTCCCTCTGTCCAGTCTTCCTCTGCTCTATCCTGTCAGCTCCTTCGCTCCGTCTCTCTTTTTCATCTTCTCTCACCTTCCTCTCACGTTGAAAGTCCCTATATTGGGTCGTATATCATGTGTTTTTAACTAAGTTAACTCACCTTAGAAAGCACCCACCACCACCACTTCATGAATAGAGGCAGATTCTGCAAAAAAGAACCAAAAAAAGATTATTGTTCAAAATGTGCCTTAATAATAAATTATGTTGTCTCTCAATAATAATAAGTGTGTAAGTGTGTACATACAACAGCATTTGTTGCCTTAGGGCTGCAAGAGAAAAGCTGTGACATAGTTTTGGTCAGTGTGCTGTTCCAGAGTCACATTGCACAGAATAGAATCTGACCCAAAGCTTGTAAGCTTCAAGTGGGCAGCTGCTAAAATGTTGCCTAGGGTGGCAAAGGGGTAATGCCAGATCTGAGTGTACAAGAGAGGAATTTAAAAAAAACCACGCCAGTTGTGAACCCAAGAGACGATAATAACACACACACCTACACATCCTTCTCTGGTTTCCTTCCAGCAGCTAAAACCACAATGAGTAACGTGACAGACAATTATTATAAAACATAACAGTCTGGACAGGACACATGTAATGGTTCATTTAAGACCTATAAAATCTATCTATCCAGTGGCAAATGCAGGATTTTGAAAGGGGGTTTCCAATGTGTGTAATACATGTAGGGTATATTAGGGATCTGGACACTATATAAAGTACATTTGGCGATATATTAGGGATCCAGTTATGGCACATTCTATAATATATGGGGTATATATAAGGCTTTGGGAATAGCACAATATATACAGTATATATTATACCATTCCCAGACCCCTATTATATCCTATTTATATAATAGTATGTTCAATACCCAGACCCATAATATATCCCAATATATTATAGTATTTACTATTCCCATATCCAATATATCGCCAATTATAATAATAATAATTAATATTTATTATAGTATTAATTTTAATAATAATAAAAATAATATATCCCTTATTTTATAGGGGACTGTCAAAAAAAATACATGATATATGACCCAAAGTCGGGACTCTGACAGTTTTAGAGTTAGGATCAAAACAGAGAAGCCTTGTAAGTGGCTGGTGGCTTATCATATATCTGCAGATGTATGTAACTAATTTTCTGCCTTTATTTTAAAGATAGAATGTCATGGTTGTTATTAGTTAATTGTAAGAGGTTTTTTGTATCTATCTATCTATCTATCTATCTATCTATCTATCTATCTATCTATCTATCTATCTATCTATCTATCTATCTATCTATCTATCTATCATCTTTATATAATATATGGTCCAAAAATGCTTTCATATGATAATTGCATGGTTCTGATTTCCTGAATGTTCTGAGTGCCAATATATTGATCATATTAGGAGGTGGTAGAGTGGCCATGGTTTTTGCACTGTGCAATGTCACTGGCGACCAGAGCATTGTGTCAGTAAGGGAAGAAATTAGCTCTTCTATCTGTGGATCTGTGAATGGCGATACCCATGCATTCATTGCTTGCTGATCTCAACCCCTTAACAATCGACTCTTAGGATCCATTCCTAAGTCTTAAAACAATTGGCTCACAATGCATCTTATTTATTGGATGTTATTAATAATACATAGCAAATATAAATTGCAAAATAATTATCAGGCTTCGCCTCCATCTACATTTCGAATCTTTCCGATGTTGACCACACAGTAATAACCCCCAATCAAATACGACGTTATTGTACTAAGGGACCTTGAGTTGTCTGTAATAGTGTCAGTTTCGACAGATGTTCATATTATGAGTTGCTGACTGTTTTATTATAACATTTTATTGTCCTGTTTCGTTCTTGAAGTGTGCACAGGAATGGGACATAGGTCACCTGTGCTGCTATTCAGGGAACACCGTTTTATTATTTCTGGTAATGTATGTTATCAGCTGTTATCAGACATCACATGCTGTTATACTGGAGCTCTGCCGGGAGCCTCTCTCTTCCCTTTGTAGGTGTCACAAATGAACAGAACAGCTATGTACTTCCCCTTGTGATGGTAGAAGTAGGTGTTGGCTCTCAGTTGTCACTTTGGCCTCTGGTGCTGCTTCCTATTGCTTCTGATTTTCCTGTCTTTATTTTAACTCCTTCTCTTTCTCGCCTCTAAAATAAAAGGGCAAATACAGGATATACAGAGACCCCCTTCCCTGCAGCCCAACCCTAAGACTACCCTCCCTGCAGCCTGATCCTAATACTCCCTTCCCCACAACCTAATCCTAAAACGCCCTTTCCTGTAGCCTGACCCTAAGACTCCCCTCCCTGCAGCCTGACCCTAACACTCCCTTCCCCACAGTCTAACCATAAGATTCCCCACCCCACAGCCTAAGCCTAAGACTCCCCTCCCCGCAGCCTGACCCTAAGACTCCCCTCCTCACAGCCTAACACCCTAAGACTCCCCTCCCTGCAGCCTGACCCTAACACTCCCTTCCCCACAGTCTAACCATAAGATTCCCCACCCCACAGCCTAAGCCTAAGACTCCCCTCCCCGCAGCCTGACCCTAAGACTCCCCTCCTCACAGCCTAACCCTAAGACTCCCCTCCCCGCAGCCTGACCCTAAGACTCCCCTCCCTGCAGCCTGGCCCTAAGACTCCCTTCCCTGTAACTCAACCCTAAGAGTCCCCTCCCTGTAGCTCAACCCTAAGAGAACCCACTAACCTGTCTGGTACGGCAGCGGGTCTGCGGCGGGTGGCAGGTGTCTGCATCTTGCTTCGGAAATAATGAATGGGTAAGTTGGCAAAAAATAAATTTGATTCATGAATTAATAAAAACTTCGAATTAGTGATATTTTCAAAATACAAACAGTCAAAAATGAATTTTCACCTCTCTTTACTTCACAAATATCCTTGCCTTTATGGAGAATGCGTACCATAGAGGAGGGTTCCATACCATGACACCAGAGTATGCATGGCAAGCAGGCAACTGGTCTGGCCAGAGTTTTTTACGTGGCACTTTTCGGGGTTTGCCGTCACTTTACCAGCAATTCAGTCCAGTGATTACCTGTTACAGGACTTTTATTTTAATTTGTTCTGGCACTACCATAGGGCATGAAAAGGACCGAGGGTATTACTGTGGGGCATTTAATGAACTGGGGGCTTGTCTATCAAGTGTTCTAAATTGGGGCATTTGTAATCTTTAAAAACTTTAGGCAGCCCCAGAACCAGTGGCTGAAGGTGACAGAACTATTGTAAGGAGGCGGAGCCCGAGTCTGGATAGGCTGGACTAGGTGAAGCCAAATGGGACTAGGGGCAGAGCTGGTTGGGAAACTGCAGACAGCTTAAAACAGCACTTAGCACTCATACACGGAGGGACAAGCGCTGTTTTAAGCTGTTAGCCTCTGACAGCTTGCTTACAGCACGGGGGAGTAGCTGCCCTGGGCCTCCTTCTCCAATAGGGCCCCATAGCACCAGCACCAGCACACCTTGCACCTTTGTAGTTACGCCCGTTGCCAGGACCTATGGAGAAAGGTTTTTATGGACTTTTGAGTAGAGTGATGCAAAATCTATCTACGCTTTACTGCAATACAGCAAACAACGCTCTAAATCTTGCTTTATGATATCAGGTGTTAGGCTGCACAGGCTGCAATTATGAGAAATTAGATAACCTATCAGCAAATGATGATGGTATTTATGGTCATGAGTTGCTGGAAAATGTTTTTTTTTCCAAGTATATTGAAGAGATCATCTTGTTTTCAAACAGTGTTTACATACACAAACACATTGCTCAAGAGTTATACAGTGAGGAACTTGTTGTCTTTGTATAATTCTGACAGTAAATCTGACTCCAGATTAAGGGCAGCATTTACTGCAATTTGCTTCTCATTTTCGTAATTTCTCTGCAGCATATTATTGTAATTATTATTATTATTATGATTTATTTATAAGGCGCCACAAGGTGTGTTGTACAAAATACAGTACAGACATACAGGGCAGAGATGGACGGCATAGTACATAATAATATACAGTACAGACATACAGGACAGGGATGGACTGCATAGTATATTAAATATTAAATACAATATGCATATAAAAATATCACAAAATTACAATAAGTGAAGCAAGCACAGAACACAAGGCAAAATGCGAGGTGTCAAGCTTGGAAGATCAGGGGGCAGGGGATAGAGCACAATGAGAGGGAGCCACTACGTGGGGATGGGGTAAAATGGTAGCAGAGGGGGACAAGAGGGTACGAAGTGAGGGGGGAGTGGTAGAGGAAGGAACAACACTAGGATAGAGAGCCCTGCTCACGTGAGCTAACACACTAAGTGGGACGGAAGAACTTACAGAAGACAGAAGGAGAGGGAAGGAAGTGGACTTAGCATTACTATCACACTGTTATTTATCACCTCTCATCTCTAATACTATTATATTATTATTACACAGATACTGACCAGCGTTACTATCACACTGTTATTTATCACCTCTCATCTCTAATACTATTATATTATTAATATATTATTACACAGATACTGACCAGAGTTACTATCACACTGTTATTTATCACCTCTCATCTAGAATACTATTATATTATTATATTATTACACAGATAATGACCAGTGTTACTATTACACTTTATATACAGTACAGACATACAGGGCAGGGATGGACAGCATAGTACATAATATACAGTACAGACATACAGTGCAGGGATGGACGGCATAGTACATAATATACAATACAGACATACAGGGCAGGGAGGGACAGCATATTACATAATAATATACAGTACAGACATACAGGACAGGGATGGATTGCATGGTACATAATAATATACAGCACAGAGATACAGGGAAGGGATGGACAGCATAGTACATAATAAAATACAATACAATATAAATATAAAAATATCACAAAAATACAATAAAGTGAAGCAAGCACAGACAGCAAAGCAAAATGCAAGGTGTCAAGCTTGGCAGATTAGGGAGGAGGGGATAGAGCGCAGTGAGAGGTAGAGAGCCACCAGGTGGGCACGGGGTAAAAGGGTAGCAGAGGGGGACAAGACGGTATGAAGTGAGGGGGTGGGGGTGGAGATGGGAACAGATATGCTTCCAGACACAAACACACAAAATAGTGGTCGCTCTTTGGTGCCTAGTTTTGTCCTGACCTGAAAACCAGAGTGAATTAGGATCGAACCTAAAACATTTAGTGTCAGAAGGTGCCACATTTTCTTTAAGCTCAATTAAACGCTCTGTGCTCCCAGATGTCGTTTAGCACGCTTGGAGCAGTTTCCTCCCTGGCGGCCTATTAAAAAAGAATGAAGAACTCAAGAAGTTCCTGAACATTTAAATCCAGGTAAAATGCCATTTCTAATGACATCAACAGTGAAGATAATTCCCTTCTTTAGGATCATTGTGGAATCCAATATCTGCAGACACCAGGAAGTTTCACCAGCTGCAAGTTCCAGAAGGCGATAGCCAGGGCTGCCATCAGGAGGGGAGACACCAGGACTCACCATATTTCTCCAGAAGTAGGTATCTGTAGTATCCTACCGCTGGTACTTGCTGCTGCATAGGTAGAGCAAGCTGCACATCGGGCCAATGCACAAGGAATGATATCCCTGCACCTACCCCGCTGTGACTCAGAACTGCGGGTCAAGATGCCCGCCCCCTATGTGATGTCATAGGCACTGTGCCCTGTGTTCCAGGTCCCCAAAACTCCCGGTTGCAGCCCTGGAGATAGCTATATGTAAAGGCTGTAAGGCCATTAGCAACCTGTGGCTCTCTAGGTGTTGTGAAACTACAAGTGCCATAATACTTTACCAGGTATCGACTAGACCTATGCTATTAAATTTGCCTATGCCCGGGCTAGATGTTATATGGTTACTTCTAGACTATTGAGGAAAAGAGCCAGATTTACTAAGCTGCAGGTTTGGAAATGTGGAGATGTTCATAACAACCTGTCAGATCAGATTCTAGCTGACATTCTCTAGTATGTTATAGGAAAGTGAGAGCTAGAATCTGATTGGTTGCTATGGGCAACATCTCCAATTTTTCAAACCCGCAGCTTAGTAAATCTGGCCCTTTGTCTTCTTTCATTGCCAATGGCAGCCAAGCAACTTGCATCCAATCGCAGAGCACAGAGCATTACAGGATTGTGATATGAGGAGGTTGAAGGACAAGTATTAAGTCTCCTTTCGGAGGGAGAAGATTTGTGTGTCAAACAGCCATATGAACAAATATCATATATACAACTTGTATATTATTATGTGGAAGATAATCCATTGTTTATATAACCATGTGACTAAACCTGGCAGAACCAGTTTTATCACCATTCACTTTACTTAAAAAACAGTGACTCAAATATTATTTTGCTTGTTATGATGCATTTCTTCAATTCCATGATCCATAGTGATAAACAACAAGCTGTCAGTAGTGAGGACTCTACAGTGGGGGCATATCATTAAATGGAGACATAACTATGAACTGTTTTACTAGATGGGGCAATTGTATTCATTTATAACATTAGGTGGATACCAATAACTTTATAATATACAAAAAACTCTAGGGTTAACTACACAGTAAAGCTAGCACAGGCAATCTGTGTCACTCAAGGTATTATGCAACTACAAGTCACATCATGCTTTTCCAGGTATCACTTATGGCTAGCCTGTTGGAGCATGCTGGGAATTGTAGTTGCATAATACCTGCTGTACATTGACTGAGGCATAGCAATCGATCCACGGAGCACCGAAAGATCCGTTCAGCTAAAAGGTAAGAAAAAATAGTCCCTTCTCTAATTCTAACCCTAACCCTCCCCTCTCACTACCCTAACCCTCCTTTCCTAGCAGCCTGACCCTAACCCACCCTCTCCTGCAGTCTAACCCTAACCATCCCTTCCTCGCAGCCTGACCCTAACCCACCCTCCCCTGCAGCCTGATCCTAACCCTCCATCTACCACAGCCTGACCCTAACCTTCCCTCCCCTGCAGCCTGACCCTAACCTTCTCTCCCCTGCAGCCTGACCCTAACCTTCCCTCCCTTACAGCCTGACCCTAACCCGCAAAGATAGTTTACTCACCTGTTCCTGGTCCGGCAAAGGCAGCGACGGAGGGATATCACAGACGGCACAAGAATACGGTAATTGCGTAAGTGAATGGGTAAAGTATGCCAAACGGCATACTCACCCATTCACTAAAAAACTGTAGAAAGTGGTAGTATTCGAAAATGGGACTTTCGAAAATTACATTTCAGAAATCCCATTTTCGGTAATTAGATTCTTGGACCGGAGAGTGTAACCGTTAAGAAACAGACAGCGGTAACTCCTGGACAAATAGTAAATACAGGTATGGTGGGGTAATTGCTGGACTGGCAGGCCCCCTAAGCCACCCAGCTTGATAGCAATGGCACCCATTGCAACCACTATAGTTACGCCCTTGCCCCCTCTCACTCCACGACAAAAGTCCTAACTGGTATGTTTGGATAATTACTAGAACAAAACACTTCTTGGATCAGGGGTGGATTGACCCATAGTGAAAGAGGGCCCGCGGGCGATGCTCCAGTGAAGGTCACAAAAGGTGATGTCATCATCTCATAAGAACATCACTGCATGGGGCCACCACTCACTATTTCAACCATTGACTTAGCTGATGGGACACTATAGCTTGAGTGAAATGCACAATGATATGGGATGCATGCACCCTGATGTCTCGACTGATATATAAATAGTACTCCCCTCTTACCCGCCGCTCAGATGATTCCATGTGGCAGCACTTACTTTACCTGCTCAGCTGTCATGTGACAGCGGATTGGCTAAGAAGTACAAGTAAACACTGCTGCAGCGAATCAGCTGAGCCTTGATTTCTAAACAGTCAATCTGCCGCATGGGATTAGATTTGCAGCAGCAGCTTGTGTGTTCCACATCAACCACCAGCAATAGGGTCCCTGAGCACCTCTATGCCACCCACCAGTCATTTCTCTGCACATTTTCTCTGAACCTACCACCCTCCAGATTATACACATGTCCTCGTGTTCCATTACACCACTTCCCATCTCCAACATATATACAGGTAACAAAGCACCACAACACAAATGGAGAATAAATATCAGAAATGAAATGAATTACAATAATTCATATTTTATTACAACTATCATTATTATTATTAATATTCTTATACAATTATTTGTTGTATCCTCTGGGAAAGTGAAATGCAGAATGGAAAATGGATACCCATCAATGCAGTATATCTGTGTAGAGTACACCAGCAGGGATGATCACTTATTCGTAATTATACAACAACAACAAAATAAAGTAGCCAGTTAAATATTAATCTCCAGCATAAAGTTTTTCCGTGTTGTAAAACTCTCTCCGCATTAAAGTCAACAGACTCCGTGGTTGCTAGGCAACGCCACAAGTCCAATAACAAAGGTGACTTTTGATCTTAGTATCATTCGTCGTCTTTGTTCACTCCAATTGTGGAGGGTCAGCCTTCTCCCGCGCCTCTTCCTGGGTCTGTAAACACTCTTACTTCCCTTCTTCCTTTTTTAGCCGGTCAACAAACAATAACCTTTCGTGTTGACTTCTCTTGGGCTCCAGAGTGATATCGCACAATACAATTTTTATTTTCCTTTTTGCTTTCATTGTATTATTTTTGTCACGCAGTTCATGTTCCTGGGGACAGGATTTTTGTTACAACATTCAGGAACTTCTGTTTGATGTTGCGCTTATCCCCGATCCATCGAAGCTGTTTCGCCACCCCAGCAACGATTTCTTGGTCTGTTAAAAAAAAAAAAGAGCATTAGCTAATATCCTTAATTTTTATAATGCCACCATATTACACAAAGTATTTTTATTCACTTACAAAGGCTGGGAATGAGGTGCGTACTATTCAATCTTACATGAACACAAACCAATGAATGTTCGCAATGGGGAATCGTTATTATGGGGTGTGTATAGGCTCCGGAGCTGCCAAGGGGACGCCGAGCACAGTAGAGCTGGTGGAGATTTCAGTCATACAGACTCAATCTGCTGGCCAGCTATAGTTAAGCACACTGCAGCACTGGTATGACCATTTCAGTCACAGAGACTCGTAGGGTGCATGCCTGCATGTGCACCCCCCCACCTTCTCCCTCCTAACACATTCACTGAAGCGTGATTCACCCAAAGTTATCTATCTCTCCAGCTATCAACACACATCTGTAAAATAAATGGCCCCTAATGGTGTGTGAATATTTACTTTGGTGTGTGTATATCCACATCATACACATTAATTACATTCTATTATAAATGGATGACTCAGTTATCATTCACAAAATATTAATGCTAAACCAATTAAGACTTTAAATGAAAAACATGATGTCATTGACCTAATTTTTCCCATATAATGAATTGGTGACCTACATACAGGTATAATACTGGTGTAATTACTAATAATTCAAACCACTTTCAACCACAAAATACCAGCCTGGAATATAATGACTAATATAAAAGATTTGTTAGTTATAATATATTCAATGTGATACTGAGCATTAGAAAAAAAAAATCCCTTACTGTGCATTATCTAGTCTAAATGCTATAGTCAGTCACTATTGTGAGCATTACTATTTATATACGTATATACACATGCTTTATGAAAGTTAGGCTAACAGGGACATAATGAATATAGCACTACTGTTAACAATCTGAAAAGAGCAATAACTCTAAATTATAATATTAACAAGGCAGGAACTTTAAGAATTTAGTAGCAGTTGGTTATCAACATTACTATAGTTCTTGTATATAATGTCCAAAATTCTGTACTGTATATGGGATGAAGTGGGTAAGGCCATACAATACACCATACAAGAGGCATAATACAAAGACTATAAACTAGGAGAAAACTATTAAATGGGGAATGGGATGTTCCCATTAGTAAATGCTATATACAAGAACATAATGGGGAAAATCTAGATCACCACTGATTACACCAGAAAAACTATATGAAATATAAAATTGTGAATAAATAAGAAGAAAACTGAAAAAAAAAACCAACACAATCAACAAAATCTATTCTATATATAACAGTGGTAGCCAACTGGCAGTAAAGCATTTGTATAACTACAACCTCAGACCAGACAAGTGTCTATAATGCATTAGTTGAACTACAAGTTCCAGAAAAGCCTGCAGAAGTAAGCCAAGACTCAACTGTTCCCTAAAGACAAGCAGTAAGTGGTAAATGGCTTATCAGGACTATGAACGTGGGCGTTGTGGAACTGTGTTCAATCTATTTGATTATTATTGTAGTATATTCATTTTGATGCCATTTTACCTGTAGGTTGATGAGCCTTTTTCAGGGATGTCCTCCCGGGCTTCATGGTTGATTTCTGGGAGCCGGCTATGTTTGTAGCCCACACAACACAGATATAGTATAGAAAGAGCACACTTGTGATGAGAGGCACTAGGCAGGATCTCTGTACCGCAGCCACACTCCTCAATGTCGCAGGCAATCGCGATCTGTCGCAGGCAGCCACTGTCTGTCTATAGCTCTGAGCGACTGAGCCTCCTTCCGCCGCGCTGACAGTTTTGTCTGCTGCTCCCCGCCCACACGCGATTGCGTTAGGAAACCACACAAAGCTATCGCGAATGAGGAAGAGGAGCCCGTGATGACATGTTCAGACCTATCTCCTACCTACACTGTAACACTCTCCAGCGTGTACAGGAACTACAGCCAGGAAGTAGCTGCTTCTTGTATTTATGTAGGGATAGTATGTGTCACTTTGTTGTTAAGAAAAAACAACCCGTGTTATCTCTAATGCTCTGGCATGCTAACAAAATATAATATAAATAAAAAATATATAAAATTATATAGCAAGAAAACCCTGACAAGGTAGGATCTGCACTCAGTCTTAATAAATGAATTGGTAGTACAAAGCTGGAAGTGTTAAAATACATACAAACAGGGTTGTGTTCCAACCCCAAGCACTAACTCACTATGGGCCTGATCCAGAACAACGCCTCAGAGCGAATTTACGCGTGGCTGAGACGTAAAAAAGCTGTTTTGTACGCACTGCGCATGCGCACCATAGAAAATACGCACATTAACGTAGGTAATTGTGAACGTATGGGCCATTCACGTATGTGTCACGTAAATACGTGTGGGCGTGCCAACTTTACGTTTCAACAAAATACGTCTAAAATACGTGACGTAGGCGGGGGTTTGTATTTAAAGTGTACAGTATGGGCATGCTTAGCTGCGTAAATTCGTCCAGCCCATACGTACGTGTGCGTATGACTGCGGTTACGTTGGAAAAAGTTAAGGTAGGGTTTGGAAAGCGTAAAATTGTAAGTAAAAATAGTCCCTCACTCTTTTCCCTAATTCTAACCTTAACCTCCCCTCTCACTACCCTAACCCTAACCCTCCCCCTCTTCCAGCCTGACCCTAACCCTTTATCTCCCGCAGCCTGACCCTAACCCTCCCTACCCCACACAGATAATTTACTCACCTGTTCCTGGTCCGGCAGCGCTGGAGGGATATCTGTAAGTGCGAAAGTGAATGGGTGAATTATGCCAAACGGCATACTCACCCATTCATTAAAAAAAGTATAAAGTGGTAAGTATTCAAAGTAACTTTCGGATGTCTCTTTTTCGGGAAATTAGACTTTCTATGCGGATAGTGTAACTGCCCTAAGACTCCCCTTCTATGCTCCATACCCTCCCCACAGCCTAACCCTAAGACTCCCCTTCTATGCTCCATCCCCTCCCCGCAACCTAACCCTAAGACTCCCCTTCTACCCTACATCCCCTCCCTGCAGCCTAACCCTAAGGCTCCCCTTCTACTCTACATCCCCTCCCTGCAGCCTAACCCTAAGTCTCCTCTTCTCTCATCCATCCCCTCCCTGCAGCCTAACCCTAAGTCTCTCCTTCTCCCATCCATCCCCTCCACGCAGCCTAACCCTAAGTTTCCCCTTCTACCATCCATCCCCTCCTCGCAGCCTAACCCTAAGTCTCCCCTTCTCCCATCCATCCCCTCCCTGCAGCCTAACCCCAAGTCTCCCTTCTACCCTACATCCCCTCCCCTGCAGCCTAAGTCCACTAACTTGTAGGGGCTTGCGTTGGATCTCTATACCCCGCACATTAAAGTCCTTTAAATTTTGAAGCTAAGTCTGTCAGTGCATGGGGGCACTTCAAGATTGTTTGAATGTCTCAGACTATCTGTTCTGTTGATTGGAAAAAATGATCTTTCGGTGTATGACCAGCTTGAGTCATCTCTATGCTAGGCATAGTCTGGAGGGATTATCGCTTCCAACAGGATGTGGCCTATAAACAGGAAAATTTTCCCCTAATAAACAGGACATCACACACTGATCTTATTGACTGCAGGGCCTTCCTTTGGTCTCTGCTCTGACTGGCTGCACAGGCCTCCTGTCTATCATGGAAGGAGGCCCATGCCGTTTCAGAAACTCTGGACAGTGTGTTGCACCCTGGCTAGAGTTTCCCTGAGTCTATAATAACCAGCAAATATAGCAGTAATATTGTAATGAGACCCCTTCATCTCTTGTAGAATGCAACGCTTTTGTACTTTATTATTGCTGTACCTTATAACAGGTTTTTATATAGCGCCACAATCATTATAACACGACTGGGTGGTAACAGACAGACTGGGTGGGTAAGAGGGCACTGCCTGCAAGCTTACACTCCATAGGATATTGGGGGACATAATGTGAAGTGCTATATATCACACAATTGAGCAGTCAGGGTGTATGGCAACAGTGCTCAGAACTGTATGCAGAGGTATAGCTAGCTGCATTGGTGCCCGGAGCAAGGGTATGTTGCAGCGCCCCCTCCTCTGTGCTGTATTGGGGGTGTGGCCATTCATCATCTTACCATTCTCCTCATCACCTTCCCCTCCACATTCTCTTTCCTCTTCATCATCTCCCCTCCTCTTCATTATCTCCCCCCTCCCCTTTATCATTTCGCTATCCCCTTCATTATCTCCTCCCTCCGCACCATCATCTCCCATATATCATTTCCCTTTCCCCTTCATCATCTCCTCCTTGCCTCTTCATCAGCTCCTCCTCCCCATTCATTTCATCATCTCCTCTCAATTCATCATCTCTCCATACTCATAATCCCTCCCCCTCCACTTCATCAGCTCTGGCTCCCCATTCTCTTCATCATCTCCCCCCATTCATCATCTTCCTATTCTCATCATCACCTCCCCATTCTCTTTATCATTTCTCTTTTCACTTCATAATTTTCCCCCTCCTCTTCATCAGCCCCCCTCCCCATTCTCTTCATCATCTCCCCATCTCCATATATCTCCCCATTCTCTTTATTATTTAATTATCCCCTTTATCATCTTTTCCTCCCCGCATCATCTCCCCAATGTTGTCTTATGACATCACATTTATTATATTATTGAGTGTGCAGACATAATACCAGTTTGCTCTTCACCGTTCTTCTGCACTCTCTCTTCTATTCATGCCTGTGACGTCATGACGTCACACGCATGGAGCTCTGCAGGAGAGGAGAGTCCGGCAGCTGTTAAATCTCTGATAGTCTGCCGGCTCCACACGCACTGATTGACCAGCAGACTGGTAGAGATTTAATAGCTGCAGGACTCCTGCGGCGCCACTTGTTCTGCTCGTGCCTGGATCATGCTCCGCCTGCACCGCCCTCCCTATGCCCCTGTCTGTATGATCAGTCACACTGCAGAGTTACTACCAGGACTGAGGGGATATTACTATGGAGAGAGACAGGGTGTATGGTAACAGTGCTCAGTATGATTAGTCACACAGCAGTGTTCATACTGAGCAAACGTGGGCTGTGGAGCTCCTGTGGCTTTGTATCCTAGACAGAGTTCCCTGCTGCTGATGGAGCCTCCTGGAGCTGCTTCCCAGGAGAGCCCCCTGGCCGGGCCCTCCTCGTCATCCACCTGAGGTCGGTCAGGAGAGTTCCAGACTACCAAGGACAGAGCCTGGGGGGAGAGGTGAGCCTGGCCTGTGTCACCTGCCTTCAGGACCACCTATGGAGGCCCCCCTATGGACTGTGTGAGCGTGGATGGCGGTCCGCATGAAGTCAATGCGGTTGCCTTGCAAGGCCCCCCCCCCCCCCCCTGCGGGTACCTCAGGGGGTGGGGTTG
>WWET01001573.1:43099-55371 GCA_011038615.1 Limnodynastes dumerilii | reverse complement strand
TGTGTGGGGTGGGGGGGGGTGTCAGTAGTTGGGTATTGGCGCAAGGGGTAATGGGCAAAAGTGGACCTGTTGAGCAGAGCACAACCCAGAATGGATGTGCGGTCTTAGCAGTTGGATCCTTAGGTATGCCAACTTCCCGGTACTGGGATGGGTAGGTATGATGAGGTTAGGTGTTTTTTGCCAGTTAGTTAGTCTGAAGCAGGAGCGGAACTACCATTGGTGTAACAGATTCAATGGCACCGAGGCCCATGCTGAAACAAGGGCCCACAGCCATCATCACTGCACCATCAAAGCTCCCCACCGGGTTACCTGGGATATCATCAGGGCCAAAGCATATGTTTTGCACCTGGGCCCACAACTCACTAGCCCCACCTCTGATCTGAAGTCTTGCTGGAAGGCATGTGGCTCTTATCTGCCATCATTTTCTAGATCCAGATTTTACTAAGCTGCGGGAAAGCAAAAGTGGAGATGTTGCCCATAGCAACCAATCAGATTCTAGCTAACATTTTATAGTATGTAATAGGAAAGTGAAAGCTAGAATCTGATAGGAAAGTGAAAGCTAGAATCTGATTGGTTGCTATGGGCAACATCTCCACCTTTCCTTTCCCGCAGCTTAGTAAATCTGGCCCTATGTATGTTGCTATGGGCTCTATCTATAGAGATCCCTAAGAATAGGTGAACGATAGTGCTCCAGGCTCGCTTACCATCGCAGCGAGTCTGGACACTTTGTTTACCTAATTTATAGAGATGCCCCTTTCATTCTACAGGACCGCGATGTCCTTCGATAGAAGGGGCATCTTCACCGGAGCTTCATTCATTAATGAAGCTCCGACGATACTAGTGAAATCCTGCACATGCGCCAGAAGTGGATGAAAGAATTTGCCGATTCCTTCATGCTTTTTTTTTAAAATTCTTTGCGAACTCCCTGAACCACCAATGTTTCCCACCTTTGATCCACTGAAACACCAATGAAATGAGAAGATTCAGACATAAATAAAATTAAAAGTGGATATAAATATAAAAGTGGATCAAAGGTGGGAAACATTGGTGGTTCAGGGAGATCGCAAAGAATTTAAAAAAAAAAAAAAGCATTCAGGAATCAGCTTGATTCCTGTCACTTACCCCTCTCTGGACCAATCAGGGACGGCGGGGGGGCCTTGTAAAGCTGTCTATCGCAGGGATCTCCCCGCGGACAGCTCCTAACGCCAGCCTGAGCTGGCGTTAGGTTACACTGGGAGCGGAGTGATAAAACTCCGCTTCCCAGCTGTATATATATGAGACCATGCTGGCCCGCATTAGGAAGGATGGGCCAGCGATGGTCTCTGAACGCTACCTGCATCGCCATGGAAAGAAGAGTTGGCGATCCCACTTACGCAAGTCCCCTTGACATGAAACATTGGTGCATGCGCGCTCTAGATGGTACGCGTGCTAAGTTCTTCCGTACAGAACTTTGTATCATATAGAGGAACTTCCGTAGAAGGGGCCGGCACTAAATATCCGCAATTCTTAAACCCCGCTATACAGGTGGGATCAGGGATGGTAATTAAGTGCCAGGGAGGAGAGGAGTAATGATGCACGTATCTGCCTCCATGAGGAGAAGCTAAGGTAGAGTTCAGGCAAGTGTCCAGGGACCAGATTTACTAAGCTGCGGGTTTGGAAAAGTGGAGATGTTGCCTATAGCAACCAATCAGATTCTTGCTCTCACTTTCCTATTACATACTAGAGAATGTCAGCTAGATTCTGATTGGTTGCTATGGGCAACATCTCCACTTTTCCAAACCCGCAGCTTAGTAAATCTGGTCCCTGGACACTTGCCTGAACCCTACCTTAGCTTCTCCTCAATGACGCAGATACGTGCATCATTGCTCATCTCCTCCCCGGCATTTAATTACCATCCTTGACCCCACCTGTATAGTGGGGTTTAAGAACCCACTTTGCACCTTCTCAGTGATCGGTGCTTGAGGCTGCTATATTTACATACTTTGCACCTGTTGACATTTCTTAGCAGATCTGTCTATACAGAACATGTTACCTTCACGTCCAAAGTCCACTGTTACAGAGCTCTGCAAGGCTAATAATGTGTTTACTGGCAGTGTTTTACTCAGTCATAAGTCATCAGAGTTATCAGAGTCACCTTTCTGGGAAGAAATGTAACATAATCTTCCTGTACAGTGCCGAGAAAATCCAAAATGAAGTATATAGTTATTTTTTCCCTCATTAGTAACCCCATCACCAGCTCATGTATTTATGGCACAGTCCAGACTCTGAAAATCCACCTACTTGTGTAATAATAAAATGTAAGGTAATAATCACAAAGTAAGGTAAATAGCAGATTGCAAACATTGATGCAGAGACATCAAGTTCACTCAATGTTTAACAGCAAAAGGAATCTTAGCACAGGGTTGCCGACTCTCCCGGAATACCTGGGAGACTCCTGAAAATCGTGCAGTTCTCCCGGTATCCCGGGACAGCTAACAAATCTCCCGCATGAGAGGCAGGGGGTCTGTCATAACAGTAATCTGTAGCGTTACTAGGGATGGGCGGGGCTTTTGAAGCGGTTTTCATCATCAAGCTCCGCCCACCCCTGGAACACTATGATCTAAGGTAGTACTGAAAAGGGGAGAGGGTCTAAAGACACAATTTGGATAAATTGTGCCATTAAGTCCCGCCTCTGTGCCTGCCTCTAGCTCTTCCTTTCGGGATCTCTAGGAGCGAAGAGTTTAAAAATCGGCAACCCTGGCTTAGCAATCTTTATAATATATAATAGACTCCATTGTGAGTGTGCTACACTGTACATGCTGCCAGGGGCAGATTGAGAGCCATGTGGGCCTAGGGCTGAAAATTATCAAGGGCACACACACTATATAGTATGCTTTTTACAGTTGCTTCAGTGAGAAGCCTGGAGATCTGCAGTATGTGGGGGCCTATTTTCAGATGGAGGCCTGGGACTGTAGTCCCATTAGCCCCTGCATGCTGCCAGAGGTGGAGATATTTTGTTATTTTACATTTCCTTCTGATGGTGAGCTCAAATTTCTGAAAGGTATTTGGGGATAAACCATCAGAGCCGGATTCACAGTGAATAAATCCAGCAGACTTCTGTATGCATGCGAATGACCAATATTCCTGCATTGGAACACAGCCGCCCGATGCTATGTTCTGTGCGGATATTGGTCCCTTGCACGGTGTCCACCCCCCATTCATAGACATTTAAGTTGTACAGTAAGGACTAAGGGCCAGATCCTAAGCTATGCACGCGAGCGATTTTCCACTAGCCGCTGACGTAAAATCGCCCATTAGTATTTACTGCACATGCTCACGGCAGATGCTAAGCCACGTAACCTTAAACGTGCGTACCAGCCACGTATCAACAGCGTAATTATGAATAAAGGTGCGTGACAGCCATGCGACACCTGTAATTGCGCTTCGGAGGCGGGTGAGGCATTTAAATCGTACAGTATGGACGTGCTTAAGCACTTACGTACGTGAAGCCTTTACGTATGTCAGTAGTTGCGCTGTGTAAAGTTAAGGTAGGGTTTGGAAAAGTGTAAAAAACGGCCATTGTACATACGGCCGAGGGAAGTGCCTAGAAAATACACTTTTCATCTTTAATTGGGACGGGGATAGGATACCAGTGTTAGTAGGTAGGGGGACAGGACTTGAGTCCCTAGCGGGAGATTTGCCAGATCTCCTGGGATACCAAAAATGCCCAAATTTCAGGAGTCTCCCGGACACTCCGGGAGAATCGGTAACCCTGTTATTAATGTTTATTTATAGGACACCACAATGTGCAGATTACACAGTATAAACAAAAACAACATACAAGGTGATACAGATTACTACAGAATGAGGACGAATAAGGCATAGAAGCCCAATAGATTACAATGAACCACCACAGGGCTGAGGCAGGGGAGATGGAGGACAAGAGAATGGAGGGCTCTACTCATGACAGTTTACAATCTAAACAATATTCCCACCCATTATAGGGCTCTATAAGAAATAGACTATGATCTGGATTCAGAATTAACACAGACAGTTCCTATTGCGCTTGCATTGTACCGTGACTTCTGCAGTCAACCGATGCTACATTCCAATGCGGAGGTCACTCTCAGACGGCCGGGCCCATTTACCATGTGTACAATACACGCATGGTGAGTGGGTTTCTGAATGCAGATCAGACGAAGGGCTTTCCCAAGCATTCCATACGTGGCCCTTCCCCATTGTATCCGGCAATCCAGGGCCACCACTGAGCCTACAGCTGCTTCCACTCATAGGATATAGGAGCCGCAGATTATTGGCAAGTGCTCAGAGGCTCCTAAGTGTGAGTGGCAGCGGTTGCAATGGATCCGTGGTGCAGGAAGCTCAGGGTCAGTCTTTTTCCCTGCAGCGTCTAATTGTGTTGGAAGCTACAGGGGGAAGTACCAATATCCTGAGCTCCATGCATCCATTTGATGGAAGGCCGTGGTCACGGGAAGGAGTCATGGATGGGGGTTCAGGGGTGCATTTATCTTGCCTCTGAATTTCTATGAAGTTACACCACTGATATGTCCCGTAATAAAGCTCTATATTTCCCCTAATCGTGTTCAAATCACTTAAAAAAAATTGCAATTTTATGTAGTTGGTAGCTGGACCTTTCTTTGGTATGCAATTAGTTAAAATAATACATAGTTGCCAACTCTCCCTGAATATCAGGGAGACTCCCTGAAGATTGGGTAATCTCCCTGACTCCCTGAAGTGTTTGGTAATCTCCCTGATTCTAATTTCATTTATTGAGGTCTATGGAGATGGCCAATTTCATGAAGGCCAAGATGTAACGAAAGACTCAGCTGCAGTGTCACTTTTATCTTTTCTATAAAGAAAGTATTCACTGACAATTTAATAATCAATAAATACTGACATTTTTATTGTAAAATAGTTTTCCTGGCAGTGCTAGATACACCTATGGGTGGAGCTATTCACAGGACACACCTCTTTGGTGGTACAGGACACACCCCTTTGGTGCAGCACCTTGATAGTGGTCTTACAATCTCCCTGATATTCATTTGCAAAAGTAGACAACCATGAAATAATATTCAGTGATTAAACACAGAGAACTTGTGACCAGGAAATGAACCCTCAGAACGCGTGTTGTAATGTGCAAGGTGTTTGTGCAGCTGAATTTACCACTCAGCTTCTAAACAACCATGTGACTTCCAGGCATGGCCACCAGTCTCTAGTGACAGCGAAGAGGAAGTATTCAGGTTACAGTGACAGCGACGCATTGTCTGTCTGCTTTCACTTTCTGATGCTATTTATGGCTACACTACATCATCGCTGTTTGGCATAAACATTTTCCAGTCAAAAACTGTAGGTATGATGGGCCAGATCCAGACCTACGGACGACAGCGAATTTACGCTAGCTGCTAGCATAGTTTTGCCTGTTTATATGTTCTACGCATGCGCACAGCAGATGTTACGACACGTAACTCTGGGCGGCCGTAACAATGTCGTAACTACGTACGAAAGGGCATGCCAAAAATACACTTGCCGTAACTACGCACAGGAGGCAGATTGACTCCTCCCCGACATGACTGCTACATGAGTAGCCACCATGGCTAGTGTATACTTTTTAGCCTTGCTGGTTGTTATGTTGACAGCCAAAATGTCAATAGCTGAGTGTTATGTTATGTTATGTTAAGTTAATATCAGGATTGCAGACTTTCCTGAAATATCTGGGAGACTCCTGAAACTCTGCCAGTTCTCCCAGAATCCTGTGTGAGCCGGCAAATCTGGCGCAAGTCCTGCCCCACTGCCCGTCCTGACCGCGGTAAACTCATTATACTTGAATTAATCAACCAGTTTGATTCCTCTCTGTTTGGTATTCTTGGTCCTTCTTGTTTTTGAATTGTTTCTTCTTTTAAAGAATTTACTGATGTGCCCTGTGTTTGTCTCTCCACTTTAGATTTGGGCAACTGAATTGGAATAGTTACATAAAGGGGAGCTGTGGTATCTATAAGTTATCTGGTGCTCAGAATCGGGACTGCAGCATTCTGGACTGGCATCTGTATGGACATTTATCCTTGGATACATTTTAAGTGAACGGTTTGCAAATTTGTCAAAGAATAAAAAAAATATAAATATACCTCACTGACGCCAGGCAATGTGCAGATTAAATAATATACTTCTTATAAAAATATAACTATATAGGCCCAGATCCAGACCTACGTTCCCTTTACGTTTCATTGCGTAGCGTATTTACGGTATCGTAATCACTATGCACTCCCCTCGCTCGTACTTTCGCCGTTTTACACTTTCCAAACCCTGTCTTAAGTTTTCTCAGTGTAACTCATGTCGGCCGCATTGGCTGCACGTACTTACGCGACTAAGCACGCCCATACTGTACGATTTAAATGCCTAACCCCGCCTCCAAAGCGTAATTACGGGTGTCCGTATGGCTGGCACACCCCTTCATTCATAGTCACGCCCTTGATGCTAGGATGGTACGTACGTTCAAAGTTACGTATCGTAAAATATGCCGTGCGCATGCGCAGTACCGGCAAAATAGCATTTACGTTACGTCTCCGGCTAGCATAAATATACTAGCGGGCGTATCTCTGGATCTGGCTCATATATAGTAACAATAAAGCTTCTAAACTAAAAAAAATCTAAAAAGTTAAAAAAATCAAAGTAGAACAAATCAGTTCTTTTTTGATTTTTTTTTAAGCTTAGAAGAGGGGTTTAAGGTACATATTTTACATATGCCATTTAATATACCCTCTGCCAACTGATAACGCACCTGGTTAAAATACAAGTACTACTGCTAGCTCCATACAGCCTTGCCCACACGGTGGTACAAGTAACATTGCTTGAGAATCCCTGCTGTCATTTGGAAGTTGATGGAATAAAAGACGCTGCAGGTTTACTAGTAACAGAAACCAGAACAAGGAAATAATGAGCTTTAATAGAGAGCAGGATTATGCAGAGCTGGGGAGACACAGGAAACAAGGTGTGTCTCATGATTGTTTATATAGCTGGCGCAGTGTGCAGATTAACCCTTTCCTGATGGTGGAATCATGTGGGCCGGCAGTGGGCTTTAGCCCATGTGATCAGTTTTAGCACCGTGCATGCACATAAACAATAAATGTGCAAAGTGTGCGTGACCCCCCTCCTCCACGGGTACAGAGACAGAACCAGAAAGCATGGAAAAGGTTCTGTCCCGTTCGCCAACTATTGGCAAAAAGAGGTGGCTGACGATGAATACCTCAGCCGTGTGTTCATTTTCCCCATTATCTCATTAACTGTATTTTCCTTGCAGCTTTAGAGAACACGACACCTGGAGCCGTGAGAGGGACGACGCATCTCTTTCATTGCGGCTCCACAGGATCGGGGAGCAACCTCTGGGCTGGGGGAGGGTCTGGGTCTGTTTCATTCTTGACCGCCGAATACCACCCGTTACTTGGGCACACTGACAGCATTAACCTCCCGGCTCGTTACTTCCTAGGTTAGAGTTATAGGCTGTATTCACAGATCCGTTTCTTAAAAGTACGCAATTATACGCATGCACATAGCAAGGCCACACCCACCACACCCATGACACTCCCCTCTCACGGCTGTGCAATCGTACACTTACGCATCCATAGACCACCTCTAACTTTACGTGTTTACTTACGTGCGTATATGTATGCCTGACGTGCGATTCTATGTAACCGCGCCCTCATAGACTCATTTAAATGCCTCCCCCCACCCTTTATCATGTAACTTTTCAGGTACGTATTTCAACCCCGCCCCTCCGTACATATGTCCCCAAGTGCGATTCACATGTCCGTGCGTATATTCTACGTTATCTACATAAATAAAGTTACCACTCATGCGCTTTGAAAACGTACCTAAAAACACGCACGCAACTTCACGTGAAAACAGATCTGTGAATACAGCCCATGGATTGGAATTATGGTTAGGAAATAGGGTTATGGATAGGAAACAAGGTTAGGAGGGTAATAGAAAAATTCCAAGGTTGCTGATATTCTAGTCCTAACATGTTCACTGTCAGAAATGAGACAACCAAACCAGCAATCCACATCCGATAGTTTCCATACGTCAAAAACACTCTCTTTTTTTTCTTATACCAAATAAACACCGAATAGATTTTATTTTATTTTAAACTTATTTAGAGTCAGATGATTTCGGTTATTGATTTACAGATACGCAACAAACCATCTTGTTAATTACATTCATTTGAATGGGCGTCAGCGTATAAATCGCGATGTCAGATAATGATTGCGGCCGCTGCACGTAAATCTGTTCTGCCGCTGTGGTTGAACCCTGAAACTACTCCTATGACTCCATTTAAAGAGAAATTACATTTTATGTTCCCAATGGAATGGCTAGAGGTGGAAGTAGAAATTACATTATATGTTCCCAATGGAATGGCTAAAGGTGGAAATAGAAATTAAAATTGAGCACTTCTTCTCCACCTGGGAATCATATATAGTCTACTATAGATATACTCTAGATATCCAATTAAACAGAAGTTATGTGACACCTTTCACCAATGCTTTCTTTGTAAGAAAAAAGGTTCCGGAACTCACATCAACTCACACGTGACCACACGACCAATCACGATCTGAGCAGTGCCATCATAACCAGCACAGACGAAGTACGAATGCATTGGACTCAACACACAAGCAGTCCGCATGCGCCGTTTAAATGATTTTGCCGCCTAAACTTTGAAAACTTGGAAAATCCGTCGAAAAAATGTGCCGGAAAGCTGTTCCTGTGCGTTCTATGACAAAAAAAGCACTGCCTTTCACTATGCTTCTTGGTTCTAACTAAGAGAAATAGCTAACGATATTTCTTATTAATTCATAATCCAGAGGACGCCTCATGTTACAATATAATGGTTACTTATGTTACACAATAACCTGAGGAGGCCGAATTGTTTTTGTTAGCATTTTTATTACTTTTCTACATATATAAAACAAATATAGTATTGTTAAAGGAGAAAATCTTTGGTCCTGTATAAAGGTTATTTGTTCTGCAATTGTACAAGAAGGTTTCCAGTTGCAATCTGGTCAAATGTTTTACTGTTGAATGAATTTATTGTAGCAGCTTTTTCTCCATATGACGGTTAAACGCCACTTGTAGAACCGTGTTTCAAATATCTAATGGAAATGATAGCTGTGGCAGGCCTGGATTGACACATTAGTATCCGCATCTAATTCCCTGCTCCCCTCCCTTACCCCACCACTTACGAGTTCCATAGGGCACCCTTAACTCTCCATGCCATGACACGCCTCCTCTTACCTTAAAAGCTACGTAGGTCCTTAAAGACCATAGTTAATATCCGTTTGGAACCCCTTATGCAAATAGCGTACAGGGCCAAAGTACTTTGTACTTGTAAATTGCTATTTTATGGTGTGGACGAAATTAAAATAATAATAATAATAATTAATTTAGAGTTGAGCTTTTAAATGTCCTCTCTACATTACATTAATTCTGTCAGCACATTTTATATTTACCCCTCCGTGTAACATGATTTTGCTGAAGTTCAGATTTTTTTTCTATGTTTTTGCCCCCAATCATTCCCAATTATTATTTATATGAGACTAATCCTGTGTACAGCCTGGGGTATTTTCTGGCCAACAATGCTGCAGAATTGTCTGAAACATCCTTTGACTGTTTGTTTTGTTTTTCAGAAGCTCAAAAATGTTGTGATCAACAATGTCCTGATCTCTGTAAAAAGAACCTGACGCAGGATATTAGCTGCAGCTTTTCCCATTCATATTTGTGAGTAGCACCACCCTGTGGTCGACCATAATTATTGCAACAACTTTTTTTTTTTTTGTGAAAGGGTCCACTGGAAACTAGAGAGCAGAGTTTACAAGGGACATCTGTTACATCCATTTGCCTCTCCTCGCGGTGCTCCCGCTCTGGCCGACGCACAGTCTTACCTTTTGATCTGGACACCGCTTCAGACCTCCGTCGCATGCCTCGGATGGCATGTAAACAAAGCCACGTGTGCTCTGGCAGCCTGTCAGGCGCGCGTGTGCACGCTCTCTCTCCTTGCCGTCCCCCTAGTGGGGAAAGTACCTATCAGCACCCTCCTGTTCAGCTTGCGAGCCAATCACCCTCCTGCTGCCTCTATTTAACTCTCTCTTCATTAGTGCTTGGCGCCGATTATAATTTCTGTCCTCAGTACTATAGTCTACTATTCTCGTGTGCCTAGTGCTTTGCCTAGTGATCTGACCGTTGATTGCCCATATTTATTGCCTGATTTATCTAGTGTGTCCAGTCCCTTTTCTCCCTCCTGCGTGTATTCTCCTCTCCCATTTTTGCCAGCCCTTTTCCTGGAGTGTATGTTTGTGTTACCCCTTTGGGGGTCCCGCCGTATGTTTGTGTGAATGCGAGCCCTAGTCCGTCTTCTCCTGTCCTGTGAACCATCTTCCGTCCATCGCACCTGGTTCTGTGTTGACTGTCGTCCGTCTCAGGTCAGTCTCTTCCGACCTGCCCTGCTCCCTCTTTGCTGGAATTCACCTCTCTCCCTTTTGGGGTACTAACCTCAGGTGTCTTTCTTCTCTTTCCCACGAGTTCGGTTCAACAGGGCACGACCAGGTTATTGGGCCGCAGCCAATTCCATCCCCACCATCAGGGGCTCTGGTGAAACCCCCCGATAATAAAGACTATGTGCCCCGGTAATAGACTCAGTCACACTATCTCTTTCTCCCGTGGTCACCTTGGTTCTCCCCAAGGTAATCCCGGGGTATCACACCAACCTTCTGCTCTCTCCACGACCACTCTGGTTCTCCTTGAGATAAACCCAGAGTGTCGTAACAATATCGTTACGCAGGGGAGGGCTAGAATCATTACTACAGATCTGACCAGATATCAGATTGGTATCTAAACCCTTCACCGCTTTTTAAAATGTGTAGGTCGGCGGTATGAACAGCTCATTTTCGAAAGGGCCATTTCATACCAGAAAAATGCAAACTGGCTCACAAATCGATGGCTTCTGCCTCGATGAGGAGAAGCCATCGATCATTGTCAGAACAAACAGTGATTTCCAAATGGTGAGTTTTTGTCCTACCCTAACCCTTACCTTAACCCTCCTCTTCCTTTACCCTGACCCTCACCAATCCCGTAGCCTGACCCTAAGACTTCCTTCCCTGTAATCTGACCCTAAGACTACCCTACCTGCAGCCTCACCCTAAGGGCCCAATTCAATTATGTTCACGACCCGCGATAGATGGAAAAAAGCTCACGGTGCACTTTTCCCCGTCTATTACGGTAGCTGATTTCTAATTGCGCCTCTATGAGATGCGAATTTAAAAAATTATTTAAAAATTCTCACCATAAGCTTTGCACTGCAAATAACCTGGATGTGAGGCTAATTGAATCGGGCCCTAAATGTCCCCTCCCTGCAGCCTAACTCCTCTCCCTACAGCTTAACCCTAAAATTAGCTTTTGGCTGTCTCTATTTCGGAAACAGCATATTCGCAGCGGTGACCGCATCCCCTTTTTAAATGTCCTTTTTGTAGTCTACACTATCTACACTTTCCAGCAGAACGTCCTGCCACATTGCCACAAATCAGTGTAAATTAATTGACCTATGATTGAATGAAAGTAATGCTTTTAAATTTATTTGTTGTACGGCATGTTAACACTGACATCTAGTGGTTACTATGAGCACTGCACTACCAGCTCTCATCACTCAAAACAAGCAATACCTTTTGTTTATTCTTTTTCTTTGCAGTTGAATTCTCCTCTTCCTCTTTCTTTTTTTTTTTTTAAAGTATTTTCAGTAGTATTTTCCCATATAAATGTATAAGACACTTGCAGAGCTGGTGCTAGGGTGTTCGGTGCCCCCTGCGAACCTTAGATTCATGCCCTTCTGTTTAACAATTTAACACCAGTGATCATCCTAAAATACAATCTTGTAGCCACAACAAAAGAAAGTAAATCACCACTATACAATACAGTGTTCTAGTCTCCACTATACAATTCCCATTTCATCTTAAAAACCACCACACCATACAGACTATATATCTTATGGGTTTTTATTTTATTTATGTATCTCCAGGCTCCCAGTAGCCCCAATCAAGTCTTCAGCCCCCCAGTATCCCCCATCATGTGTCTCCATCCTTCCCAGTATCCACCATCATGTCTCCAGCCCCCCAGTATCCACTATAATGTCAACCCCCTTGAGTATCCCACATCATTTCCTCAGCCCCCCCAGTATACCCGATCATGTCACCAGCCCCCCAGTAAACCCCATCATGTCTCCAGCCCCCCCAGCATCC
>WWET01001572.1:330740-358879 GCA_011038615.1 Limnodynastes dumerilii | reverse complement strand
AACTAAGTTCATGCACTTAACAAGGTCTGGATCTGGCCCAATGTACCGAGAGTCAATTACTTGTTGCAGGAGTTACTTTGTGTGAATGATTTGGTATCAACATCGTATTATGTTGTATAATTGACTTCGTCATTGTGTTATGTATATGAAAGGAAACGATATTCTGGGAAAGTTGGTCTATTTTCTAGAGATCACGGGCCCCTTCCAGCAAAATATCCCCGTTTCACATTGTGTGGGATTAGTGTAGGATGCGCGGTTCGTTATTTACGCGTTTATCCATCAGCGCATATTAGAAGATTCAGGTAAACTTCCTTACTCATATAGGAGGTTATTGTCTGAATGTTCTACGAGTGTCGCAAAGCAGACAAAGCTTCACTACAAATACAGCTGCGACTGAGAGGAATTCGGAAATACTGAAACTTCCCGCAACTAAACATTTGATACAAAACAGGACACAGCTCTTTAGAGGACGTGGTGGTGGCTCTTAGAAGAGCCTTTGTGTTATATAATGGGGATAAGATAGAAGTTTTAGCCTCCGAAGCCGTAGAGAGTGCGGCCCTGGCGTTTCAGGGCATACACCACATCCATGGCGGTGACGGTCTTCCTCTTGGCGTGCTCGGTGTAGGTGACGGCATCGCGAATCACGTTCTCCAGAAACACCTTAAGGACCCCGCGGGTTTCCTCGTAGATGAGCCCCGAGATGCGCTTCACACCTCCCCTGCGAGCCAGGCGGCGGATGGCGGGCTTGGTGATGCCCTGGATGTTGTCCCGGAGAACCTTCCTGTGCCTCTTAGCGCCGCCTTTTCCGAGTCCCTTCCCTCCTTTACCGCGACCAGACATGTTTTTTACGAAATTTAGAACAATACAAACGTTTTAGTCGCTGACAGCTGTTTATATGCCGCCTGTCGGACCTGAAGGGAGACTGTGCGAGATGTGTGTTCTGAAATGGGGAGGGGCTTGAATTGTGTTACAGCTGATTGGTTGTGCGCGCGGTGGCCATAGATTTGAAATTTCCCGCTCAGTCTCTGCAGATCTTGTGAATCGCTCAGGATTTTCTGATGCGTTTAACGCTTTCGCAACTGGAGCGCAAACTGCGGCCCGTGCATGGATTAACATATGAATCTCTCATATTGTTTCTCCATATTAGAGTATTGACATATCCGGCTTTATAATGATGTAGTTATAGTGGAGCTGTAATTATTTTATGTTTATTTGTGATCAATGATAAAAAATTATAAAATGTCCATAAACATTATAAAGGTAATACTACACGTGATCCTCTGTCCTCATTCCTTTAGACTTTACAGTCTTCGACAAAATGGCCGCAACGCAATCAAAGTGCAGACACTCCTGTCAGCTTCCGTACTACAGTACATTTCCCAGCATCCTCCACTCTCCTGGACACTTATTGGTGTCATCATCAAGGAGCCGACCCTGGGACTACAAAGAGATAAAAATTAGGCACTTTCTGCGTGATTTCAATATCCTGAGAGAGCAGGAGGGTGAAGAGTCGCATGAGGTTTACCTAGAACCCATTCCTGTGTCTATTATAGCAGCCATTGGATATATTCTTTTATCCTTCTACTGTAATGCATGCTGTGATTATGTATCCAAAATATCCTGCAATGATTCCTCTGCTTCTCTATTACAGGAGAAGAGATATGGAGATTAAAATGTTTTATTGTGTTTATAATCTGCAGTTTGCATGTGCATTGAACAGGGTGAGAAAGATGTGTAATAGTTAATTATTATAATATTGTCATCTGACTAATGACCACAAGTGACAACTGGCTACTTGGGGTTATAGTACATCAGTGGGATTCCCCACCATAAATGCTGTCTTTTAGAAAGAGAGATAGCCGGAAAATGATTGCCACAGTCCAGAGTTGCAGCTATTGTCTGATCAGTGGTGTAACGCTATCTATACCCCTCCTACACCAGTGACATCGATAAGTCCAGTTCCTCCTCTTACTCTTCCCTTCCCCTCAGTCTGTAAACTGTCATGAGCAGGGCTCCCTATCCTCCAGTCATCACCTCTTCCTCCTCTCTCCCATCGTTACCTTTCTGTCTTCTCATCTCACTGTATGGCAACAATCTATCCATGTCTGCCTGGTGTCCCTTCATTGCTATCCTGCTCCTCGGCTCTACTACCCTGCTCTGCGTTCTTCCACCCTATCGCCCTTTTATGATCATAATAGTCAGAATAAGATAGCTTTTGGTGCGCTATAAATAAATGTTAACAATAACTGAACGTTAAGTACAAATAAACATACATTGAAGAGAATGGTGAAACTTAACAGGATGCAAAGATACAATATCCTTTTTTCAAGAATGTGAAATTCACTTTCACAGCCACGGTAATTTATAGATTATTTCTATTATTTCATTTATTCAGTGAAGATGGAGAAGGTCAGGAGTCACATGACAGAGAGGATCTTAAACCTCACCCTAGAGATAATCTACCTGCTGACCGGAGAGGTGAGGAGAATTCTGGGAACATCAGGGACAGGATACTGTGTGATTTACCTGTATTTACTAATATAAACTAATGTCTCCAAACACAGGATTACACAATTCTGAAAAAATCTAACAATACTTTGCCGTCTACCACTGATGCATATGTGTTAGAAGGATGGAGCAGGACCCAGAATCCCATCATGGAAACACCACCTCCCTCCCTGTCACATGAGAGAGACAACAACATGAAAATCCTGGAACTCACCAACAAGATTGTTCATCTGCTGACTGGAGAGGTGACTGCTGGGAATGGGACATTATACAGTGACACCAGGGGATGTGTGTGACTGGAGAGGTGACTGCTGGGAATGGGACATTATACAGTGACACCAGGGATCTGTGTGACTGGAGAGGTGACTGCTGGGAAAGGGACATTATACCGTGACACCAAGGGATGTGTGACTGGAGAGGTGACTCCTGGGAATGGGACATTATACAGTGACACCAGGGGATGTGTCTGGCTGATGACTGTATCATTGTGGGTGTCAGGTTCTTATAAGGTGTCAGGATGTCGCTGTGTATTTCTCCATGGAGGAGTGGGAGTATGTGGAAGGACACTTGGATCTCTACAAGGACGTCATTATTGAGACTCCCCAGATCCTGACATCACTGGGTAAGAGGAGAATTTAATTTAGTGGAAATGAGAGAACTATATAGAAACATCATGTGATAATCTCCTATAAGACGTGTATCCAGTCACTGTGTGTTTCCTACAGATGGATCCAGGGTTACAGAGAAGAATGAGAGTCCTCCGCAATCATGTAGATCATTAGTGCTCGCGGACGTTGATCAGGATCTACACCTTTGTCATTATTGATATATTTAGGATGAAGACTTAATTGATATAAAAGTAGAGAATATAGAAGGTGGAGAAGAAACGTGTGTGATGGATGATCATCAGTGTAAAGAAGAGGAAATCCCTACAGAGATCCCCACAAGTGAGTAACAGACACTGTGGACAGAAACGGGTCACATATTATCCTTGTTCAGTCACTGGAGAAATCTCTGATTCTACACCATCCCCCGACTGTACAAATACATGGGGATAAAGTTCTGTCCAGTGGAGGAGTCAGGAGCCATCGGCCTCTATTACAACGTTTGTTAATAGTATTTTACAGTGCACCGTGTGGTGCCCTATAAATAGACAGGCTGCAAGTTCAAATCAGTAAGGAATACAATACAAGTACAATGCAAAAATAAAATACAGTACAAAAATAGAACAATTTGTATGGAGAATAAGGATGCCGAATATGTGTGTAGGAGCAGGTGAATAAGGAGAGAGATAATATGTATGGGAGATAGAGATGCTGGATATGTGTGTAGGAGCAGGTGAATAAGGAGAGAGATACTATGTATGGGAGATAGAGATGCTGGATATGTGTGTAGGAGCAGGTGAATAAGGAAAGATATAATATGTATGGAGATAGAGATGCTGGATATGTGTGTAGGAGCAGGTGAATAAGGAGAGAGATAATATGTATGGGATATAGAGATGCTGGATATGTGTGTAGGAGCAGGTGAATAAGGAGAGAGATAATATGTATGGAGATAGAGATACTGGATATGTGTGAGGGAGTAGATGAATAAGGAAAGAGATAGACAGTAAAGAGAAAAGGTGAGAATGAATGAGGAGAAGGTAGAGGGGTCATGACAGGAGGGAGGAGGGCCCTGCTCATAGGAGCTAACATGCTAAGTGGAAAAGGGTGAACACACAGGAGACACAGGGATGGAGATGGGGAGGGGGTGCAGGTAAGCTTAGGTGGAGGAAGGGTAGGCTAGCCTGAAGAAGAGGGTTTTGAGGGAGCGTTTGAAGGATTGGAGAGTGCACAGGAACAACCTACCAGGCAATCCAGCAGAGGGGCAGCCCGGGTGAAATTGAATTATCCGTCTCCAACTCTGAGTTTTCTCTTACGTGTCCGTACTATACACAAACCACTAACTGTCACAGTCGTTCACTGACCGATGTGATAAGACCCCGGAAGATCCCACCTCTCTCACTAAAGAAAGAAGTTTGTCTATATAGGGTGCAGACTGCATGTGTTATATGATAGTAAAAGGTGATAGTGATAAGTATGGAATGATGAGACATCATGTGAGGCACAAATCTTATTGAATTTTGTGACTGGGTCAGTAAAGTATTAGATAAAGGGGGAGCTGTAGACATAGCTTATCTAGCTTTTATCAAGCCTTTTGACACTGTGCCACATCGGAGACTGTTAAATAAGCTGGAAACTTTGAGACTGGACTTAAAGCTAGTTGCATGGATACAATCTTGGTTACTGTTACACTCCGTAGTAGTTGTACTGGTAGGATCTAGCAGGCTTAGGTTCTGTGTGTTCCCTTTTCCCCAGCTGTCAGGTAATCACATGTGGAGGTGTGTCAGGGTTGCCTTGTGATTGGAGGATCCCTCCTTAAATACTCCCTGCTCACTTCCACAGGTGTCGGTTATAGCGTCTGGTTCCTGATCGTGCTAGCTGGCTGTCTGAGTGCTTCGTTTGCTTTTTGCATTATCCTGATACCCTGCTTTCCTGGTGTGTACCCCCTTGCTTCCCTCGTACCCTCTGTCTTATTGTTGACCCCCTGTGTGGTGAGGTGCGCGGCGAGTCTCCAGTGTGTATGGAGCATAGTTCCGCTGAGTGTGTGTCATCTCCAGTGTGTGTAGAGCATAGCTCCACTGTGTGTGTGTCATCTCCAGTGTGTGTAGAGCATAGCTCCACTGTGTGTGTGTCATCTCCAGTGTGTGTAGAGCATAGCTCCACTGTGTGTGTGTCATCTCCAGTGTGTGTAGAGCATAGCTCCACTGTGTGTGTGTCATCTCCAGTGTGTGTAGAGCATAGCTCCACTGAGTGTGTGTCATCTCCAGTGTGTATAGAGCATAGCTCCACTGTGTGTGTGTCATCTCCAGTGTGTTTTAGAGCATAGCTCCACTGTTTTCCACCTACAGTGTAGCGCAGACCTTTCCACCTGTCTGCTTATAGTTCCCCTGTTACATCTGGGACTTGTGGTACATCTAGTACTGCCTGTGGGCAGCTTCCTTATAGTATACTAATAGTTAGGAGTACAGCCTGCTTATCCTCCAGTGCAACATCTCTCCTAATACCCTGCCTATGGTTTCCTATTAGTATACTTATTATTTTAGGGAAGTTATATTCTTGTCTGCATTACTGTGTATGAGGGTTCCGGTATTTGCATTAAAGAAACCTTTTTACTGTTCTTGAGAGTAACTGTATTATTCATACCTGGTTATTGTATGCAAGGGTTCTTGTGTGTATCTGGGTTCCTGAATAAGCACTACCACGCTGCAGTACCCCTTTGGGAACTATTGCCGGGGGCACGACCTGTGAGACCAGCAGCCCAGACTATCCTCACCTTCAGAGGCTCTAGTGAATACCTGGTGCTGACATAGACTCCGGGCCCCCGGTGAGAACACTGACTGTAACATTATAACCGACGAGTACATAGGCCTCATGGATCCAGCAGCCACACAGACCATAAAAGCTCTCATCACCCAGGTATCCAACCTGGGTCAGATTATCCAAGATCTTACTCTCAAGGTGAATCACCAGGACCAAGCTATCGCTGCTCTCAGCATTCCTCCTGCTACATCACCTCCTGTCGCCTCCGGGGCTACACTAACTGACGTCAAGGTGCAACCCCCAGACCGGTTTACCGGAGATCGCAGCAAATTTTGGTCTTTCAAGGAAAGTTGCAAGCTCTTCTTTGAACTCCGTCCATCTACCTCAGGAACTGAAAGGCAAAGAGTGGGACTCATTATCTCCTGGTTACAGGGAGATCCCCAGACGTGGGCTTATGGACTGTCCCCTGAGAGCCCTGCCCGGCAATCAGTGGATGCCTTCTTCTCAGCCCTGGGACTCCTTTATGATGATCCTGATAGATCCTCCACCGCAGAAGCTAAACTGCGAAGTATCCGTCAAGGTCGCCGAGAAGAATATTCTTCAGAATTCCGCGGATGGGCTGTGGATTGCAAATGGAACGATCCAGCCGTCCGGTGCCAATTCCGTGTTGGCTTATCTGAATCTGTCAAAGACATTTTGGTGCAATATCCTGCAGCTGAAACGCTTGAGGACCTTATGCGTCTGGCCATCAACCTTGATAGACGCCTCAACGAACGGTCGGCGGAGCGAGGTGCTTCTTTGAACTTCACTTCTGCCAACCACATCCACGAGACGTCGCCCAGCGATGAACCGATGCAGCTTGGGTCATTTCATATCAGCACTCAGGAAAAAGACCGTCGGCGAACCTTAGGACTCTGCTTCTACTGCGGTGGTAAAGGTCACAGGGCCCACCTTTGCCCAAAGAAGAGACAGCCGCCGGAAAACTAATTACCCAGTCGGATTTTGAAGGGGTCCGGCTGGGTTGCTCACTCTTCTCTTCGAGAAATTCCCTTCTTGTTCCGGTTTTAATAAAGTATCATGATATCTGCCAGCATACCAATGCGTTCATTGATGATAGTAGGGCCGCCGGCAATATCATTGACTCTGAACTACTTGTGCAGTCTTTGAAAATACCCACTCAGAACCTGGAAACTCCAAATATGGCTTATGCAGTCTTTGAAAATACCCACTCAGAACCTGGAAACTCCAAATATGGCTTACGGCCTGGATGGGGAACCCCTTGCTGGAGGCCTGATAAGCCAGCGTACGGTGGAAATAATATTATGTGTGGGACTGTGTCATTCTGAGAAGATTCAATTCTTGATTATTTCCTGTCCCATGGTAGGTGTCATATTGGGACACCCATGGTTGCAACAACATAACCCTTGCATTAATTGGGACAGTGGAGATATCACTCAGTGGGGTTCTGAGTGTACGTCCTCCTGCCTGGCGGTCCCCATTCGAGCAATCAGCCAAGTTCCTGAAGGACTACCAGCTCAATATGCCGAGTTCACAGATGTATTCTCTAAATCCAGTGCTGACCATCTCCCACCTCATCGATCATACGACTGTGCTATTGAACTGTTTCCAGGGGCCACTTTGCCTAAAGGAAGATTATTCTCCTTATCACAGTCAGAAGCCAAAGCCATGGACGAGTACATCCAGGAGAATCTCGCTAAAGGATTCATCAGACCCTCTAAGTCCCCGGTAGGTGCAGGGTTCTTCTTTGTAGGCAAGAAGGACGGATCTCTGAGACCCTGCATAGACTATCGGGTACTAAACAAGATTACAGTCCGCAACTCCTATCCACTCCCCCTCATTTCAGACCTGTTTGATCAGCTGAAAGAAGCCCAAATCTACACCAAGATTGACCTGCGGGGAGCATATAATCTCATCAGAATCCGGGAAGGTGACAAATAGAAGACTGCGTTCAACACGCATTCGGGACATTATGAATACTTGGTCATGCCATTCGGACTTTGTAATGCACCAGCAGTCTTCCAAGATCTTATTAACGATGTACTTCGGGAGTATCTGGGGAAATTTATCGTGGTGTATTTTGATGACATTCTGATCTACTCAACATCCATTGAAACTCATCGCTGTCATGTTCGTCAGGTACTCCAGAAACTAAGACTAAATCATCTGTTTGCTAAATTGGAGACATGTGAGTTCGAAGTACAAAAAGTCACCTTCCTAGGAAATGTCATCTCCCCGCAGGGTTTTTCCATGGACCCAGAAAAAAACAAGGCTGTACTGGAATGGGTACAGCCCAACAACCTTAAGGCCATACAGAGGTTTCAAGGATTCTCGAACTACTACAGAAGATTAATAAAAAAAATTTCCATGGTTATATCTCCTATATCAGACCTAACAAAGAAGGGAGCAGACCCTGGGAATTGGCCAGAACAAGCAAGCAAAGCTTTCACTGACCTTAAACAAGCATTCGTTTCTGCTCCCATTTTGAGACACCCGAACCCCAACTTACCGTTCATTGTGGAGGTTGATGCCTCCGATGTTGAGGGGGGGGCTGTTCTTTCTCAAAGAGACCAGTTGGACAATAAAATTCACCCATGTACTTTCTTTTCTTTCTTTTTGGCAGCTGAACGTAACTATGATGTTGGAAATCGAGAATTACTGGCAATCAAGATGGCTTTCGAGGAGTGGCGGCATTGGTTAGAGGGATCTCTACATACCATCACGGTCTATACTGATCATAAAAATCTGGCATACATCCAATCCGCCAAAAGACTGAATCCCAGACAAGCCAGATGGGCATTATTTTTTACTAGGTTTAACTTCGTCATCACCTACAGACCAGGAGCCATGAATGTCAAGGCAGATGCCCTTTCACGTTCTTTTCTACATGTACAATTACCTACCGCCCCTCCTCAGCCAGTGATTCCATCAGATAAGCTTATAATTGCCTACACTCAGGATCTTCACGAACAGATACTTAAGGCACAAGAATCATGTCCCAGTGAAAAGCCTGAAAATCTGTTATATGTCCCGGAAAAATTGCGAAAAGCTGTTCTCAGGCAGAATCATGACTCCAAGACTGCTGGACACCTGGGAGTCTGGACATTGTTTCCGACAGAGGTCCACAATTCGTGGCAAAATTCTGGAGAGCCTTTTGCAGAGGACTTAATATTAACATCAGCCTCTCATCAGGGTATCACCCACAAAGCAATGGACAAACGGAGAGAGTAAACCAGTCATTAGAACAATTTCTCAGATTCTACATTTCTAAGTTTCAGGACAACTGGGTAGAGAACCTTTCTTGGGCAGAATTTGCCTATAATAATGCGTGTCATTCTTCCTCCCATCTCTCTCCGTTCTTCTGTGTGCAAGGCTTTCACCCAAGAAGTGAAGCACAGGGTACAACCAGGAGACTCCGGAAGGTATGGAAGAGAGTGGTAAAATCACTGAAACAGGCCGCCTTCCGCATGAAATACAGAGAGGACAGGCACAGGAAGGAGGTCAAGTTTAAAGTTGGGGACAGGGTATGGCTATCCACAAAGAACATCAGAATTCGCCAACCCTCATTCAAGCTAGGACCCCATTTCATTGGACCATATAGAATCATCAAAAGAATCAACCCAGTGGCATTTAAACTCCTGCTCCCCAGAAACCTGCGTATACCCAACACATTTCATGTATACTTGCTCAAACCAGTACGGACATCCAAGAAATTCGCCCAGACACCTTCAGCTAAGCCTCCACCCGTGATCATTGACGGGGAAGAAGATGGTGGGGTGGAGGACATATTTGACTCTAAATGGGTACAAGGACAATTACAGTATTTAATTCACTGGAAGGGGTATGGGCCAGAGGAACGTTCATGGGAACCAGCGCATAATGTGCGATGTTATTATATTAAAAATGCTTTTCATGCTAAGTTTCCCAACAAACCTAATGTGAGAGGTCCTTTGACCTCTCGTCAAGGGGGGGGGGGGGGGAGTACTCCGTAGTAGTTGCACTGGCAGGATCTAGCAGGCTTAGGTTCTATGTGCTCCCTTTTCCTCAGCTGTCAGGTAATCACCTGTGGAGGTGTGTCAGGGTTGCCTTGTGATTGGAGGATCCCTCCTTAAATACTCCCTGCTCACTTCCACAGGTGTCGGTTATAGCGTCTGGTTCCTGATCGTGCTAGCTAGCTGTCTGAGTGCTTCATTTGCTTTTTGCATTACCCTGATACCCTGCGTTCCTGGTGTGTACCCCCTTGCTTCCCTCGTACCCTCTGTCTTATTGTTGCGCGGCAAGAGTAGTTCGCTACTCTCGCTGGCGGTCTCTGCCCCGGACAGGCTCCGGTCTGTTTACTTGTATGCGAGTGAATTCCATCTCCTTGCTCCGTCTTGTCAGGCGTGTTTGTGAGATCTGCCACGTGTTGTGAGTATTACCTGCGGTTACCATCTTGCAGTGTGTTTGGTTCTTATTACCTGCGGTTACCATCTAGCGGTGTAGTAAGACTCTGTATTTACCTGCTATGGTCATCTAGCAGTGTCGGAGTTCCGTTCTTAGGTCTCCTGTGTTCCTCGCAGCTGTATCACCTTGCTCGAGTGTGTTAGCCGCCAGTGTGCATTCCGCTGAGTGTGTGTCATCTCCAGTGTGTATAGAGCATAGCTCCACTGTTTTCCACCTACAGTGTAGCGTAGACCTTTCCACCTGTCTGCTTATAGTTCCCCTGTTACATCTGGGACTTGTGGTACATCTAGTACTGCCTGTGGGCAGCTTCCTTATAGTATACTAATAGTTAGGAGAGATGTTGCACTGGAGGATAAGCAGGCTGTACTCCTAATACCCTGCCTATGGTTTCCTATTAGTATACTTATTATTTTAGGGAACTTATATTCTTGTCTGCATTACTATGTATGAGGGTTCCGGTATTTGCATTAAAGAAACCTTTTTACTGTTCTTGAGAGTAACTGTATTATTCATACCTGGTTATTGTATGCAAGGGTTCTTGTGTGTATCTGGGTTCCTGAATAAGCACTACCACACTGCAGTACCCCTTTGGGAACTATTGCCGGGGGCACAACCTGTCAGACCAGCAGCCCAGACTATCCTCACCTTCAGAGGCTCTAGTGAATACCTGGTGCTGACATAGACTCCAAATCCTACTACAAGAGATACCAGGGCACACCTAAATTATATTATGTAAACCAATAATGGTACAATCAGGACCCACAGAACCCTGAGAGAAAAAGAGACATGATATAAAACGTAAGTAATGCGTTTGGATAGTTACCACTCAGTTGCAAAGTCTGGATGGCTTACAGATTCTCCTGCATAGGCAGTGTGGAAAAGAACTAAATATATTACTTTACACAAACTGCATATTCTGTTTTCACTTTTAATTAGTACTTCAGTATTTTTGATATTAGTGATTAGCAGCACTATGTAAGTCAGGGATGCCTATTTTCTATCTCTTCCCTCTGATATCTCCTGGAAGGATAGATGTCAATATGGGGGCTTGGCTTAACAACAGGATTTATGCAAATCGCATCATTAGCCCCACCCGCTGTCAATCACTGCAGTAATTCATAGTCCTTCAGTGGGTAGGTGGGGCTTGATGAACGCAAATCACGTCATCAAGTCCCGCCCATCCCTAGTAACACTAGCGATTACTATAATGACGGGCAAGGTGGCCTCTCATGCTGGAGATTTGCCTGCTCTCCCAGGATACCAGGAGAACTGCCCGAATCTCAGGAGTCTCCCGGATATTCCAGGAGAGTTGTCAACCGTAAGGCCGCAGACCTAGTCGTAATACTTAAGGTAGGAATCTGGACACGTAAGTGTGCAGATTTACTACCGAGAGCGGAGAGTGTAGGGGCGTGCACTCCCTGCTATACGATCGTACGAAGAGACCCGCGCACGTACTTAAGCCGTGCGTGGGTAAGGTAGCCAATCAATGTAACAAAGCAATGAGACAGGCAAGTCAGATGCTTGGTTGCATAGGGAGCGGAATTAGTAGCAGAAAGAGAGAAGTAGTGATGCCCCTTTATAAATCATTGGTACGCCCTCACCTAGAATACTGTGTTCAGTTCTGGAGGCCATATCTCCAGAAAGACATAAATACATTAGAGACTGTGCAAAGAAGAGCAACTAAAATGGTGCATGGCCTGTGTCACACAACATACCAAGAAAGGCTAGAGGAACTAAACATGTATAGCTTGGAGCAGAGAAGGGAGAGGGGGGACATGATAGCAGCTTTCAAATATCAAATCAAGGGTTGTGACCGGCTAGAGGAGTGTAGCATTTTTCAAAGAAAGAGGTGTAATGAAACACGAGGGCATGAATATCAACTGGTTGGTGGTAGATTCAGAGGAAAATGTGCAGAAAAATTACTACACTGAAAGGGTGATAGATAAGTGGAATATTCTCCCATCTGAGGGGTAGAGGTAACACAGCAGAACAGTGCAAACATGCTTGGGATAAATATAAAGATATTCTAAATCTAAAACTAAACTGAGGGTAAATAGGGTCAATATACTTTAAAATAGACAACTGAGCAGACTGGAATGGGCCATGTGGCTCTTTTCTGCCGTCACTTTCTATGTTTCTGTGTAAGTATATTCACAAAATATCACAATTGTTTATTGCATCAAATATTTCACAAAATAAACAACTCATTTAAAACATGCTACCTCTACCAAGGCTTATATTATACCGTTGTTGATCAGGCAACTGTGAAGCAGTGGTAGGATTACAAGAGGGAGAGAGTTCTTCCTCAGTAAGGTATAGTGATTGGGTGGGTCGTAAATCCGATTTTGCCATATAATAAATTACAACTGCAATATAAGATGGTCTGAGTCGGCAGATTAGAGTTGTGACAGAGACTAATGACACTCCACTGGAAGTATGCTTAATATAGACAGGCAGGATCTTCCCTGTCCCTGCCTCAGTGAGGTGCCCCCCGACTTGGTATCATTAGCGGTTGGATGGTGATAGTACAAAAACCAACAGGCTGCTCCTCCAGATGCTAAGAAAGGAGTAATATAATAAGTATAACAGTCAGTGCGTAATTACCAGACTTAGAAGGGATTCTCCAGTGATGAACTTCTCCAATGACGAGGCTGTAAATCTGTCACGAAAATTGGAAAGATACAATTCAATAAAAATATATATAATCTGTAAAATATAAAATACATATTGGCATTAATGAATGGGCACCCTATTCTCTATTATAGGGTAAAGCACGGACACCATCATACGGCAGATAGATAGATAGATAGATAGATAGATAGATAGATAGATATGAGATAGATAGATAGATAGATATGAGATAGATAGATAGATAGATAGATAGATAGATAGATATAAGGTTTGTAATGTAACTCTGCCACTTCAGTATTCCTGCAGGAGATAAGACTGCTCTGTCTCTACAGGTTATTACAGCAGCAAATCTCCAGGCCGACCACACACAAATATGTCAGCTGTGTGTCTCAGCCCGAAGACATAGGAGACGTGTAAACAGCACAGCAGGCAGGCCGCTTGTGTTAAGCTGTCACTGCACATGTAACTCAGCCCGGTGTCCAATTCAATTACACACTCGCACACAACTGAGAGCTGTAATAAATCACTGCAAATCCTGCTGGTGTAGAATAAAGATGTTAACCTTGGAGGTAAGAAAAGTACCCAAGCTGCGCTCCCTTTTACTAGCTGCTGGTCACCAACTCCTAGGGGTTAACACCTACAGCCCCCTCTATTAAGGAGCACGATACTGTGTTACTCAGGAAAAAGTCTAACACGAGATTGTGGAATGGTGGCTCTAGTTCTTACTACAAAATGTATGTCTCTTTATATTCTTCAAAAAATGAATACTATCTAATTTCCGTTACAAGTAAAGGTAAGTGTACAAATACAATGAAAAGAGTTGAATGCATTGTATTTGTCCTCTTACCTTGTCACGGAAGTTAGATTGCACGTTACCTACCACCATTCCACAATCTCCTTTTATAGTTGTTAACCTGTTGTGGCTCAATATAAACACAGAGTAGGAAGATATACCAGGACTATAACACCGGGACACATTTAAATGAAGGACCACTTAAATGTGGGAGTTCTTGGTATTCTCTCTAGAAAAAAGCCGAGGTCCCTTAACGCGTATCATCAGAAGGACCTTCTGATGAAATCATTTATATGAAGAAACACATTAAATTTATTCTACACCAGCAGGATTTGGAGCTGTTCACTTGTTTTACTTTATTGACACAGGCCCAGATTCAGAAATAGAAAATAGGAGAGGAGAGTTACTCCTGGGCAAAACCATGTTGATTTCAGGGGAAGTCAAGTTAATTGTATTCTTTGCATGCAGGGATATATCTTTGAATTGTTTACTGCACACAGATACTGACCAGCTTTATTTTATACTGTTATTTAGACTTTGACGGATTGAAAACCCTTCTTTAAAGATAGACAAGTCATCATTATAACACTGGAATATTTAATGAATTTGTGATTTGATAGTTATAATTTATTACCAGCAGATGGATACCACCACAGGAATACATCACAGGAATGTCTCAATTTATCTCCAGATTCTGAAAAAGATGATACTACACCTGAACCTCCAGAAGACAGTGTTACCCTGCCATATATGTATCCAGCACCTCACAGTGCAGATATATCATCTCATCCTTGTTATAATGAGGGACATTCTCATACTGTACCTGATATTGTAATAGATAGCACAGCTCATACTGAAGCTGGAATATGCCCCATTCCTGAACATGGTAAATGTGTTACCCATAATGTAAAGCTCTTTAGACCTCAGAAGCTGTGTACTGATAAGGGGCTATTGTCATGTTCTAAATGTGGGAAATATTTTATTAAGAAATCTCACCTTGTAAGGCATATTAGAAGTCACACAGGTGAGAAGCCCTTTCTATGTTCAGACTGTGGGAAATGTTTTACACGGAAATCAAACCTTAATTTTCATAAGATAATTCATTCTGGTGAAAAGCCATTTTCTTGTTCTGAATGTGGGAAATGTTTTATGAGGAAATACAATCTAACTGAGCATCAGGGACTTCACACAGGTGCGAAGCCTTTTAAATGTTCTGAATGTGGGATCTGTTTTGCAAAGAAATCAAATCTTATTGGTCATCAGAGAGTTCACACAGGTGAGAAGCCTTTTTCATGTTCAGAATGTGGAAAATGTTTTGCACAGACATCAAGCCTTGTTTATCATCAGAGAAGCCATTCTGGTGAAAAACCTTTCTCATGTTCTGAATGTGGGAAATGTTATTCACATAAATCAAATCTAATTAAACATCAGGTAGTTCACACAGGTGAGAAGCTAAATCAGTGTTCTGATTGTGGTAAATATTTTACATATGCATCAAATCTTGTTATACATAGGAGAATCCACACAGGGGAGAAGCCATTTTCATGTTCAAACTGTGGAAAATGTTTTAGACATAAATCGGCTCTTAATGTACACGAGAAAATTCATAAAAAATGAGAGTATTAAATAAAGTTTAAAAATAAATTGCATCTTGTGCAACAGATGAGAATTCATATTAGTGTTTGGATTGCAGGAAACATTGATACAAAAAGTCAGGTCTTGTCAATCATCAGTTAAAAAGCCCTTTCTCTGTTTTGTATGTGGAAAACGTTTTACACAGACGTTTAAATCTTATTGAACATCAGGCTAATCACACAGGTGAGAAGGCAATTTAGTATTCTGTATGTGAAGAATATTTGAAAGAATAATATTTTACTTGGAAATAACAAATTACATAGAAATAAATTCAGAAAGCTCTATAAAAAATTGCAATTTACTCAAAACTTTATAAGTAACTAATTTCTGTTAACAGAAAATTGTTACACAAACCGTTTCCATGGTTATTAATTGTTACTGTCACAGACTGATATAACAATACAACATGATAATAAGCTTGGTTATAGAATTTGTAGAATGATACTAATCAAATCTGTTAAGCTGACTGTTACATGCTGCAGTATGGCAGCAGCGTGTAAGGTTTTCATTGTCCTATAGCAAGGTACTCCGGTCAATGTTTCCCCTGCAACATTTCTTCTTGCTAAATGATCCTAGCTGTTTATCTTGCAGCTGGGATGCTTTAGCTGAGGATTTGGCTTTGTTCAGCAGCCAATGGGGATGTGAATCTCCCTTTAAAAAGCTGTCACCTAATATCCGCCTTGCTGGTCATAGCTTCTAGTTTTCCTGGTTTCATATCAGTTCTTATCCCGTAATTCATGAATGCTAATCTCCGACTTGTTTATTGTTCCCTTATTCCTGTACCTCTGTACCTCTTTGTGAGGACCTCTGTTATTATCTCCTGGTCTATTTGTCCCTCAGCCTAGCTTGGGATTGTCCACTGAGGGCCGCGACCTGCTACCGGAGTGCAGCCAAGTCCATCCCCACCATCAGGGGCTCTGGTGAAAACCACCTGGTAGTTAGACTCTGCGCCTCTGTGGGTCAGTCTCATAACACTGACATTGACTCATGGCAAAATACATTAGAGTTTCAACTACATTAGTTTGTACATGTGTTCATTAAATACACTTCATTCTATTCTTGCCATCTGTATGTGCTCTCTAGTCAGATTGATGTGGGTCAGTTATCTGGTATTTGTGTACCCTGTGTATTACATAAAAGGATGCATGCTTTCATAATACTGGTGGCACATATAGGAAGGTTGCTGTGAGCCATATTGTATATCAGGCCAATTTGTGATTTACAGAAACAGACGCAAATAAAGAAAGTCAAGACATCTGAATGCGGGTGCACCTTTGTAGCCTCTGCCTCATATAGACCAGGTGAATAGCCACCAAAGGCTCCAAATACATAATTGCAATTAATATGTGTAGATATTTACCTTTTCTAAGGTAAAGAAACAGAAAAAATACCCCAGCCAAACCAGTCATTTACCCGTAAAATGAAACGCAGAAAGATTAGTTACACACATCTGCAAATACATGATAACCCACCTGCCACTTACAAAGCTTTTCTACTATAGGTGGCTTGAACAATAAACAGAATCCTGATTTTTGGTCATATGTTGTGTTTTTAAATTGGAAGCTAACTCTTAGTGTATGACAGGCAAGGGTAAATGTCACAAAGCAATTATAGCATTCATGTACTCCTCATGTAAGATCTTTGCTAGCCCTTTATGGCTATTCTTGGCCTAGGTAGTGTTAAAAGAAAGCCAGGAATAGTCCCTGGCAGCTCCCTTATACCCTGTAAGATCTGCCTGGCATGTCATTTATCTTTCAGGATAGATAAATGTAACAACCAGGGGTAGATAAATGTAACAACCAGGAGCAGATAAATGTAACAACCAGGGGCAGATAACTGTAAGAAGCAGAGGCAGATAAATGTAACAACCAGGGGCAGATAAATGTAACAAGCAGAGGCAGATAAATGTAACAACCAGGGGCAGATAACTGTAAGAAGCAGAGGCAGATAAACGTAACAACCAGGGGCAGATAAATGTAACAACCAGGGGCAGATAAATGTAACAACCAGGGGCAGATAAATGTAAGAAGCAGAGGCAGATAACTGTAACAACCAGGAGCAGATAAATGTAACAACTAGGGGCAGATAAATGTAACAACCAGGGGCAGATAAATGTAACAACCAGGGGCAGATAAATGTATGAACAAAAGAGGTCCGGCACTCCAAACAGCCATTATATAACACTATGTGTCAGCACATAAATAAATAAAACGGAGGTTTAGGTCACGATATAGCTATATTGGGTTAAGCTCACCTGCCCAGCATCAAGAGACCTCCTGTAGGTGAGTCCCTATCCATTTGCTATATGTGTACTCAGGAGGTCTATGTTTAGACACTCTTGCATCTGAACAGCATGCAGCGGCCATGTTGGGGAGGGGTCAAACTCCCAAATGAAACTAATAAAAGTAGCAAGAAAGTAGGCTATGCTTCTGATTCAACAGGAGGTGCCTTGACGCTGGGCAGGTGAGCTTAACCCAATATAGCTATATTGTGAACTAAACCTCCTTTTTATTTATTTATGTGCTGCACATAGTGTTATTTAATGCCTGTTTGGAGCGCCAGACCTTTTTTGTTCCTTGTAGTTACATTGTGGTCACTTTGGTCTTCGGCTGCACCCCTATATTTATATATACACTTGCACGCATTTAATTTGTTGAATCAGAAGCGCAGCCTACTTTCTTTCTAGATAAATGTATGAATCGGGCAGACAAATGTATGAAGCAGGGGCAGATAAATGTATGAATCAGGGGCAGATAAATGTAAGAAGCAAGGGCAGATAAATGTATCAACCAGGGGCAGATAAATGTATGAAGCAGGGGCAGATAAATGTATGAATCAGGGGCAGATAAATGTAAGAAGCAAGGGCAGATAAATGTATCAACCAGGGGCAGATAAATGTATGAAGCAGGGGCAGATAACTGTATCAACCAGGGGCAGATAAATGTATGAAGCAGGGGCAGATAAATGTATGAACGAGAGGTGACTGCTGGGAATGGGATATTATACAGTGACACCAGGGGATGTGTGTGACTGGAGAGGTGACTGCTGGGAATGGGATATTATACAGTGACACCAGGGGATGTGTGTGACTGGAGAGGTGACTGCTGGGAATGGGATATTATACAGTGACACCAGGGGATGTGTGTGACTGGAGAGGTGACTGCTGGGAATGGGATATTATACAGTGACACCAGGGGATGTGTGTGACTGGAGAGGTGACTGCTGGGAATGGGATATTATACAGTGACACCAGGGGATGTGTGTGACTGGAGAGGTGACTGCTGGGAATGGGATATTATACAGTGACACCAGGGGATGTGTGTGACTGGAGAGGTGACTGCTGGGAATGGGATATTATACAGTGACACCAGGGGATGTGTGTGACTGGAGAGGTGACTGCTGGGAATGGGATATTATACAGTGACACCAGGGGATGTGTGTGACTGGAGAGGTGACTGCTGGGAATGGGATATTATACAGTGACACCAGGGGATGTGTGTGACTGGAGAGGTGACTGCTGGGAATGGGATATTATACAGTGACACCAGGGGATGTGTGTGACTGGAGAGGTGACTGCTGGGAATGGGATATTATACAGTGACACCAGGGGATGTGTGTGACTGGAGAGGTGACTGCTGGGAATGGGATATTATACAGTGACACCAGGGGATGTGTGTGACTGGAGAGGTGACTGCTGGGAATGGGATATTATACAGTGACACCAGGGGATGTGTGTGACTGGAGAGGTGACTGCTGGGAATGGGATATTATACAGTGACACCAGGGGATGTGTGTGACTGGAGAGGTGACTGCTGGGAATGGGATATTATACAGTGACACCAGGGGATGTGTGTGACTGGAGAGGTGACTGCTGGGAATGGGATATTATACAGTGACACCAGGGGATGTGTGTGACTGGAGAGGTGACTGCTGGGAATGGGATATTATACAGTGACACCAGGGGATGTGTGTGACTGGAGAGGTGACTGCTGGGAATGGGATATTATACAGTGACACCAGGGGATGTGTGTGACTGGAGAGGTGACTGCTGGGAATGGGATATTATACAGTGACACCAGGGGATGTGTGTGACTGGAGAGGTGACTGCTGGGAATGGGATATTATACAGTGACACCAGGGGATGTGTGTGACTGGAGAGGTGACTGCTGGGAATGGGATATTATACAGTGACACCAGGGGATGTGTGTGACTGGAGAGGTGACTGCTGGGAATGGGATATTATACAGTGACACCAGGGGATGTGTGTGACTGGAGAGGTGACTGCTGGGAATGGGATATTATACAGTGACACCAGGGGATGTGTGTGACTGGAGAGGTGACTGCTGGGAATGGGATATTATACAGTGACACCAGGGGATGTGTGTGACTGGAGAGGTGACTGCTGGGAATGGGATATTATACAGTGACACCAGGGGATGTGTGTGACTGGAGAGGTGACTGCTGGGAATGGGATATTATACAGTGACACCAGGGGATGTGTGTGACTGGAGAGGTGACTGCTGGGAATGGGATATTATACAGTGACACCAGGGGATGTGTGTGACTGGAGAGGTGACTGCTGGGAATGGGATATTATACAGTGACACCAGGGGATGTGTGTGACTGGAGAGGTGACTGCTGGGAATGGGATATTATACAGTGACACCAGGGGATGTGTGTGACTGGAGAGGTGACTGCTGGGAATGGGATATTATACAGTGACACCAGGGGATGTGTGTGACTGGAGAGGTGACTGCTGGGAATGGGATATTATACAGTGACACCAGGGGATGTGTGTGACTGGAGAGGTGACTGCTGGGAATGGGATATTATACAGTGACACCAGGGGATGTGTGTGACTGGAGAGGTGACTGCTGGGAATGGGATATTATACAGTGACACCAGGGGATGTGTGTGACTGGAGAGGTGACTGCTGGGAATGGGATATTATACAGTGACACCAGGGGATGTGTGTGACTGGAGAGGTGACTGCTGGGAATGGGATATTATACAGTGACACCAGGGGATGTGTGTGACTGGAGAGGTGACTGCTGGGAATGGGATATTATACAGTGACACCAGGGGATGTGTGTGACTGGAGAGGTGACTGCTGGGAATGGGATATTATACAGTGACACCAGGGGATGTGTGTGACTGGAGAGGTGACTGCTGGGAATGGGATATTATACAGTGACACCAGGGGATGTGTGTGACTGGAGAGGTGACTGCTGGGAATGGGATATTATACAGTGACACCAGGGGATGTGTGTGACTGGAGAGGTGACTGCTGGGAATGGGATATTATACAGTGACACCAGGGGATGTGTGTGACTGGAGAGGTGACTGCTGGGAATGGGATATTATACAGTGACACCAGGGGATGTGTGTGACTGGAGAGGTGACTGCTGGGAATGGGATATTATACAGTGACACCAGGGGATGTGTGTGACTGGAGAGGTGACTGCTGGGAATGGGATATTATACAGTGACACCAGGGGATGTGTGTGACTGGAGAGGTGACTGCTGGGAATGGGATATTATACAGTGACACCAGGGGATGTGTGTGACTGGAGAGGTGACTGCTGGGAATGGGATATTATACAGTGACACCAGGGGATGTGTGTGACTGGAGAGGTGACTGCTGGGAATGGGATATTATACAGTGACACCAGGGGATGTGTGTGACTGGAGAGGTGACTGCTGGGAATGGGATATTATACAGTGACACCAGGGGATGTGTGTGACTGGAGAGGTGACTGCTGGGAATGGGATATTATACAGTGACACCAGGGGATGTGTGTGACTGGAGAGGTGACTGCTGGGAATGGGATATTATACAGTGACACCAGGGGATGTGTGTGACTGGAGAGGTGACTGCTGGGAATGGGATATTATACAGTGACACCAGGGGATGTGTGTGACTGGAGAGGTGACTGCTGGGAATGGGGCATTATACAGTGACACCAGGGGATGTGTGTGACTGGAGAGGTGACTGCTGGGAATGGGACATGATACAGTGACACCAGGGGATGTGTGTGACTGGAGAGGTGACTGCTGGGAATGGGACATTATATAGTGACACCAGGGGATGGGTGTGACTGGAGAGGTGGCTGCTGGGAATGGGCCATTATACAGTGACACCAGGAGATGTGTGTGACTGGAGAGGTGACTGCTGGGAATGGGACATTATACATTAACACCAGGGGATGTGTGTGACTGGAGAGGTGACTGCTGGGAATACAGTGACACCAGGGGATGTGTGTGACTGGAGAGGTGACTGCTGGGAGTGGGACATTATACAGTGACACCAGGGGATATGTCTGGCAGATGACTGTATTATTGTGTGTGTCAGGTTCCTATAAGGTGTCAGGATGTCACTGTCTGTTTCTCCATGGAGGAGTGGGAGTATGTAGAAGGACACCTGGATCTCTACAATGACATTATTTTGAAGAATCCCCAGACCCTGACATCACTGGGTAAGATGATTCATAAAAGGGTTATCCATGCAGCAATCAATATTAATATCAAGAGGTAAATAAATAAGACAAATTATATTTATACAACATTAAATATAATGAAGCACTGACAAATCAACCAATAATTGCTCATATGATCTGGTTTAAAGTTCAATTTCAATATAGCTGAGTACCAACAAATTGGCTGGAGAATCCTGATTATGTGGACTTCCAGCTTCAGGTGTATTGAAAATAAAAATGTTAAAATGAATGTTCCAGCACAATATCAGATGAATATAATGGATTGATGTGTGGATACAAATGTAAGTTTCTTCTCTAATAGCTGTTAGCCACAGATGAAGGCAGAACTATACACTGCACAACGAGCACCATGATCATTCATATTTAGAGCTCCTAAGTTATTCGCCAGCGTAGCTGGGGCCAAACAGCCAAGTGCCCCCGAGATGATATATTGGCACCAGACGCTGAAATAGCAAAGTCACTCACCGGTTAGTCAGTGTTCTTTAAAACAGTGGCCAACTAAGTGCCTATATAGGTTGACTCATGACACCAAATGTCGTCCGTTAATAAATATGTTTTGAAATATTGCTCCTGCCTCCGGTGTACAGACTGGCCCCCTAGCGAAAAGGAGCTCAAATCGGGACTTCGTGATTATGCAGATGATAACAGCTGCAAGTGTGGATCCAAGTTTCCAAATTTTCTGCTTTTGGCTCTCAGTATAGTGAAATTCAAATATTCGTGGATGCATGAACACAAAGGATATTTCAAAACTTGATGATAACAGGTAGCCAGAGTTTGAGCCATATGAAGTCGGTGTTTTAATCAGATATAAACTTTATGATACTTTAATTTAGTGGAAATGAGAGAACTGTATAGAAACATCATGTGATAATCTCCTATAAGACGTGTATCCAGTCACTGTGTGTTTCCTACAGATGGATCCAGAGTTACAGAGAAGAATGAGAGTCCTCCGCAGGATCATCATGTAGGTAGAATGAGTTGAAATCATATGATCTGTAGAGGTGTGTGTTGGGTGACACTAATCTTAATCTCTTTAACCTTATTGTCATTGATATATTTAGGATGAAGAGTTCATTGATATAAAAGTAGAAAATATAGAAGGTGAAGAAGAAACGGATGTGATGGATGATCATCAGTGTAAGGAAGAGGAAATCCCTACAGAGATCCCCACAGGTGAGTAACAGACACTGGACAGAAACAGGTCACATATTATCCTTGTTCATTCACTGGAGAATTCTCTGATTTTACACCATCCCCCCGACTGTACAAATAACTGGGGATAAAGTTCTGTCCAGTGGAGGAGTCAGGAGCCATCGGCCTCTATTGCTTTCTTTCATCCTCACGTCATATAGTGTTGAATTATCCGTCTCCTTCTCTGGGTTTCTCTTACATGTCCGTATTATACACAGACCACTAATCGTCACAATCATTTACTGACTGATGTGATAAGATCCCAGAAGATGACAACTCTGTCACTACAATCAGGAAAATGCATTAAAAAAAAAAGAGGTAAAGAGGAAAAAGACTCCTTTTTGAGGCTGCTATATGTTCGCATTCGTAAACATATATACATTATTACATCATAATTTTAACCAAGACAGTAAGTGTGTCAGCAGAGAGAGATGGTTAAATACCACTTTATATAAAAATATTTTGTGCCGAAACTGAACATTAATTGATTGAGCTATACATAAGCATAAGTTATATTGTTACCTTTGTCATCAAATAGCATGAAAACAACAAAAATTGCAAATCCAGTATACATATATCTCTTAAATGATGATTGCAATAGTTACTGCTTGAGGTATATCGGTTTGAGAGCAACTGGACCTCTAATAACAATACTAATTATGGGGGTGCACAAAAACACACAGCACACCCTGTTCTGGCTTTATAAAATATATCTGTCTGTGAATAGGGACAGAAGTTGTATTCATTAGCAGCAAACTAAAGCAACTAAATCACTCAGGTCTATGACAGACAATATGTAGGTTCTTTGGAGCTCATAATATTATATTCAAAATATATTCTGAAAGTTACAAAATGATTATTTAAAGCACATAATGTTCAAAACCCTGAACCTTTTAAAGCCATACAAGTCATCTCTAGAAAACTAATATTTAATGAATTTGTGATTTGATCAATCTATTTTATTACCAGCAGGTGGATACAACTGCAGGAATACATCACAGGAACATCTTACTTTATTTGCAGAATCTGAAAAAGAAGATGATTTTAAAGCTGAGTCTCCAAAAGATAGTGTTACCCAGTCATATATGTATCCAGCACTACACCGTTCAGATATATCATCTCAACCTTGTTATAATGAGGAATGGTCTCATACTTTACCTGATATTGATATGAATACTACAGTTCATAGTGAAGATGGAATATGCTCCCTTCCTGAACATGGTAAATGTTTTACCCAGAATACAAATCTTGTTAGTCCTCAGCAACTGTGTACAGATAAGGAGGCATTTTCATGTTCTGAATGTGGGATCTGTTTTGCAAAGAAATCAAAACTTATCGGTCATCAGAGAGTTCACACGGGTGAGAAACCATTTTCATGTTCAGACTGTGGGAAATGTTTTTCACGGAAATCAAACCTTAATATTCATAAGAGGATGCATTCTGGTGAAAAGCCCTTTTCTTGTTCTGAATGTGGGATGAGTTTTATGAAGAAATATGATCTTGTTGAACATCAGAGAGTTCATAACGGTGTGAAAGATGCAAAGCCTTTTAAATGTTCTGAATGTGCATTCTGTTTTCCAAAGAAATCAAAGCTTATCAATCATCAGAGAGTTCACACAGGTGAGAAGCCATTTTCATGTTCAGACTGTGGAAAATGTTTTTCGCGGAAATCAAACCTTAATATTCATAAGAGAATTCATTCTGATGAAAAGTCTTTATCTTGTTCTGAATGTGGGGTGTGTTTTCTGAAGAAATACGATCTTATTGAACATCAGGGAGTTCACACAGGAGCTATAGATACAAAACCTTTTAAATGTTCAGAATGTGGGATCTGTTTTGCAAAGAAATCTAATCTTATTTGTCATCACAGAATTCACACAGGTGAGAAGCCATTTTCATGTTCAGACTGCGGGAGATGTTTTGCACATACATCAAGCCTTGTTCGCCATCAGAGAAGTCATTCTGGTGAAAAGCCTTTCTCATGTTCTGAATGTGGAAAATCTTATGCACAAAAATCATATCTTATTGAACATCAGAGTGTTCACACAGGTGATATGCTATATCAGTGTTCTGATTGTGGTAAATGTTTTTCATATGCATCAAATCTTGTTACACACAGAAGAATCCACACAGGTGAAAAGCCATTTTCATGTTCAATCTGTGGAAAATGTTTTAGACATAAATCCGCTCTTAATGTACACGAGAAAATTCACAAAAAATGAGAAAACTTACAGATGATCAAAATGTAATAAAAGTTTTAAAAATAATTTCCATCTTGTTAGACATTAGAGAATTCATTTTGGTGTTTGAATGGCAGGAAACATTGACACAAAAGTCAGATTTAGTGTTAAACAGAAGTTTTAGTCTTAGATCAGGCTGTTCACACAGATGAGAAGCCAATTTAGTATTCTGTATGTGGGAAATATTGTAAAAGTTTTATATTTTGATTATAAATTTTTTAATTACATAAAAACCTATTCATAAAGCCCTAAAAATGCAATTGTATCACTAAACTTGAAACTGTTACACAAACACTGTTTCCATGGTTATTACTAAAACTATCACAGATTTGTATTACAATACAGTGTAATTATAAGCTTGGTCGTTTGTATCTTGATACTAATAAAATCTTTGAAATTAAAATTGTCTTATGTCAAAATACATTAAAGAGATTTTTTTCTTAGTTTGCACTCATGTTAATTTTTAAATACATGCTATTATATTCTTGGCAACTTTATGTCCAGTCAAATTGATGTGGGTCCGTTATCTGGAATTTGTGCACCCTAAGTATTGCTGAAGCATATAAAAGGATGTATGCTTACACCACATTAGTTGCACATGTAGTTAGGTAGCATGAGTCCCCGCACCGATGGCTGTCATTACAAAGCAGGGACAGCCGAAAGTTGCTTTTCGACTGTCTCTATTTTGAATGAAAGCCATTTTAAAACTTTTTTCTTATGAATGAGCGGGTGTGCGATTCGCATTGGGATAGCAGCACAGGGCCGGTGCAGGGATGTGGTGTAGCCAGTGCCAGGCTGGAGATACACCCATTCCCCTGTTTCCCACTGCAGTGGACTGAAAAAGCCACAGCTGAAAGGAGGTCTACTATCAGCTATTCTGTGTAACTGACATGGGAGCTGATAGCAAAGACTTGCTGTATGTAAATGATTCCAGCATCACAAGAAAGGAGAGAGAGAGTGCTGCAGAGGAAGAGAAGACATAAAGGTAAGTGAAGTAAAGCACTTATATACACAAACGGGGAATAGAGCTGGAGAGATCATGGGGAATACTGGGGAGCTGTTAGACATGAATGAGGAATTCTGAGGGGCTGAAGAGACATGAATGGGGAATACTGGGGAGGCAGGAGAGACAAGAATGGGGAAAATTGTGAGGTTGTGTTACAGCCACCAGTCTAACCAGTGTTACAGTCTAATCTAGGGCTAAGTTTTCACTAGAGCCCCTGATGTTGGGGATAGTCTAGGCTGCTGGCACCTGATAGGTTTATGTCTGGCAATAGCTCCCAAGGAATGTAGCGAAGGTGCCTGAACAGGAACCAAATCACAACCTGGAACTATCACACAACACAGGTAGCAGGAACCCTTGTTCACAGAAGGCAGACAAGAGCCAAGGGCGCACAGATATGCAGACTGATCCCTCACACATAGATATGCAGGTTGGAACTCTCGCACACAGATATACAAGCTGGAACCCTTCCACACAGATATGCAGGCGGGAACCCTCGCACACAGAAGGACATCAGTTACAGGAGGCAGCAGAAGCGGGGCATGCAGGAGATGGAATACTGCACACATACTGACACTGGCAGATGGACACAGTGGTAAATAATAATCATCAGATATAGACTCACGAGGTAGAGACACAGGAGAGATGGTGAGCACCAGGTGTACAATACAACAGATGGAGTCTGGAGACCGGACTCCACACGCTGAGAGATGGTAAACACAGTGTACACACACACAGACAGGAGAGGAGCAGATGGAATGCTCGCTAGGCAGGTACAGACAGTGTGAGATGATACACAAAGACCACTCAGGGAAATATGCTGAACCTGCCTGAGACTGCAGCTGCCAGCATGAGTAGCAAGCTACACACACCGTACACAACAGTGACAGAGAGGGCAAGTATAACACCAGGAGAACACAGGGCAGAGAGAACAACACGATCCAAGGCAGGTGCACAAGAAAAACACGATCAGAACACAGGAACACAAGACGCTATAGCCAACAGTGAGGCTTCCCTGGCCCAGGCTATTTAAAATCCATTCCACCAATCAGCTGCAGAACTCAGGCAGGCCTAATTGATTAACTAGCAGCTGAGGGAACCAGACATATCTCACTTGATTATCCAGCAGCTGAGGGAACCCAGGCACATAGAACCCAGACAGGTAACTTCACAGGCTGCTAGGATTTCTCCTGCAGCGTGTAACAGGCTGGAGAGACATGAATGGGGAAAATTGGGAGGCTGGTGAAGAATCAAAAATTATAAAGGTGCGCGTTAAAATCCATGTATTTTGGCTACTGTGATAGCCAGTTTTAAAGCACACTTACTTTTGCGATCAAAATAACACGACATTCGTGTTTAATTGAACAAAATAAATGCAAGCGCTGTGGTAACATTGGGCCTGATCCAGACCTACGCCCGCCGTTGCTAGGATGCGCATGCGCCGGGCATATGTCCTCCAGCGTCCCTACGCTCACGTTACTGCTGGTGGGCGGGGGGAGGTAAGTAAATGAGGGTGGGGGGGCGTGCTAAGCGGCCATACGCTCCTGTGCGAGCGTACGGCCCCTTCCTTACGCCGGCTGAAGGCTCCCCTAGCCCGCCCCCCCACCCTCATTTAACTACCTCCCCTTGCCCACCTGCACTAACCTGAACATAGGGACGCTGGGGGACGTCCCCTCCAGCATCCCTACGGCGCTGATCCAGGATCGGGCGTTGCCGTAGCAACGCCGGGCAACATCTGCCCGGCGCATGCGCAGATCGCTAGGACGGCGGCCGTTATTCTGGATCAGGCCCCTGATGCGGATACTAAGGACTACA